>JAODKL010000062.1:26997361-27024089 GCA_026780765.1 Petrocephalus schoutedeni
GGGGGGGGGGGGGGGGGGAGGAGACAGCCAGTTACTGAGCAACAGTGCCTGACGCCAAGTGAGGCTGCATTTTCCATCTCCTAAGGAAATAGCTACTGGGCTGAAGGAAGTTAAAAAGACGCGATGCATTGCTCCCAAATGATCAGGAGCACCAGAGGGCATTGCACACATCCTCGACTGCGTCCCTGGCACGTCACTCCAGCTGTGAGCTGAGAATCTGCGGGCAACTCCACGCAATCTCATTTCCACAAGGCACCGCAGGGACCGGCTTTAATTCACATTTCGCTCGGAATGCACCCTGCCGTGCCGGCTCCTCGCGGGCGTCGAGTCTCGATCTTCCTGAGGCCGGGTATGTTAGCAAGTCAAATTACAAGAGGGTGCTTTAAAAATAGAAGTGTTATGTAGTTAACGGCCTCAAAGTCTAGTTCTTGTCTCAATAAGTATAAAAAAGTCTCATGCGACAGTCCAAAAGAATTGATGCTTTCTTAAAATAACATTTTTTGGGGATAGTATCAAGGGGGAAACCTGTGACTAATATGTTGTTTTGTACAACACAGCGAACACAGTTGTAAGGCACCACCACTGGGTCTTCTCTGTGACCTAACTGATCCAATCACAGACTGTGATTAGAGCAAGCACCATTGGTCAGGTGGTAAGCCCCACCCACTCTGCCTATCTCTCCAGTATAAAATGCTGTGATATACTTATAGACTTTAGAGCATGAAATAGATAAATGTGCAGCCAGAATAGAATATGCAGGCAGAAGAGATTTTACTTTTAAGTGAGGTGACATCTGGATACAATGGTTAAAAGTATCCCCCCTCCAAAAAAAAAGCACCTGGGGCATTTCTGTGTGGGATATTTTGCCCATTGGAGCCCAATGATGTAGGCATATGCCAGTTTGATGTGGCGGCAATGTCCTGATGCCTTTCATACTAAGACCCCCGAGGGATGCTGGGGGAGGGCTGAGCCAAAGGCTGAGGCATGCTCTGGTTGCCTTACCTTCTGCATTTCTCACAAAGGACAAGGACACTCACTGGGCTTGAAGAACAGAGTCAAGCTCTAGGCTTCCTCCCCCTCCAAACATTACATTTGGATACTCTTTAGGTGGCTTTGGTGCTGCCTGTCTAGTTGGCAGCAGCACTGAATAGCTTAGGAGCTTTTCAGAGACCCAAATCTCTCGAAGCACACAGGGTGGAGGAATCTGTGCGTCCCGGAGGGTTTTCAGCAGACAGGCTGATGACACAGTTAAAATATAATTATCTTCAGTAGGTTAAAATCACAGGGAGAAAAAATGCACATAGGGCCTACCACACTTCCTTAAAACGACCGTCCCCATTGCACTGGCCCAAACGGGGACATGGAGACGCCCTTCATAGGGTCCGGACTGGTTATGGTGGCCTACCCCCAGGCCAGGAAGCTGGCCCTCCCCCTTCAGGTCTTTGGACCTCCCCACTACCTGCAGCCGGAGTATAGCTAAAGTTCGAGGAACGCCCCATCTTACAGGATGCCCATCAGCTATGAACCTCCAGCCAGAAGGACATCATCATTGTTCCTGTTTCATGGTCCATCCATCCATTTCCCATGTGTATCCTCTTTAGGGACTGCGGGGGGTCCGGAGCCTATCCCGGAGGGTACAGGCACAAGGCACTGTCATGATGTAACAAACAACTGGATCACTTGTGCGTTATGGAGGGACGGGGCAATGCACTGTGATTCTGAAAATCCCAAGATGACTCCGTCTGGAAGCAGGACAACAAGGGCCTGCCTGTTTGACCGATATTATCCGCTCAATCCCATGATGGGGACTGGGAGAAACCGCAAGATCCACGGGCTCGAGTCTTTCATTTCACAGCGCCCAAGTCCACAAAGAGGAGCTGATATTTAAAACAAACACCCTACTTTCACTTAAAACACTGCTGGAACTGTTACCTTAATTTTATATAAAAATCACAAATGGAAAACAATATATAAAGACATAAACTGCAATGAAACCATGTGGTGTGAGTGTGATGCACAATCACATGATGTGTCTACTCTGATAATTTCACATTGGACTTAAATAATGTGCTGCATTATAAAAAGCCGAGGCCAACATCCCACTTCCCAAATATTGCGGACTACTTCCAACAGTTTCCATGATCTGTTCATTATTTATGAACCGTAAACCAGAGAATATTGGGAATACTGCTTTTGACTAAAGAGATTTTGGCCAGTTCATGCACCACAAGTTTAAAGGGATGTTCTCCCAAAACACTAGTGACTGGCCTGATAACTAACCAATACTGTTTGTCTTATACACTTAAATCTAAACACAAGCATGAAGAGTTTCTCTCAGTGAAGGAGACTTCCCCGCACCCCCAGAGCAGGCCCCCGCTGTGGACACGCCCCCGCCCCCCCAGCTCACCTATGGCCTGCGCCAGAGCGATGACCACTTCCTGACAGGTGGTCACCTCGGTGACCCCGCAGACGATCCTCTGGACACCATCTACCCACACTTTCAGCTCCATGCTGCAGTCATCAGGGGAGGGGGCTGCCTGTCATTCCTTCGCATCAGTGTGGGGGGCGAAGCTGCTCTCTGTCCATCCTGTTGGGGGGAGGCAGGGAGGGAGGGGGGCCACATCAGTGTGACTGTATTACAACACCTGAGTGATGGATACAGCACTGTATTACAGCACCTGTGTGATGGATATCATCACTGTATTACAGCACCAGTGTGATGGATATCATCACTGTATTACAGCACCAGTGTGATGGATATCATCACTATATTACAGCACCTGAGTGATGGGTATCATCACTGTATTATAGCATCAGTGTGATGGATATCATCACTATTACAGCACCTGTGTGATAGATACCATTACCGTATTACAGCACCTGAGTGATGCATATCATCACTCTATTACAGCACCTGTGTGATAGATACCATTACCGTATTACAGCACGTGAGTGATGCATATCATCACTCTATTACAGCACCTGTGTGAGAGATATCACCACTGTATTACAGCATCTGTGTGAAGGATATCATCACTGTATTACAGCATCTGTGTGAAGGATATCATCACTGTATTACAGCACCTGTGTGAGAGATATCATCACTGTATTACAGCACCTGTGTGATGGATATCATCACTGTATTACAGCACCTGTGTGAGAGATATCATCACTGTATTACAGTATCTGTGTGATGGATATCATCACTATATTACAGCACCTGTGTGATGCATATCATCACTGTATTACAGCACCTGTGTGAGAGATATCATCACTGTATTACAGCACCTGTGTGAGAGATATCATCACTGTATTACAGCACCTGTGCAATGGATATCATCAGTGTATTACAGCACCTGTGTGATGGATATCATCACTGTATTACAGCACCTGTGTGATGGATACCCCTACCTACTCAAAACACACAATATATTCACAAAAATGATTAATATTCTATGATTAATATGTACTATTAATATGTTAATATGTTAAAATTAATATGTACTATATGTATTATGTAAGAGGTTGCAGGTAAATGGCGTGTAACTTTTATTTCACCAGTTACTATTTTGACTTAGTGAAAATAGAAAGTAAATTAAGAAAAAATATTTATGTCAAACTGATGGCAAAGACAGGCTAGGCTGCGCTGGGAGGCTAAATGGCACATATCTATGGCTAACCTCGCATTACTGGGCGAGTCCGTCAAACCCGGAAATCTTTGTAGGTGTATTTGCATTGTAGTCGAGCTGTGGTGATACTTAAGTTCTGTTCGCAATACTGACAGATGCCTGCATTCTCATTGACTTCGAATGTCAAGTGCTTCCACAAAATGGATGGTTTTCACTCTTTATTTTCTCCTTCATCCACTACATGGCGTCTCCCTTCCACCATATTGCCGTGCAATTGAAAAGGAAAATTTTAATCGATGCTTTTTAATAATCAAGTAATCGAGCTTAATAGAGTAATGGTGACAGCTGTAAGAGAGATGGAGCTAATGAAGGTGGGAGGGGTGAGCATGAGAGAGCACAAGGACAGAGAGAGGGAGAGGGAGAGGGAGAGGGAGAGAGGGAGAGGGGCGGAGAGGGAGAGGCAGAGGGCAGGTCCTGCGCTCTGCTGATGAAGTCATTGCAGTGTGTCGCAGTGTGATCACAGCACCCCTCCCCCCCTCCCTCCACCCACCCCCCAGCTTAAAGGATGATAGTGAAGGCCTCGGGAGGCTGGGACCACCAGGGTGGCTGCAGACCTGTGGACGCCCCTGCCTGGGTAGGCAGAAATAGGTTAGGGGCGGTGGGGTCCAGATGTTCCTCAAACCCCCTCAGCGGATTCTCTGACCCACGGGGCAGCCACGGGGACCGTACACCCAAACAGGCTGGGTCAGTCTGCAAGTCACATGGTACACGACACCCCGGAAGGTGGCTACCCACGGCCCCCATGCCTAAAAGGGCTCTCTGAGTGATTCATTTATTCTCCCTAAGAGTGACTATAACACAATCAGCTAAGCAATCAGGGCCCTAGCTGACCAATTATATACAATAAGTAGGTACTAATTACAACACAATTACGTAGGTAATTCCATAATTTCCCCATATACATGGCTTCACTCCCTGATTAGAGAAAGCGGGCGCACCTCGCTAAGTAATATGTCACCCCCCGGCCTCGTTTTGACTTTGCACCGTCTGGCACCGAAGGACTAATTAAAAGGTCACTGGGTTCTGGCTTCTCCCTCATTGTCTAATTACTTCCAGTCCTCAGTCATCCTGCATAAACGCCCCCCTTACTGTTTCTGGGCAGGAGAGCACGGCGCTTGTGGGTCTGACACACTCGGTGCGCATCCATATGGGAAGCCGAGACGCCAGGGTGACTGCGGACGACCCGGTCCTAGCGTCAGGCCGGAAAAGGGAACAGTGTTGTGCAGGATGACATCATTATCACAGCGGTTTAACATTAACCACGAACATACCATTGAGCAAGAGTCAGATGGTCATGGTGATGTTGCCAAGGTTATAGGGCGGGCTGCATCTGACCACCTCACGGTAAACAAACCCAGACCAGTCAGGTAATGCTCCAGTCCTGGGTCGCCCTCCCCAAGTAAACAAAAACAAACCGCCTTCAAACTGTAACCGCAGTTAAGAGCCTGACACAGTGCCATATTCCCATATAACCCCTACAACCAGACACTCCAGCGCGCTCCAAATCAGAAGAATACAGGCACTGCAGATATTGCTGCTGTGTAACCACCCTTATTTAATAGCCTGCTTGAAAGTTTACACTTAATCCATACTAAAGAAAAATAGCCTCTACACTTCAAAAGGTCAAATAACAATTTTAACCTCTTGAGAAATAATTATACGCATAAGCGTTGCCGCGGAGAACAAGAAAGCCAGACAATTATTTTGGTTACCGGACCTTAGCGTGCCGAGGCTGTGTCCGTCTCAGAAATCACAACCCTCCAGAAAGCATTCATCAAACGTCAACAAATGAACGCAGTTTTCGGTTATTAGCCAGCCCCGGTTTCTGTTTATATGGCACCCCGCGCTGCCCGCTCCCGTCTGGATGCTCAAAGTACACCATTAAAGTGCAGCCGGGCAGTGCCGACCTTTTAAACACGCAGTACGCAATCTCTAGCAACAGCTTCTCTTGTTTCAGGCTGAGAAATAATGTAGCTCAATTATACCACGAACGGTGCAGATTAATAACGACGCTAAACGGCACCAAACTTCCACGGGAGCGATAGTGAGACATCATCTCCTACTTCCCACTTCTTTGTTTTTGCTGGGAAGCAGAAGCATAGACACTGATGTGAAGTTCTGGGCTTTGCCCACGAGAGTAAAAGAGAACTGCACCGCTTACCAAGGAGGGGGCGGGGAAGCCTTCAAACTGAGCCGTCCACATCTGCTCCTCTGTCCCCCGAGAAGGTCGGGCAGAGGCGGGGGCCAGAAATGCACGTGCAGGTCTGACGCGTGCAAACAGAAGAAAGCCACCGAGATGTCTGTCTCGCTTCAGTCAGCAGCGAACTGTCCCTGACACGCAGTTTACTTCCTCAAGGCCTCCCTCGGCTTTGGCAAGGAGCTCGCAGCTGGACCAAGTCGCTAAACAGAGGGGTATTGTCTGCCACGGCCCCACTGCGCACTTTCCAAGGGCCCACGCCTGAACACGGTGCTTCCAAGTCTTACCCCTATTTTACTATCACATAAAACTCAAGCATTTAAGCACGACTTTCCCTGCAACACCTACAGCTGCCAAAAAAAGCCAATCACTCGGCCCCGGGGAGTTTTATGAAGAAATCTCGGAGAGAAACGTTCACGTTTTGCTGGCTGAGACGTTAAGCATACCTGAGCAGTACTCAGTAGCCAAACTTCCAAGTCTCCTTGCATTTTATACTGAGGCCATAGATCATTAACTTCAACACACACATACGCCCAAAGCCACATTTACCCCTGAGGGCCACACGCATTCACCCTGATTAGCAAAGGCACATCCCTCTCATTAAAGTGCTCTCACTGCGGCTTTATACCCAATGCTCGACGCTTCAGCAGTGAGTATGAGACTCTGACCCACCAGCTCCCCCACACCGACTGCCCGCAGTGTTGGGTAACGGTCAGCTAACCCCCATCGTGTTCTGACAAATCTGTTTCACGGTTCACTAAAGTCATCCCAATTTAAATCCAAATCAATTTATATCCAATTCAAAATTGCCAAGACCATCATCAAAACGTAAACATTACCTTTATGGGGAAAAAAAAGAAAAGTCAAATTGACAGAGGATCAGGGGTCCTTAAAAAAATCTAAATAAGCTTTATGGATGATGCTGTTATTAGCAAAACGGGGCTGGAGCAGTGAGCTTCTGAGGGCACATTTTTACACAGATTCCTGTATTCTTGCCATGTGGTAACAAAGACATGGAGATCTGTGGGGATAGGGCCAGAACTCTGCTATAATACTATATGGTGGGGTCTCTAATAGCAAATGTGATTGAACATCTGGCTGCCATGCTTAATTCAGAGAACAAACAGCACATATTAGACATGTGAACACACTCATTTTCAGAGCTTCAATCATCCAATGGAACTACGTCCTTGTGCCGTCGATGACGTTGATTCTTAACCATAAGATGTCTGTGACTTGCAATTTGCGAAAACTAATGGGTTATTCGTTCATTGAAGATTTATTCAGCTCGATGGCCTTCCAAGAATCATATGGCTTTAAAATTTTGTTACTTGCAGAAACACGACTATGTAATTAGAGGTGAAACTTAATAGTTAGATGCCGTTCTGCTGTTCCAAAGGAAAAGAAAAGAAAGAAAAACAGACAAAGGGAGCCGCACAACAGTATTTTGAGACGTGTTCTTTACGTATGAGGAGCACGCGGTGCCGTACCTGCATTAGCATTCATTTAGGAAAGAGCCTTTTCTCATTACCAGCTCATTAGCCTGACCTCTAATTACAACCAGAGCAAAGCCATCGAGAGAATCAACACGCAATGTGCCCGGTGACGCACTCGAGACAAAAACAGAACATCTCATTTGCAGGCTAACGAATGCTCAGGAAAGCTGTGAAACTTTTATCGCCGATGGTAGCCGCTTAACGAAAATTTTGTCGTTTGCGGTTCCTTTTGAACCGGTAGAACCAGGACTGGTCCAAGAAGTCAGGGGTAAGATAAGGCCGAGCGGCACAGCAGCCCAGTCCGCGTCGACGCTAAAAGGCATACAAGCAGCACATGAACGCGTGCCGGTCAAACTCGGAGCACGGGCTTCATTTCAAAAATATGTCCAGTCCGTAGCAGGAGGAAAAGGGCCCCACGGGACACCGGGAGGTGCTTGTTCATGCAGGGCCGTCTGGTGTCACCGAGGTACACATGGCTCAGGTTTTAGTCTGGCGCCGGGTCCGAAAACGTGATGCCAGCATCGCAGCTGGAATGCGTAATTGCTACCTGCGTCTGACCCAACCGGGACTGAGCATGCACACAAATAGCCGGGACTAGGGAATACACCATACTAACGTCGACTCGTAAAGTCCGAGACACCTGTGAGTGTGTGGATTCAGCTGAAAGCTACGGCTGGCTCTCTCGTTTATCGCCTGTAGCAATGAATCATCTAAATGCCACGTGCTAAGAGTAAGCTGGTTCGTGGCGAGTCATGGGTTATAGTAGTTCTATGGGGGTTCTGGTCATTAACATTATTTCTCTCTCCATTCAGTTTCTGCGAGCATTAACTGGGTTGGGGGGCGGCAAACAGCAGGCCACTGTGCCGAGTTTCTTACTGTGCCTGGAACAAAATCCTCGAGAAGACAATGAATTCTGAGTCGACCCCCAGCGATCTCACAGGCACAATGCTCTCCTCATGCCACCCAAACAGCAGCCATTCTCTTACAGCTTGGCTCCCATCATAGAGCCTCCGGACCTTTCAAAGACCCTGGGTGACCCTCAGCGTTTGAAAACGTACCGTTAGCATGTGGCATCAAAGGGCATAAATCTAATGGCCAGACGTCCATTTGAAGTTGACAGAAAAGGATCTTTGTCTTTTACCCAGAACTAGTAGGTCAGAAGAACAGACCTTTGTTTTCCACAGTTAGGCCACTGTGCATTTTCTGTGTTCCGAGTCCTGTCTTTTGTGTATTTGTTGCCATCAGTGGCTCGGCGCCGGTCCTGGGAGGCAGACCTGCAACGAGGTCACTGCTGTTTCGGGTAGGAAGAAGAAAGTTCAGTCGGCCTCGATGCCCAAGACCCTAATTTCACTCGTCGTGATTCTGTAGCAGCCTGTTAAGAGCGTTTGGCGGGAGGCAGAAGTTACACTTTTAAAAGTGCTTACCGGGACACAAATGCAGCAACAAAGTCATTAGGGTCCAGCCAGGCGAGAGCAAACGATATGCAGAGCTATCAATATGTCACTTTCGGGAAAGGGGGCGGGGGGGTTGGGTACATGTGTTCTGCTATAATGGAGTGTTTCTGCTGCCAAATCTCTCTGCGTCTCCTCCTCTTCTGCCCCAAGGCCTAAACTGGGCCGTCTTCATCGCGCCTGTCACAGTTTGGATATCGACTCCCCCTATAGGGCCCATCTGACTGCCAAGCCAGCCGCCGGCGTCACCCAGCACTACTGCACGCGGCAGCCAATCATGGCCCAGCAGCTCTTTCCTGGACCTCCAGCACCAGGTGGGAAGCAAACCTCTCCCTGTCACTTGTACCTTGGAGACAGTTAAGACAGAGCCGCACGCTGTCAGTCAGGCCCCCTGTGATGTAAATGCTCTTGTTTCTGTGCCAGGCACTAGCGGTGGGGGGGGGGGGGGGTGAGAAGCAGAGGGCGCAGTGTCAGGTAATAAGTCTCTGCATGGGAACGGGAGCCACGGGAGAGTTAGGAGGGGCATCTATCTGCTGCTGCCAACACCACCCCCCCTCATCTGTCTCCTCCACCAAGCCTGCACTAACTCTCCCACCCCCACCTTTTCAATGTTTCCCTATTGCCACGGAAACGACGCTATGGGGAACTCCGGCGCTACATGCCTGCGGGCAGAAGACTGGCCACCTATTTCCCCTATACCCATTACTGTCAACAGGCCCCCAGGTTCCACATAACACCAACACAAATCACAGGGTGTTTATCGGGCAATGACAGAACTGGCCCGAGCTGGTCCTGTCCGATTGGTTCCGGACCCGAGCATCTGGCACACGGACGCTATTTTTTTTCTCCATCTACATGACCTGCATCTCTTAATATTCTTTGCCTAATGTCTGCAACCTGTCTTAGAGCCAGCGAAGACCTCACATACACATACGTTCCGTCTGATCTTCCCGCCGACCTTCACGTCCGATTCGGGATAAACAGAACAAGCCGAATCACCACGTCCCAGCGCTTATGGAGAATCCACAGCACGGGGCCTGTACACCCCCCCGGGGAGCAATCACTTTACTGGGGAGTTAATTTGGGGCCAGAGACTCTTAGTGAGAGAAAAAAATAAATAAAAAAGGCCTGAAGGAAAAAAAAAAAATTGTCATTCAGCTCAGTGCTACAAAAGAGAACTTGTGCAATCGGGAGACGGCAGTGCTGTCTTCCAAAACAGGCACGGCATGCGGCTCCGCGGGGAGCCCAGAGGAAAATGACAGGCACCAGGAGGACGCCCCGTCTCTCGGGTCACGCGCTTTATTAAGCCGTCTGAATTAACATGCCGGAGGACTCCGAGGTTCTGAAGATGTCGAGAGGCCCGGCAGAAGAACAAAGCGGGGTTTTGAGGAAACTCCCCTTGCCCTGTGAAAAACAGCCGGAGAAACTGCACGCGAGCCAACAACCTTCGACCTGCGCCGCCCACTCCGGGCAGCCAGAGGGGAACAATAAGCCCTCTATTCCGAGCTCACAATGCGGCAGCAGGAAAAGTCCAATCTCTTTACATAATAAAATTAGCGACGTCTGAAGGAATGTTACGCTATAACTCCAAGCGCAGTATCCCATAATCGATATTGCATATCAAATATCAGTTTACTCAGGGAATTTTTGAGTAATTCCACTGGCGAGCGTTGCATAATTTGATAATAATTGCTTCCTCGCCCACAATTACATCCCCGCCTGTGGCCCTGCCTCGGTCCACAGCAAAAGTCCCATTCAGACCTGTCACTCCCAGAGACTTAAAAAGATGACCCCCCCTACCCACCTTCCCCCATTAACTCACCATTCTCTGTTAGATTCAACGAATTATACAGAAGTCTGGGCTGAAGGGGAGGGGCATACTAAAAAGGGGCGGAGCTCAAGAAAAACTCACGGGCGCTTCCGGGTTATCAGAATGAACAAATAGGTCACCATCATCTACCCTTGCAGACGCAGGTATTTCGAGCACGGCAGTAAAATAAGGTGAGCTCATTATGTAACGTGGCCCTTCATCGCTGAGGGTGACATCTTAGATTCGGCCGTGTGACATCACACCACAATGATAATTAGCGTTGGAGGACGGAAGGGAGCGGACTGAGAGCGATCAGGCCTGGTGTGCAGGTTTAGCGCCTGTAAAATCAGCTGTGCGTAATCTGCAGCGCGAGAGGGCCCTTGCTTGACACTTAAGCCCCGAGGCTAATTCTGCTGTGGGACCACCCATTCCATCTCTGTACCCACTGGGACTGTACACCCTGGTGATGCTACGCTCTGTAAAATCACACCATTCACACTTATGTGGAAACTAAGTGTGCAGAGAAAACAGAGCATAGGGCTGCCACTACCCTCTTCTTAACCCAGAAAAAAGTTGTCCTTGATGGCAGCCACTCTCCTACCGGCTCTGCTCCATTCACCGGGAAGCCTGACAGAAGTGTTTTGCCCCGGTGGGCAGCCCTGTTTTGGTCCTCTTGATTGGGGATCCGCAGGGACCTCTTTAGGCCAACATTTCTGAAGAGCTCGGATTCGCCATTCGGAAAACCCACCATCCATGGCGACTGAGAGGCGCACGTCATATTTATTATCAACCTTAAGAATACATATCTGTCTGTAAATCCACTTACACATATAGGCCTAAATCTAATGGCACTGATATCAAACAACAGGATAACAACAGATAGGTCTCTCATCATCTGTTCCACAAGGGTGGGATTAGGAGGAAGGTAGCAGTATCTGAAGACAGGGGGAGGGAGGCAACCCAGATGAGAAGCAGGTCTCCAGAAGAGACAACACGGCCCCACCCTCGTCTCCACTCTCTAATCAGGACTCGTCTCCCCTCATGCTGGGAGGACGTCTTCCTTCCTCTGCCCCTCTGACTGACAGGCCTTTGTGCTGACCAGGATCAGACCGAGAAGGACTTAAAGAAACACACATCCTACTTTTTGCTAACATTTGCTTGTGTAGGCCTGGGGGGGCGGGCATCTCCAGGGAGAAGGCAATGGAGCACGCTGAGGTATTGTAAGCAGCACAGACCCCTGACTGATGAAAACAGCTCGGCTGTTTTGTTTCTTACGCACTGCGCGACCTTTCTCAATGGGTTCCGGGTCACCAGCCTAGCCCATGTGATCACATGAGGGTTCAGCGACTCTGTGAGGGGCCTTCTCGACGGGGTTCTAAACACAGCGGTGACCAAAGCACCACATATAACCACACAACAATAGGGTTCAAGCAGCAACCAGAGAACTCTTAAGGAATGCATAGAGCACATTGTGATAAGCTAAATTTAGAAAACTCAATAAGACATACTGAATACTCGAATGACATAGCAAACAGTGGGCTCCAAATCGGTTGCAAAAATGACTTAAGTCTTAAACTATCCATTACATAATCTCCTATCTACTCATTAGAGCCTAACCCAGAGAGATCAGGGTATGAGATAGGGGACACCCCTGATGAGATGCCAGTCCATGACCGGCCACATTAGCTCTAGGAAGAAACACGGCATAAACCCAGAGGGAGTGGGATTAGACCCCGTAGCCATGGAGGTGAGAGACAGCAGTGGCACTAGTGATCTGCCAAGCTGCCATTTCACTTTGGTTCTTTTAAAGAATAATAGACAAGTAATTATGACTGCAATTGTGAATGGCAGTATGACCTCCAGCATGCAAAGGTGTGGGGTTAGTTCCCACCTTAGCTCTCTGGGTGTGCAGTTTGCATGCTCTCAGGCCACAGACACCTTCCCGAAATCGACTAAGGAGCGACTGTGTCCCCCGTGAACTGGCCCTCTGCCAGAGGTGCTCCCTGGGACGGGCACCCAGCTCTCTACAACTGGATATGAAGTTATGAAGCATAGGTGATTATATTATAAACTTTAGCCATTGCTGAAATGGAAAGGATTTACTATACGACACAGATAAGGCTTACAGCTTTAAAATGGAAAATGACAAAGAACCAAAACCTTTTAGACACCTATGCTGTATATTTATGTCTATTTTAAAGTTCCTAACCGCCATCTTCTCCCATCTGCCGTCTGCCCTTCGCCGTCAGATGGTGTCTGTGCGTCTCGGCGTTTTAGCGGCAACCAGAGATTAACACGAATCGCAGGCTTTCCAGAGGATGCCCGTACCACCCCAAACTTCCACATATTGCACTTACGTCTGAATCTGTGAGCTCATAAATTACAAAGGCAGCGACGGTCGATACATCGAAACCCCCCTCTGCCGACCTCCCTGCCGCTGAAGACGGCTCTGAAAGCCGCCTGACCGTTCGCGTCTAACCGCAGCCCTCGGTAAACTTCTGAGGCAGCTGTCATCGCCGAGACGACCATTTAGCTGTCCCGAGGTGCGTTAAACAGCACTCAGAGCCGCGGGCAGGCTGCGTGGCAAGGTGCACACATTCATTACCAGAGTCTGTCCAGACTGATGGCAAACGTCCACACAGGGCTGAGCCGGCTCGTCTGAGGGAGAGGACTGGGAAATTAATTACTGCAACAGGTACATTCATTTCCAAAAGAGGCATCCAGCCGGGCGCCGACGATCGATCACCTTTAAAGTACCTGAGCAGTATCTAATTTCTCATACCATCGTACTGTCCAGACATTATACAACAGTGTATGGTATTTGGGAAGTATCAAAAAAACACTATTCTGGTATTATGAGATCTTGGCAAGAAAATGTTCTGATTGCTGATTGGCCGGATTATAACGTGTATTACAGGGTCTCTTTTGCGCGAATGTATTTGAAAATTTGAAAACTCAACCTCAGTACTGTGGCAGTGGTTGGGATATGCAGTCGGGTATTTCCCAAAGCAAAGACATCTATAAACTCTGTCGGGCCGCGTTCAGCACTTCCGCAGGCCATATGACAAATCTATTCAACCACCTTAAAAAGAATCATCTAAAGGAACATACAGGGTATTTTACAGTTATCACTGACTGACGGCATTACAGTACTTAAAAAAATACGATAACAGCAGCCACCAATGGACAGGGGAGACTGAGGTGGTCACACCTAGCTAAGGATAGGGTGGTGGGATTTTAGTCAGTGAAGCACACTTTAGATACATGGTACAATCCTCTGTTATTTAATGGCTGTTATCTATTGACTGCTTATTACAGCTTTGTTTAGCATTTAAAATGACCATTCGAAGCCAGTGTCTTTAATGCTATGCTGTGTTTTAAATGGTGCTAACAGATAAGTGCTTAGGCATGTGTGAGCCTGGATATTCTTGGGAGAGCATTTCAAAACTGGGAGGAATGAACGTAATTCAGATCGTGGATCTTTACAACTATAATACCGAGGTGCACTATACAACCATAATAACACCCCGGCCTAGTACAAACATATTAAAATGTGCCTGAACACACACATTTGTAATTATACCTTTGTGGGGACTCATGTGGACTCTGTGGGCATTCACGTCTATGGGGAGAACTCTAATCGTGACATGATAACCCTAACCCTGCCCAGCCCTAGCCTTAACCACAGGTAACCACAGAAAATATAAGACTTCTGGCATTTTTACTTTTCTGATCGCATTCACAGATTTTTATAGAATTGAGGTTAACCAAATATGTACCTGAAAAAAGGTCCCCAAAAGTAAGGAAGTTTCAGGTTTTACCATACATTGGGAACATTTTGGTCCCCAAATGTGATCTATGCAAACCCACACACACACATTTGTAATTATACCTTTGTCGGGACTCTGCACTCTAATCATAACAGGACAACCCTAACCCTACCCAGCCCTAACCCTAACCATAGGCAACCAGAGAAAATAGGAGACTTTTGGCATTTTTAGTTTTCTCTCAGTGGCGACTGGGAAAGCACACCCCTCATCACATCACACTGCCTCAGAGTGCTGCCTGGAACTGGCGAAAACACTGCGAAAAAAAAACTGATTAAAAAGCAACTCGATCCAGAGTTATTTCCATGACAGAGCACTTCAAATAAACTTCAGTGACTTCAGGAAAACCTCCACTCCTCTACCCCCCCCCCCCCCCCCCCCCCCCCCCCCCCCCCCCATCTCAGGGGACGTGGGGCCCAGTGTGGCTTCTGGATGCAACCCCCCATCTGGCTGACCCTCCCTCATCTGCCCTTCTTTGGTCTCCCTGCCCCCCGCCCCGTCCCACACACGGCTGGGGGCCCCATTGGCTCGCGCCTGCTGATGGATGTCTGCGTAGCTGTGTAGCTGTTCTTGAAACACTCTCTCCATCGACAGGGGGATTAGCCAGGCAGAACCCCCCCCAGGCCAATGGCCCTAAGTTTTCCTACTCGACAGAACCCAAAACCCCCACCCTGCCACCAGCGCCAGAGAGAAAGTGCCTCACACACAACAGACACATTGCTGCATTTTTGCTCTGGCACTTCGCAGCCACCTCCAGAGGTACAGCTGCTACATGGAGCCCCGTGCAGTTCTGATAAACGACCAGGTCCTACTCATTTACATTTACGCTACATTACTCTTTAAATGCCAGACACTTTTGCCCAAAACAGCATACAAGTGAGGCAAGTGTCACAGTAAAAATTAGTTCCGTATTTTCTCAGTTCCGATCTGATTCCGATACACAACTGCCGATACCAGTACAGATTCTGTTATAAGACCTCCTTTTATTTTAATATTATTATCAGAGGTCCACCGATCCAGCTTCTTCAGTGATGATAAGATCCCGATACCTGAATAGAGGATTTTCCTCTAAACGCTACTTCCACCTCTCAAAACTTTCTTATAAGAATTCTAAATCACTGTACGACTAGTTGTTTCAAGCATAAAATAGGAGCAGCTTTTTACAGATTGCCAAAAAGTAAATAAGTAAGTATCGGACCTGGATCGGTATATGTGTGGATCAGTGTGGATACCGACCCCGATTATCGGATCAGTGCACTTCTATATGCATTCTGCAAAGCAGTCGACTCAGCATAAGTGTGGCTAGGCTGGGCATCCAGTGATTACTGTGTTACTAAAGAAGTAACGAACTTAGAAAGACTTTGAAACAACAAGGTACCTTCAAAATGCCTTCGATCTCTACAGAGAAACAGTGGTTACTTTTATTCAGACTCCATGAAATAAGTATACAACAACAAGGATTAAATGCAGGTCATATAGGTATCTGTTATGCAAGCACAGGCCTCATATACATTTCAATAGTTTCCCACAAGCTGCACATTCTTTAGACATTCCGTTAGTACGGGAACTTGCAGCATAAGTTGCAGCAGTGAGCAGCGGTGTTTGTGTAAGGAAGCTAAATAATGAAGAATATTTGGAGAAAAACCAAAGGAACACAGGAATCCTCACAAAGCCTTCACATTCGGGCAAAGTCCTCCATTATTCTTGCATTGAAGCCCGGCTTCAGAAAGACATTTGCTGCCTATATATGATAGGCCGTTATCCCCATGTCATGAAAACCAGTCTCTGGGTTTCCGAAAGAGAGCCACAGACGTTGATGTCATTTAGAGCGACTCATGTAGATAAACAGAATGAAAATTACCGAATAGTAATCTCAGCGTGACTGAAGGTAAGGTAAAGGTCTGTGGTCTCAGTCAGTGTGGTTGCTATGATCAGGTGTGCAAATAAACAGCCACCCCAGATTCCTTCAGTACCAACATCCAGCACCATGTTAGAGAATCAGGCATAGCTCAAGTTTGCAAAACATGAACTGGATCATTCAGTCAAGCTGCGGCAGAATATTTTCTGAAAAGACATCCCATCCAGGGGGGTCCCCTGCCTCGTGGATTAAGCTCCCTCAAACAGGCTCCAGGCCCAGGATGATAGGTGCTTGAACAGAGAGATGTCTGAATGAAGATAACAGCCACAAGTACAATCGCCTTGTTTGCTGATAACCCAAAGCGTATAAGCATGGTGGCAAGAGTGATTAGGGGCTGTTTTTCTGCATATAGACATGGACAACGTGTGCGGATCTATGAGGGAACCAAGCTCCCCATGTCAAGATCTCTGCATGAGCTGCGAGAGCAGCATAGAGCTAATCCTGAATGTTCCAGAAAGCTCACATCAAAAGAGCAAAGACGGTTCTTTTTTCCACTCACCAGGGGTGAGGTTTTTAATTTCCGGTACCTTTAAGAGGCAGACGGCGGGTTCAAAATCGACTTCATGTTGACTTGCTTTTTTTTTTCTTTTAGAAAATGAAACATTTATCACCTTTATGAACTGGAGAGCTCTGCTGCTAAACTAAACTAAACTAAACTTCCAGGAACAAATGCTTATTGCGACTTTAGAGTACTGCTTTGCAGATGTATGTGCAAGAACTCTGTTGCTGGTTAATTAGAAGGTTGCTGATTCAAATCCCATGGTCAGCAGAGTGATGTCACCACTTGGCCCTTGAGCAAGGCAGTAAACATAATTTAACTATTTCATATTTATATTTATATTATATTTTTATCAGTCAAAATAATGAAAACTGGAACCAAACTCATAACACAACAAACAATTTACCGAAACGTGACAGCAATTCGATATGTATTTAAGATCCTAAATACAAAAACTATTAAGTTATCAGTAGCAACCCTATAGGTATTTAAGCAGGTAGGTAGTTAAGTGCATGTCAGAGATGGTAGTGCTGGTCTCTAAGACTTGTTTTCTCCAGCACAAAGACCATGCCCCTCTGGGCCCATGTGACGACAGAGGCCTGGTCTCGCCGGGAGTAAAGCGGAGCTCCGGGCCATGGTAGGATGGCACTAAGTGGCTGAGGAATCCCAGGAGTGGCTAGACGTGAGATTAGCGGCCCGCCGGAGTCCCCGAGGGGAGGCGTTTCCATTTAAAAGCGTCTCTTTTTGAAAACGAACCACCAGAACAACCCATTTCCGCTTGTCACGCAGCCGCCCACTCGAACAAACAGAGAAAAAAGTCCAGAGATTATGATTTCCCATTCCATTATCCTTCTAAATAATAAATCACGGGAGTTTGCACTGAGGTTTATTTTCTCTTCTGGACGCTAATCTTTGGCCAGAAGCAGTTTCTCAGCTTTTTAAAATTTAATAGAATTTCGGAAAAAGTTATTTTGTAAAGGAAAGGCACCTCAGAATATAATTAGAGATGGAAGGGTAAGGAGACCTTGAGTAGGGTTCCAAATTGGCGCTTTCATCAGCAATCCTGCTGCAGTGAGGCTTTTTGGGCCTGTTTTGAAAAGGCTTGAGTTGGTGTATAACAGCAGTAGGATGACTGAATGTATATACGTGTGTATATGGCTGTATGTCCAAGAATATTTCTGAATGTTTAGAGCTGGAAATAATGAAAACATTTTAGCTGGTAATCTTCCAATGATCCATCAGAACATTTCCACCGAACAATTAGAAAAGTTACAAATATTCATTAACAGAATTGGAACAACGTCTTTAAGAGAAAAAGATTCAAAATTCTAAAGAATTAAATGTTATTAATCAATAAACTGGCATTATTCAGTGAACTAGTGAATGAATTAAACATGTTGGAATGCACCAGAATGCCATAGCTAAACCATCCATAGCTTTTTTCATATTACTCACGTATTACTCACTCATTGTCTTGCACAATTCCATGTGCTTTATGAGGTGGATTTTTCCATCAAATACTGCTTCCACAAAGATTGCAAGTCCCTGTGCTACTAATTGTTGTTTCCAGCATAAAATATCACCAGACTGTCATCCTCTTTTCTGATGTTCTTACATTCCTCCTGCTGTAACAGGTGAGCACACGATGCCACAGCAGGAGAAAGTCACTGCGCTCACAGCCACTGAGGGGCATATGGACTGAGTGGCAGCTTCAGCGTTCAGCTTCAATGCCTCAAAAATCTAAAGCAGGAAAGACCTAACGTCCCACTAATTGTATAAATCCATTTAACAAGATATAGGATCTTTTTACAGACTGCCCAGAAATTAAATAAGTAAGTAATGGATGTGGATAAGTCACATATGGCCAATAGCCAACCGAACTAATAGGTATGGTCAGTGCCAATACCAATCCGAATGTCGGATCTGTGCACCACTAACTGAAATTAATATAATGAACCTACTTTATTCTTATGGAAGGTGAATTTCTTTTCTTCAAAGCTGTTACAAAGATCTGCACATGGGAGGTGATTTTCAGTAATCTGAGATTAGGCTGGGCGATATTAAGCTTTACTTTTAACACAATGCAGGTATGCACCACTAGGACTCTGACAAGTGACAAGATCCCTGCAGGGCTCGGCTGTGATACAGGCACGAAAGACCGGCTCCAGATATACAGGCAACGCCTCCTGCTGGGCGTCGCTGGTATGGGTCCAACACTGCGGCTATGCTAACAGGTGAGGCGACAGGCGCGGCCTGGACCGGCCAGAAATGTAGGCTGAGGTCGTAAAGATCACATGAGGGTCGTAAGAATTGGGTCCCTGTGATTTACAGAAAGGCTCACACTTTATTTAAAGTATGCTTCAGTGCCACCCCGTACCGACTTTCTGTGCCTGGGGCCCTGGGTCTCTGGAGTCTCCAGGCTCACAGAGGCCCCGTACTGAAGTGGCCATGATGGACGGATGTTTTTTTTTTTTTCCAAAGCCTTTATATTTCATTGCTACAAATTATAAATGCCACATTTAGAACTTCCACATTCAGGCAGTTCCCAACTCACAGAAGTAAACTGTTCCCACAAACCGTTACATAAGTTAGATTTTACTTAAGGTGGATTTATACCCCTACCCCCATACCAGAGCTGCTTGTACATCAATACGACAGACATACAGGAACACGGTCTGGATTGGGTGGTACGCCCCACCTCTGCCCACACCATAATGAGATGCGTTTAATGAACAAATCACAATAAAGCCTGTTGCATCAGTGTGTGTAGAGCACGGCGCCCCGGGCCATGATGCGGGGGGCAGCGGATCGTCTTCCCGCCAAACAAAACAGGCTCGGGGGCGCTGGATCCACTTTAAAAGCTGAAGGAAAACGCCACTCAGCAGTGACGGTGGACCCCCTGGATTCAGTTTCCTGTCTGAGGGGTGAGGAGGGGCCCTTATCGTTTCCGGGGAGGGGGGCTGGGGGAGAGATTTGCATTCCAGCAGTGGGCTGGGTCACCTGTTAGTCGAGGCGCAATGTAAACGGACACGCGCTTCATCGCATGGGCATCGTGGGGAGTATGTGTGGAATCTCGTATCGCTCCAGCGACTTCTGTCCCACCATGCGGCAGGGAACGCGATCTCGCTCAGCCCCAGCCGACCCCAGCCGTGATGCAGCTGCCGTGCGGAGCAAGTCAGACTGGCGGGTCGGGGGCGTGGACAGAATGCAACGTCAGTCTCCGCCCCTGCCGGAACCAGGGTTCAGCAGCAGTTAGTGACTGAACAGCCCAGGTTCCCCTTCTCCACCTATGACCCCTAAAAAAAAACCAAACCACCAACAGCCCAGAGTCCTTTGTATTCTTATAAGCAGATTCCCGGTAAAGCGGTCAAATGGGTTTTCACGTGACCAGAATCCCACCTATGCCAAATTTTGATTGGGCCTCGTTACTTTTGCAACGACTCTGTAAGGCCAAAGAGACTCTGAGAGATCATAGCTTCAAAGCAAGATTCCTTTAGAGTTCAGCCCAGCTTGTTGATTCTGGCCGGGCTTTGGCCAGACTGGTTTTCAGGTCAGCAGACACCGAGCTCTGGTCACCAAGCACAGCTGCAGCCAGCATAAGGTGGTTTTAGGACCAGTCTGTGTTCACCATCACTGTAAATGACCACAGTATCCGGGACGACATTACCTAAGCCTGAAAGCTTGTGGTGGACAGGGGGTGGCATTGAGCCTTAAAAGCAGTTTACAAGTTCAGGGGCCTCTTAAGTGAATCTTCACCCTTCAGAGGAGGTGTTGGGAACCTTGGTATAATCTACCCTGAAAGCCTTCACACAGAAAGTGCGACTGCTTTTTTGTTTGATCTTTAAAACACTGGGAACGCTTTCTCCCTCCCGGTATTACTGCCCAGAGTCTTCAATAAATCTTTTCATCACTGTGAGCAAAACCAGAAAAAAAGCAGATGGCAGAGCCTTCCTTTCGTCCGGGCTGTGGGACAGGTTTATGTCAGAAGGCTGGGCAGGGAACAGTCTTCCTAAGGCGGTGGGCGTCCTAAAGTCACTGCCGATGCCCCGCGCAGACGGGTATGGAAAGGGGGCGACCATCAGAGAAGACGAACGGGGCATGAAGGTAAGGGAACACAAGAAAACCTTCCCATCACACGACAGATGGGTCCATCCATGACAGCCGACTGATCCATACGTTATGCACACCCTGTTGATCACATCCCATGGCTTGCTCGGGTCAGTGTCCCAGGTTTTCCTGTGACCAATCAGGAAGATTTTAAACAGGTGCTGGCTGTTTTTAGGACTTCCTGGTGATGAGTGTGTAGTGAACCATAAATTCAGCATGTAAATGTTTGGTACGCACCAAATAATGAACGTAGCTGGTAAAAATTATAAGTGAAGGCATAAATAAATGGGAAAACCACCTTAAGGAAACATAACAATGTCTTTCTCTCTCTCTTTCTCTCGCTCTCTCTCACGCACACACACACACACATACACACAGGATAGACAGAACGATCTGGTACCTACGACCACATTTCTTCACAGATACCTCAGGCGGCCTTCCCACTCCGGGTTGAAAGAAGTTCACAACCTAGGCCCTCACAACTGGAAAATTATACCAAGTCTCCAGCTGGGTTGAATGTGATTTTAATAAATGTAATTTTACCAAAACACATAAGCGGTACATTAAACAAACACCTCAATCACCTGCAATTAATATGAGTTCAGCCGGACCCAAAAACTAGCATAAATGAACTTTGAACTTTAAATCCGATAAGTTATCTAGCTAACCAACAATTTTGGCTTTGCGATACAGGCCCCTGGTCTGGAAAAAAAGTGTGAAAAGCCAAGGGGGGGGCTTCCTGCACCCTAAAGCTAAGAAGACTTTCCTAAACATTTACTCATGATCTTCACGATAAACACAGAACATAGAGGGAAACTGACAAATGCAATGTAAGCCAATCAGAATGGAGAAAACGGAAGGGGTTTCCTTGGCATTAATCCAGCAAAATCAAAAGCGTCACTACGTGAAACGTGCCAAGCCAAGCATAGCTATGAGATTGCGATTACATACCAAGCAAGACGTCTCTACTGACAGAACTTTGACGAGGATTGTTGATCAACAAGCAGAAATGAGCTCACGCCCAAATCGCCGTAATGGCTCAAAGTCTGATATTCAGCTATGACACAGAACTTAGAAACCAACAGCTAGCTAATCTGGTTTTAATTAAAAAACAGTGTTAACACACCCATCAACTACTCCCAAATTCTCCCCGAGAAACAGTAGGGAAAACACACTCTCATACCAACATGTCAGCTTCACTCCGGAAAGTAAGTTGCCTACTGCAAAGGAAAAAACAAAGAAACACTACACATTTACATGTATTTATTTAACGGGTGCATGTTTATGCAAAGTTACTTGCAGGCCATGGTGTACAAGTAGGAGAATATTTGCATTACAGAAAGCAGAAGCTTTCAACAGAGAGAAGCCCCAGCTTGTATGAGGAGTGTGAGAAGGACGTCACTTAAAAAACCAAACGTGAAATTCTAACGGCGTAGCCCTCGGCGGGTTTTTTTGAGAATACATGAATGTGACCTTTCCAGCTCCCCCCAAACACTGCCTTTGCTATTTGAGAAAGGGCCCAGGCCCACCTAAGGGGCTGTTGCTAATCAACCGGCTGTGTCTGGGGGGTGGGGGTGGCGTGCAGGTTTTTTTCAGGAGAAGGCGAGGGGAAGCCATCTCAGTTCTCGTGCGCACCGCCGGCCACTCAAAGGGAGCTAAAGAATTGGATCTGCATCTTCACCGGCACAGCGACGAGCCGCAGTCGCTTGTCTGCAAGCTCATTCACAATAAGGCCAGGAGATATGGACCGTGAAACCTCGGCCAGAAGGTCACAACCAGCAAAAGTAAGGAGTCTCAAAGTGAAACGCTGAGCAGCCCCGGCGGGGGGGACTTTCTCCTGGCTATAAACAGACCACAAACTGTCTCTTAGTCTATATATTTACAAACTCTGTCCCTGCACAATAAACCTTTTGGCTATTCTATTGTACCTTCTATCACTGAGTTGCATTCATTTGCTGCTGTAACACCTGCAATTTCATACTACAGCTCACTATACTTTTCTTTCTTTCTTTCTCTCTCTCTCTTTCTTTCTTTATCTAAATCTAGACATAATCTACTTCACTACCTATCTACCAATCCACCTACCTACGTACCTACTTTATACCTATCGATATAGCTAGCTAGCTACATAGCTACCCACCCACCTACATATCTATTTACCTACCTAACTCCCCACCTACCCAGCCATCCATCTCTACCGGCAGACTGCATAACAGCAGAAGGCCCTGTTCGGCTATGGCTACCTATTTGGCTTCCTTCTTCTCGCCATGCAGTTGCTCAGCCCGACTGCGTGACAAACACCCTTGACCCTTCGCTTGGAAAGGTCAGGAGACGAGCCGTGTGGCTCCCTGCCTTCCAGTAGACGCGGAGCGGCGTGTTTACGCGGGGATGTCTGCTCCTCAGAGGCGCGCTAGGACACACTCCATCGCAATGGGCTAAATTTAGCTGCCTCTGCTGCCCACCCTTATTCCCGGGATGAGGGGAACGTGCATTGATTACATTCAGGCTCAGTCTAACCTGCGCCGCGGCAGCGACAGAATCTCACGCTGCGCAGGCAGAGGGCGCCTGCATCACTTTAGGAAATGTGACTTAAATTTGGGTTTATATCATAGACATACTCTCTAAGGAGGCATCTGGCTAATTCACCTCACTAATGCCAAGGTAGCAGAAGTTATACTGTTCTGAGATGCTGTTGTAAATTACCTGTAATATATTCAACTAAATAAAGATGAACAGAAATACGAAGATATGTGATGAGATTTGAGATTTGAGTTTGTCCATCCATCCATCAACTGCTCATCCTGCTCCGGATGCCTGGAACCCTGGAGTCTGTCCCGGGCAGCACAGGGCACAAAGCAAGGGTACACCGTGGAGGGATTCCAGTTTAAAAACCGGAAGCAGGAACATCCTGTTTTGCACAGATAAAGGTTAAATAAAAAAGGCATTCATCTTGAAGCGTTATGCCCGGCATGGAGGGAATCGCTCGGCTTTCCGCTCCTCATGTAATGAAAGCACTGGGGGGCGGGGGGTAGGGGGGCTGGGAACCAAAGGCACTTTACATTAACACAGCTGAGAGGTTTCCGAAATCCTTCCGAAAAGCCCTTTGCCCCCATTCTCCAGTGTCAGCGTATTCCAGCTTCTATATGAGCCTGACCAAAAGTTTTTAACAAAAGCAACTTAAAGCTGTAAAATTACACTCCAGAAAAGGATGTGGAGAGAAAGGATTATACAGATCTTAATGTATGTTTTAGAAGAAAAAAAAAACGACTAACCCTTTACTACTCTTGAAAAATGCCTGACTTTACCGCACAGTTTTCTCGTCCTGAAGTTAGGGGTTCCTTTTCATACGGAAACCCAGCTAAGACCAGCCCTGCCCTCATAACAGATGAAGACATGTATGAGGTATTACTGCATTTTAATGTCTGTGTACAGTACATTATGCAGCAGCAGGGGGGCCATTAGTATTCAATGCATAAACAAATGTGTTTCCTTAGTTAATTAAATGTCATTAAGCATTAACTCATTATCAAAATGGAATATTTATTGCTGGAAATATGCAAACAGGCCATCAATCTGAATTCAGCAATTTACGGACTGCACATACACTCTGAAAACACCCTATATTGGTGGGCAAATTACATATTGAGAAAATGAAAGTGTTCCAAAGTCAGACAGTACAGGTGCACGCCTCACTTCTTGGTTTCCGAGTAAATGCTCAGGAAAGACTTCCTTTCCCAGCTACCATCTGGGCCAATCATGTGCCCCCACCTGAATAACGGTAGCTGTTTCTTGCTCACAGACGCAACCCGCAGTGGTCTCTGTCTACCGATCTTTGCCATCAGCTGGAGTTCACTCCTGAATGTGCATCTCTACCTTCTGTTCCTGATTAAACTATTGCGTTCTTACTTGCTGCTCCTGATACGGAGTTTCATATAGACAGGACCGCCGCGCTTCATACATACCACAATATTTTAGTATCTACTACTGGAAGCAAGACTTACTGATTACATGCTCGTGCCAGAGCTCCTAGTCTGTTGATTTCTGCTCCATCAGTCATTTGACAAGCGTCAGCCAAATGAAAAAGCCACACCACGTCTACTGAAAAGGCAGAGAATGGAACCTACTAGAGCAGCAGGGGAAAGTGGGGAGTTTTGGGGCCGGAGGGCATCAGTGAGGTTACCAGATGCAGGGTAAGAAGAGTGGGACACGTGGATGATCGTTGCCGCGGTCACCGCGGCCCTGGGCACGTGCCTGGATGCGGACAATCCCAGAGCACAGAGCCCATCCACAGACACGTGGGAAAGAATTCAAGATTAACCCTGATGTGGCCCCATCTTATGCCAAGGGCGGCCTGTTAGACAAAAGCTCTTCTTATGTCAGTTCTTAAGCGCAATCAGACGGTGTTTCCAGGAATAAAAAAAAAAAAACACGTCTGTAGGTAGGAGCTTCACTTATGACTAAAGCTAGGCTGTCATTTGGGAGACTGAGTAATCCCACAATGCAAATTTAATAACTGTAAAATGACCCACACTCATACGAGAAAGCATGAGTCTGGTAAGGGCTAATGTTGAGGGCAGAAAGAGACAGACTTAAGGAATGAGAGACTGTATAATGTTATCGCAGTATCACCAATTCTAAAGGTGGACTATGTTCGAAACACAGTAAATCAGCAAATAACAGGCTATATACACAACGAACAGACTAAGGGCAGACTAAGGTTTGTCGACTTGAATGACCTACACTACACTGGTCAAAGTTGGTCTGGAAAGCTCTGAAGTGTTTAGGTATTTGGCTTAAAAGGAAAGTTACACTTTCTTTTTTTTCTGAAATGACTTGCATATATATATATATATATATATATATACACACACACACACACATATACATACAAATATACACACACACACATATACATGCATACATATACACACACATACATACATATATTTTCACACACACACACACACACACACACAGGGAACTTGTCAATCTAAATACCTAAGAGAGACTCCAAGAAGAAAAAAACCCTGCTAACATGACACGTCTATTTGGCTTAAATGAAATTGAATTCATAATTTACATGTTCCCACATCTAGAATGTCAGTTCACCTGAAATTCCCATATTGGAAAAAAATAATAGACTCACATACACTGTTTCTGTCAAAGATGTACATTTTCTATACATTTTCTATCAAAAGGGTAGAAGAATTAATTTCACTTCTGCATAAGATGACAGGACAAAGCATTTTAGGTTTAGGTTTTAGGTCACGTTATAAGTTAGTTTCACAGGCATTACATCCGGGTTCAGGAGAAGCCTGACACAAAAGCTAGTTTCCTAAATATTTAAACATTTAAACATCGCAATCCATTAGCATGAACATTTTGTGACATGATCTACATTCCATAGCTGATCTATTAAAGATGGAGCCAAAATGACAATCAACAATCAACAGTAAAAAGCTATACTCGACGGCTTAAAGATCTTAGAATTGTATTTAATGTTTGAAGAATGAAATACTGGGAAGTAAACAAATCATTACAGCATCCCAGCAGATCGTCATATACGGACCGCCATGAGACGCAGTATTTCAATGGCACTGGTTGTTATTGGTTTCTGTCCACTGTCAGTAAGTCAGTTGTCATTCACTTGGAGGTAGCAGACGCAGGCTTTGTGGGAAACAGACAAATCCCTGAGCGTTAGCAGGAAAAGCCGGAGGGTAATGGGGCTAGGCAC
>JAODKL010000062.1:27051644-27062673 GCA_026780765.1 Petrocephalus schoutedeni
AAACCAATTACTAAAGTTATTGCAAATCAATGTGTCTTAAAATAAAAGGACAAATGAAGGTGCGTGTGCGTTTACCCATTTTACCTAAGTGTGGCCTAGTGTTTGGCCATCACAGTCATAAAGGAATTGCCTGTTTGTTTGGAAGAGAGGCTTGGAAGTTTTGTGTTTCAAAACAGAATTGTATCCTTGGCATCAGTATCATATTTTGGACTCAACTCTGCACTGAGCCTAAACTGCTAAACTTCCGTGATAGCCTGACTATGACCAATACACTGCATGCAATATAAGCATTGTTTAGACATTAGCATGTCCTTGACCACTGACTAAAACACCAGCAGTTGTACAGAACAAACTCATGGGAGTTTTGCTTGCAGAAACATGTTCTGAGGGCAGAATGAATAATGATTGATTCAGAGAAACAACCAATCAGACCTTGTGTCAGATGTCTGACTAACCAATCACATGTCTTGGTCCTGCCTCCTTTAGTTGCTTGGACCTGCTTCATCTATAATCTGACTGGTTATTTCTCTGAACCAATCATTTTTAATTCTGTCCTCAGAATATGTGCTTGTGTAACTCCCACGAGCACAGAATAACCCAGAAAACAACACACAATTCTTCCAAAAAAGTCATGTCAAAGTAAAAAAAGCAAGAAATGTACTACACACTTTCAAGTTCATGCCAGTTTTCCAGTGTGCAATGAGTAATTAAACCATGTTTCTTAAAAAATAAAGAAAAAAAAGAAAGACGTTTTTTCTTTCCTTGGGGACACCATGCCTGGTCTCCAGGTAGGACACTGACAGCAGGGCGGAGTTACACGTACTTCATGCTTCCAGTCATTGCCAATATTTTTTCAGGCTTAATTAACAATTCCCCGGCTGTTGTGTATGTTCCCTTAGCCGAATGCTCTGCTTGGAGTACGACTTGGTAGAGGGCGTGGATCTGTTTGTTTGCACCCTAGCATTCCCTGTGCAGCAGAAGAATTAAATTATCCTGGGGGAGTTATCATTGTTTACTGCTAATTTAGAATTATTTTCGAACATGCACTAAGACCCTTTTATCAGGTCTCTCCTAATGGGACAGTTGCTCTGCTCTATAGACTCTGGATTTTCTGTTCCAGTTTAGATTAGAATTAATAATCACATGCACACACAGCCCATAACCTTAATATCCTGCTTTATTTTTCACGTCGTGCCATATTAATACTTATTGAGCTGGCATTAGCAGATAGCTCAGCGAGCACTTTGTACTTAATTGCTAAGCGGACCTAAACTAGCAAAGAGGTCCCTAAATATGAAGATTATGGAAATAAATAAAAATATGCACAATCATCCAGTTGATGTCAAAATCACTTCCCAATGAGCATCAGCTCAGAGTCCAAATCCCCAGGAAAGACAAGGCGAGAGAGGACAGAAAATGAATATGCTGCGTTTCCAGCTGCATGAGCAGGAGTTCCTCTTCTTCATCATGTTCTTCTTCTCCTCCTTCTGCTTCTTTTCCTCTTCCTCCTCCTTTTTCTTCTCCTTGTCCTCGTCCTCCATCCCTCTATATCCCCTACCCCGCAAACACCTCGCCATAATGAGGTATACCAAGCCACCAGATGTGATTCATTGGCCATAGCGGGCGGGGCAGGGGACCTGAGGACTGTACGCCTTATGTTAATCTATGCCGAGTGAGGATCTGGGCGCACAGGCCTGCTCCCAGCCATCCTGCAGCACACACCCCGGCTGCTTGCTTCATTCTCAGATGACTTGCTGAGGCAATTATCCAACTGGTTTCAACACAGATGGGGAAGGAAGTATCACCCACTGCAAATAAATTAATGTTATCTGGACCTGCTACGGGGCCGGCCTGCTTGTTCAGACCTCAGGTTACCTGCTTCACTGCTTTGCATACCTTTATACATCTACTGTGCACAATGCACTCCAATGTTAAAAGAAAAAGGCTATTTATTTAGCAAATCCTTCTGTCCAAAGGGACATGCGAGTGAGGATCAGAGAGCAGAGTCAACCAGTCCCAGGAGCTATTGGGGAAGCACCTTGCTTAAGGGCCCAGCGTGATATAATTACTCTGCTGGTGATAGGACTTGACCTCCCAACCTTGGGCGAAGACCCATAACTCACTGAGCTGTAGACCACTGGCCAGATATTATGAGTAGATGCATACACACTGATTAAAAGTCCTCATATGCATTGACTTTGCACCCATTTTACCTCCCCATTCCACAAAAAGGCAGAAAAGAAAATTATTGACAAAAGTACAACAGTATGAAAATTTGTGATGTCACACCGGCATCAGTTTTTGCAAGAGCTAGTTCAACGTAACATTTTATTGTAAGAATCACGCTATGCACCTGCAATTTAACCAGAGGTGGAAAGTTTAGGTACAGAAAGTACAAATCCAGACCAAGATTTTGTTTCAACCAACCAACCATAAAGAGTCACATTCACAGAGTGAAACAGACTCTTGGTCTGGATTTATACTTTCTGGACCTGAATTTCCACCGGCACTGCTGTGACTCCAGCTCAAAGGGGATGGTGACGGTCCTCTTGTCCCCTCCCCCCCCCCCGACCCATTTTCCACATCTCCCCAGCGGCTTCTTCAAACCTATGAAGGAGTACAGCGGAGACCTGCTAGGCCTGCTTGATGCCTCGTGTTAGCCAAAGCGATGCACTAGAAGCAGTCCCCACTGGACAGGCTCCGAGATGACGGGCGATAAAAAGGGATGGAGCACCCTTTATGGATGGACTGACCCCTCATCTGCTCTATGGAAACATTGTTCATCTAGCCGTCCAACAAGATTTCAGAAAAGGACTTTTATACTTTTATCATGTTTTAGTAAATTTTCATGTATTTTAATATTAAAATACATTTTTTTCTGAGCAAATATATACTTAGTACTGAAATAAACTGCTTCAGGCATTTTTTTTCACTGCTTAAGATTTTTTCACAGTGTTCTGCATCACAGAAACATTAACAGCAAATGGTTAAACTGGCAGCACTTCTAACTTTTACAGTGTCTATCTTCTATAGGACTGTGATGTAATGTTGAAATATGGGCATACAATTCCTGTTACAGCACATTGGTTAAATTTGCCCAAGGCTGAGCTATAGCCCTGAGCATAGACTGAGAGTTAAAAGAATGGGCTGTGTGATGAGTGAGGGCAGAGCAGGATGGGGTGTGTATGCGTGTACGTGTGTGTGTGTGTGGGGGGGGGGGGGGTTCATCTTCATCCAGGAACCTGTGGTTGATTTAGGGAGTGACCCATAAAGTGAGGTGTGGCCCATCTGTTGAAAAGGTTCTTGATAATATTAAGAATGCACGTGTCCTCAATGGATTTATTCAGTGTTTTTCTTACTCTTATTAATGATGTCAGCATGTAAATACAGATGTCTCTCCATCCTGCCCACATGCTACCGCTAAATTTCTGAGGTTATGTACACTGGAAAAAAATGGGAAAAATTCACAAGATAACCCAACCCTTAAAAATCATGACACATGCAAAAGCTTAGTAAACAGTCGCAGTTTCATAATAATAGAAATACTTGCTTTAGGAGTACACATGAGAGATATGTCTGAATATGTCGAATGTGTACTGAGAACAAAGTATTGAGATAAGAACGTCAAAACAATGAGCAATTTATTCGTAAATTATTTCAATGGGATTTCAATGTGATTAAAAAATCTGTATGCCGTGACTTATCTCTGACAGCTAGCTTGGTCTGAAAGTTCTACTTTTTAATGCAGTGAGGGGATGACCTCTTATAAAAGGCATCTTCTGCAATGGGCTTGAGGAATGGGGCTCAACGAAGGGAACGTGCCCCATCTCTGACTGCTGTCTGGGGGCCCCAAGGATGGGCGGTGAAGGGGGTAGGAGGAGGCCGTTCTCCTGGAGCACACTTGATTGGAAACATCTGGAGACTGGAAGAACACGGGGGCCTAGCACACTCGAAATTCAAACCAGATGTTTCAGGTCAGAGTACTGCGATCTCTTCCTAGATGTGCAAGTTTTAAGGGGCTGAATTTAAGATTCTAGACAACTGGGACACACTTATACACATTATTTACAGTATTTATTTTCAATTGAATTGTCTGTAAACATGCTGCAAACTAGTAATGTATGTGTTCATTTTTCTGTTTATATAAAGAAAGAAGGTAAGTCCTTACATGCAGGTTTATGCACATTTTTAATATGACTACACGAATTATAACTGGTGGGCACAGTGGTTAGCACTGTTGCTTCACACCTCTCAGGGTTTGAGTCTCCGCTCTGTGTGTGTGGAGTTTGCATGTTCTCCTTGTGTCATTATGGAGTTTTCTCTGGGTTCTCTAGTGTTCCTCCACAGTTCGAAAACCTACTAAGGTGGATTGGAGTTCCCAGATTATCTATAGTTGTGAATGTAGTTTGTGTCCTGAGATGGACTGGTGCCCGATCCAGATTTTTTGCATGGTTTGTACCCATAGTTTCTGGGATAGGCTCTGTGACCCTGCATAGTTCAAGTGGGCGCAGAAAACTGAGTGAAGGAATCAGAGCTGATTTCATAATAAGGCAACAGAGCACAATGAAGCAGATTAATCTCTTGTCTGCCAGTTAGGTTTGACTGCATAAGCTGCTGTTCATTTATTGCATATAATGCGATGTAATTAAATCAAGTCCTCTAAGAGACTGGCAGTGTTGCATTCCACTCTTAGTCCACCTTAGCCAAGTTCAAGTCAAGACTGATTGTTTAACAAATTGAGTCTGAGTCAAGACCGAGTCCAATGGGGGGGCGAGTTTGAGAAGTGACCATATTCATTACCGGAGCTTAGTCTGGAAAACCACAAGCTGAAATGTAGACCACAAATCTGAATTTTTAAATTTGAATAATTTATTTAAAATGAAATAAGAAGTAATTATTTTCAGCTAAGAAAAAAATAATGCCAACATTTGCAGTCCTCAGTGTTCATCTTCTTAGTGCATGTCTTTCACAGAAAATCCCTATGGTTTATAAGAGCAAAATAGAACACTTCTGACTCGGCAGACCTGACAAGGATGGGAGTTATCTGTGTGGATGTGAGCACAATATTGGGAAAGCACTGAAGCTAATGTTGAAAATGGGGGGTGGGGGGGCACAGCTGCATACAGGCTGCAGAGGTACACTATGTGCTCAGATGGACCAGTGTCTGAGTCAAGGCTGAAGTGACTCCATTCATATGCATACTTGCAACCGGACTCGAGGACCTCTCATAAAGAGAGAGGGCTCTGGTTATACATGGGAAGACGATGAATCAGCTTTCCGGGGAAGAGCACAGGTCCTGGAGGAGTCATGCAGCATTTTTCATTATGGTCCAGACCCACAGACCCTCTGACTAATCATGACATATATCTAAAAACACTATATATACCGAAACACAGTACACACATATGTACCTTTAAATCCCTCCCTGAATTTCAAGTAGAGAATTTTCATCATTTAAAAAAATAATAATATAATAATACACAGACACAAATTACACAATTTACAATGTGGGCTTGCATAATTAAGGATCATAACAATTATATATTTTGAATTATTCATAGCCGCATTAGCATTTAAATGTATACATATATAAGTGAGCTGAGGCACATTTATTAAATGTACTGTTGCTTATATGAACATGCTCCCTGTAATAGCTGCCTTTAATTAATCTTGCATTGAAAATTCACCAAGCAAACTCTTTCCCATAATGTTTGTACGAAGTATTAGGGGCAACAAGCTCTTGTCCCAGTAAATATAAAAAGAACAGGGTTTGGGACTGCTTGGCCCATCTTTGTCTGCTGACTTGGACTGCACTCAAGCATTATACAGCAAAGCAATCTCGGACTATGCTAATTAGACGAGTTTTCTGATTAATGTATAATTATTAACTAAAACCACATTTGATATGCAATAATGCATCTGCCAAATGGTAATTAGAGGTGTTACCCTTTATAGAAATTATTTAATTCCTCTAGCATGTTATGGTGAAATCTTATCGACACAGATATTTTTATATCACATCCACGTATTTAAAGGGGCGGTGGGACCTGAGAAAAATGTTTCCCACAGATATACAAGGGGTGCTGAAAATGCACTTGAGCAAAAAAAGGGGTCTGTGCAGTGTACAGGAATACCTCTGGCCAGACGGCTGGCTGTCCCAGAAGTATATTTTCTTACCAAATAAAAGATTTTTTTTTCAGCCTATTTAATTTCCTTTAATTCATACTTAGTATCTTAGCATAGCCTTATATTCAATATGTTTAGCTGGAATTTACCGTATGCATGCATTCACTCATGTATCCATATACATATGTTTAATCCACTTATTTTCCATCACCTCAATACCTAGAGTTTTCATTGAATGCGTTTTTTCCGGTACATGCATTGAATTTGTAATGAGGTCACTACTTGTGCATGTAGCTTATGATTTGAGTTCTGATTCCAGTACCGAGTTTAATCTCACCCTTAAAAGGCTCACCTTGTACATATGTCGGTATGGTGTTCGTTATTAACATGATTTTAGTGCATCACAATGGAGGCGACCGAAGCCACCAAAGACTTTCCACATTGACTGATTATTCGCTTCAGTCAGCTCTTTGTGTGTTTAATGTACTTATTTTTGTTTGCCCTGACCTGTAAACCAATTTGGATGAAAGCGTGTTCAAGATAAATCAATTTCACTGAGCACAGGCAAACATACAGTAACTGGCTCCCACCCCCGACCCCACAATGTGATGACGTTAGCTGTCATACAGATGACCATACAGACGATGATTGAAATATCAGAGTAAATGACACAGAGTGTATTGAAAGCATCCCCCAGCAGAGGGCCACTTAACATCACATCACACTCAGCGTCATGCATAAGAATGCCATGGCTAGAAGAAAGAGAAGGAAGACCAGAAAAAGGTGATAGATAGATAGATAGATAGATAGATGGATGGATGGATGGATAGATACTTGAAAATCATGTGGTCCCTCTTGATGCTTGCTTGAGGTGACTGTTTTCACCACTATCAGCAAAACCGCAACTTTTCCTTGTCTTTAATCAAGACACATTACTTCTACGATGATTTCAAGTCTTTCTGTTGCAAGAAATTAAAACTTAAAAAAGTAAATAGATGCCAGTATCTATTAGTATGAACTTTGTAAATTCTGTATATATCTTCATTTACCTATCCGTCTTCGAATGGGTCATCCAGTCCTGGGTTACCTGGAGCCTATCCCAGGTAGTATAGAGTCCCCTTGAGGATATCAGACTCTCACTGGGAACACCACGTGAGGAGGATATATAAGCTCCAGCCAGTGAGAAAATAGGCAGGATTTGAACCCCCAACCCTGAAGACAGGAAGCAGAATGGCTACCCTCTGTGTCACATGTTGCCCCATATATTCTATTTTGCACTCTATTGGTCTGCCTGTATAATTAAATAATGTAAAATGACTAAATGAAATGAAAGCATCTGTACTTCATCCATGGCACCATGTTAGCATCCACAGGAAGGACTCCTGCCAGCAAAGGCGCAGCTAAATGCTAATGCCCAGTCATCTTGCAGGTTACATCACCACTAACTTGCGGCTGCCTCCACACTGCCATGCCACGGCACTGCAGGAACTGCATGGGCTTGTCGCCATTCTCTCGAAGACTGTCCAGCTGCCGCTGAGTCTTAGAAGGTCCTTGAAGGCATATGAGTAAGAGAAAGACATCCACACCTATCACCAACTCCACACATATGAAAGGTTGTTATAGTTTATGACAGGAATGGGGTTCAGCCCTGGAAAAATATTGTTAGGACAAACTTTCTACCTGCTTCATTCTGGGACAGATTGTTATCTTTGGCAGAAGATGTAATTCCTTTATCAGTAGGAGATATTGGCCATAAGTCATATTTTTCTTTCTTGTGGTTTTTTCCCAGCCTGGGCTATGTGTTGGACAGACCATTTCACCCCTTGAGCCAAATCACGTCCTTGACTGAGGAAATTACGCAATGCACACAGTTCCTAATCCACAATGTAAGGCTGAAGGTTAGGAACACTAAACAAAGTACCATTTGATTAGCTGATGTTCGAGTGACAATTTCCCACTGGCTGGGGGACTGCAGTGCCTGACTGCACTTCAAATATGTTTTTCTACAAATAATGTAGTATATTATATCGTCTTAACATATGGTCATAGAGTCACAGTTTGAATACACATCTTGGGATGGGTTTCAGCGTTCAGAGATCATTTTGTAAGATATGAAATTTCTCAGTGTCTGATGGGAAGTGGTATGGGATAGGATATTCTGAAATGTATGGGGCAGCTCCGTATTTCACACAGGAGGGGAGTGAAGCCACTGCAGGGTCGATGCAACCTCACCCGCTTCAGAGGTTCCGCCTCCTTCCCCCGCGCCCACAAATCTCCACAATCCAAATATCCTCTGGATATTTAATGTCAGAGCGCACCTACTCTGCATGCTGAGTGCTGCTCTTGTTAGCAAGGGAATAGACATGCCGGATTTGTAGCTGTAAAGTGTGAATAACATACCACATTGTGGTCGCCCCGGATCAAATTGCGCTTTTTAATATAAATGTCGGACAAACTAAATGTTTTTCAGGTGATTAGCTTATTTGGTTATCAGATCATTTAATGGAATTCAGCGCATTGTGCTTAGAGAATGTGAATCTCAAGAAATATAAAAAATAATATGAAACAGGCAAATATTTTGTCAGAATGATATTTGGAGCTGTAGTTTTACACTTTCTCACGGTGCCATTTTTTCCCTGAAGCGCTTATCTAATGCAAGGTTAGGGTGATCTTGGCATGTGTACGAGGACACACAGGGCAAACACTCACATGCCCATCAGAGGCACCAGTCAATCTCAACAGCATGTCCTTGTGGGAGAACATCCACACACAGTACAACCATATAATGTACACAGGCAGGCGTTGCCTGAAGAGTGAATCAACTAACATTTACTACATATACTGCATTTAATGGTTGAATTTTACTTTTGATCAGCAATTTGGAATTGCTAATAGAATTCTTTGCCAAGGTAGAAACCTCAGGTAACACTGTCCAGCATCAGTAAATGAAAAGGCACCAGCATTATGCTGACGGCAGTCAAAGTTATTAGGCTCATCCAGGTCTAATCTTGTCATTAACCAGCATCATAATCTCCGAATTTTCCCATAATTCAGCAGGAAGTTGAGGCTTAGAAAAGCCTGGAGATTAACTGTCTATTATTGCTGCCATCTCAAAATTTACTAAAATACAGAAAATGCACATTAAGTGATGTTTGAACAATTGCAGTTCTATTTATAAAATCTAAACACTTTCAAAGTTAAATACAAAACCAAAGTAATATATATATATATATATATATATATATATATATATATATATATAGTACATATAGTGAGTCATTAGGAATTGCAGTATTCACCTACACAATGTGGTCATATGCTGCCTGATGCACTGGACATTTTGAATTATGAGCATCTCTTGCAATTTGGTTAAAATGAATGTCATTTACAACGATGCCATCTCCCCTATGGGCAATTTGGTATGCATCACCTAGGAAACCGGACGGTCCTATGGGACACACAGCAGGCAGCACCTGACCTTCTTTCCAGGGCTTGTTTACTATGCTGCTACAATGGTACTTAATTCAATTACTTAATTAAATCCCACCTGAGCCAATAAATGAGCATCGTTGCTGCGATGTAAACATTGCCGGGATGGTGTTGGAATGCAGATGCACGCAGGTGGCTTTGTGTCACTCGGAGCCGACGATGCAGCTGAGTTCGTTCAGTGGCAGGCCACCCGCGTTGCATTCCGCCTTTGCGAACGGGCCTTTTCCTCGCAAGCACAACGCTGGCAGAGTAACGCGCGACGCGGTCCCCCCTCGCTGAATGGTGAGAAACAGCACCTGAATCTGGCCTAAGGTCACGCCTCACCTCGCAGAGCATAAAAAAGTGACAAAAATAAAAATGCAGCAAGTGTAAGATGATCCTCTGAGCAGCTTAATCCCTTAAACACATTCTCATTAATTCTTAAATACTTATGGGGACCGAAGCACTAATTATGGACAGGCAACGCTAAGACAAAATTATTTTAATCACCATGTATTTAATCACCCTTCTGTAGGTATGAAGCTAGTTTAATTACTGTGTTAGATTATTTGGTTGCCTGTTAAGGTATATAATTAATATTTGTATTTAACATTTAAAACTTTTTAATGTAATTAAAAAGTAGCATGCCATCCAGAGACTATATATATATAAATATATATACAAGTATATATATAAATAAAAGACAGAGAGAGTGTACATACTGTATACTCTAGTTTCTATGCTGGGTCACCATGGGGAAGTCCTCTGTTGTATAATTGTGATTTTTTTCCGGAAATCTGAAATTTATTGACTGCATGTTGGGATGTGAAAAAGGCTTTATATGAATGGGGGATTTGCATTTGTATAAATATTAATTCAAACTACTGACAACCCTGACGGTTGCTGTGAAGGTGAATGCAAAGTTTCATCAATAAAAAAACCAATGCTATGCTGCCCCCTGCCAGCTACATATAGCAATTACACTGTTGTGGAACCCTGAGTTGTGAGCTTAGTGTTAAGATAATATCCCTTAGTGACTAATGCTATGTCTGTCACGCTAATGAATTAATGCCTCAGATTTCTACATTTAATATGCTAATTACTAGTGGATCCCAAGAACACGTGTGACTTTTATTAAAACAAAATTGATTTGTCAGTATAAAGCCACTAGCAGACAAGCCCCATTAAAAAACAATCAAAATTCATACGATAAAATGTATGAAAGCTATTATGGACAACATGCTGCTCTGTTTCAAACAACATAGTGGACTGTAATGTGATAGAAAAAGCTCAGTTTTATTTCTGTATGTCATTTGACAGTGGATGTCTAATTACAGAGATGGTGAAATAAACCACCATCACTCACACTACAGGTCTCTTCATCTTCATAAGTCTAATAAGGATCTATCAGGGAGAAGCCTTTGTATAGCCATGG
>JAODKL010000062.1:27066352-27088575 GCA_026780765.1 Petrocephalus schoutedeni
GTGGCCCGGCTGTACGCGGCGGCTCCCGACGCTTCCTCCACGGAAAACAATACAAGTCAAACGTTTAAGCCGCCTAGCATCCGCGATTGCATTGTGCCGCACATTTTAATGCACGCTTAAGGCTGACATATATTTAAGGCAGAGAGGCGCACAGCAGACGTGCTGGATTTCGCGGCGCGCCGCTAGTTAGCGGCTGGAAGGGCGACCCATGTGGACCTTGTCCTGTCTTAATTCATTGGCGCCGATCAAAGGCCATGCAGCCTGTGTGACGGCGGATATAGTTCATGTGTATTTAGATTTCGATGTGATTTCTCGGTGTATTTACAGAAAATCAGATACACGACGTCTTATTTCTCCGCACTGCCTATAAGCGTTTGAATGGACGGTGCCCTTTTGCGCATTGTTACATTGTTACTTTACGCTGCGCCCCGCTTGAGGGGCATCAGCCGCCTTTTAAACCCCAATCCCGTCCTACTTTGTTGCCATTTTGGGGAAAGCCCTGCGTCACGCATTTTATGCCATCAAGTTCATCAGGTCTGGGTGATTGGAAGCCCGTTCCTGTTATGACCTGCTTCAAATTGTTTGCTTTTGTAATTTATTTTATTTAACACGTTCTGTTGTTGGTCATTGGTGTAATTTCATACTGAAACAAATGCCGACTGATTGACAATATAAACCATAATATTAGAGAATCCAATTCTTTTAAAACTGCAGTAGCATTTTAAAAAGCATAAAAATATTGTAAAACAAAGCATTTTTTAACCAGGATACCGGTGTATTAATTGTATTTTTTGTAAAATATTACTTGATACGCAGATTATGCAAATGTATGGTAGTTTTTTTTATTGAGAACAGTTGACAAATATTACCAGTCGATCACATGACATTATACAGGTATGTTTTTGTTTTCTGGTTGATTGCTTATTGCAGTATGATATTTTGTGAATCATGCATGTTTGCTTAAGCTGGCACATAATCCGCAGCCAGATTTGATCCGAACCACTCTCTTTGCACAGATAAGACATCTGCATAATTTTAAAAGGATCTTTAGCTGCCTTTTGCGTAAGATGCTAGCCTCTGGTTTCCAGGAGAAGCATCTCTGTTCTTGCTGCTGTCATGCCGATGTAAGTTTCTCCCTGTGCGTCTGTGCAGGAGAAGTGTTTTTGCAGACTTTTGTTTAAAGTTAAGCAGCTGCGGACACAGCCGTTTCTGTCACCAGAGGGGACGCATGTCTGCCCTGCTATTGTCTTTATCCCTGAGAGGTCTTTATGACATTTGGCATTTTCCTGGTAAAAAGCTATTGGTACCGCGAACTAGGCTGGCGAGCGCTTTGCCGGAATCAGTTAGCGGCAGTCGAAACCTGGAGTTAGTCAGCAAAGTGGCAGCATGACACGCGTTAGTGCCAGCCTTAATCAGCATCCCTGCCCTGGGTGCAGGCTCAACATACTCAAACGTGGCAGTAAACTCTCAGTTTGTGTCGTTAGTGCTTAGGTTCAGGTTTCTGTAAATTGGAAGCTTTTGAGGAAGATGAGACAGGAATTTAAAATCGCTACCACTTTAAAATATCTAGACAAGATTACTTAAACACTGGTATATACTCGTTTGCCCATACCTTGGTAATTTGACCTAGCTAGGCCTTAACAATGCCATGTATGAGGACTCGGACCAAATTAGGCTCAGAAGTAGAAAGTCCCACTAAGTGTGCCCACCCCACCCCTTGATGTCTGAAACTAGTTATGACCTCATTACACTCAAGTACCCAGCTTCGGGGCTTCTGTGGGTTTTGCTGTAGAGATGCATGGGGGACGATCGCTCTGATCTCTGTTACCCTCGTGCTGGGAAACCATGACATTTCCAAAATATTGCACTTGGTATTGTGGCTTGTTTCGTGCAGACTTCCCTAGCTCTTATTTTCAGTTTTCCTAAATGCTGATGATAATGCTCTGCACTTGGTTAATATGCATTTATTTATTGAAGTTTTCACCGTGTTCTTGTCAGGTCTGTGCAATGTGCGACATCAATATCAACAATATCAGCAACACCTGCTATGCACCTGTAATAAGACTTGGATGGAGATCATTTTTACTTTGTCATAGGGAACAAAACTTAGCAAGCTTTTCAATTTCAATGAATGTACATTTTTAAGGTGGTTTACCTAGTATATCTGGAAAAAAATTCAATGTAAAGTTTGCTGCCGCTGCCTTTGCTTGAGCTCTGCACAGCACTGTCCCGGCCTATCATAATCATTCTTGTCCTTGCTGTTTGACTCACTCATAGACGGTGTGGGGTGTTTGTGAGAAATTTAACAGAAATGAGTGAGGAGGATAAACGCAAACAAGAAATTATCACTAATAGGCATTCTCCTGGAACTATGGAAATATGTTATGCAAGTAATTTTGTCTGCCCTGTTGCATCAACACCAGCAACGTATTTAACGGACGTGATAGATGAGTTTTATTTGGTTGTACTTTATTTGGGGTATATTTTTGAGATATATATTTTCTGTTTTGCTTTATAAATTTATCAATATTTCATCCAAAAAAAGTAACTGTGATATTTTACATTTTTCCAATATTGTGCATCCCTAGTTTCTGTCCTATTGATTTTATTTCCATTGAAGATTGATTTGGTTATCACTGTCTAAATATTTAATGGTTTTTGCTATAATTTGAAACTGGATCACTCGTAAGAATCTGTATGGTATCATGGTGCTTTGTAAACAAAAAGAAATGTATCATAATGGAGGCTCTCTAATTACATATAAGTACCTGCAGATGTTGAAAGGTTCCTTCACTAACTTGCGGTTTCATGCAGGTATTTACGCGAGGCATTATTCCAAGTACCTTGCTGAACTGTCACATTTGAGAGGTCATTAAATTGCCAGACCCTGTGCATGTTTGCGGGCATTTGATGGCCGTCCACAGGTCGCAGGTTCGAGGCCACGCTGTGCTAAATTTGTGGCCTCAAAGCTAAATGCGAGCATTTCCACGTAACTCATTACATGCGCCGTTTTCCCTCATCTAGCCGGATCCCGTTTTTGTTGCTGATGTTTTGTTGTTTTGTCTCTCGGATATGAAAAAGAAATTTGAGAAAAGAAGGGGAAAAAAAACAAACAAAAAAACAAATGGGAAAGGTGTATTACCATAAAAACATACTTATTGGGTATGAGCCAAGATGGTAGGCCTCATGTGGGTAGTTACAGGTTTACGGTTTTACACCCGTTTAGAGTTTTTCCTTGCGTCAGCACTGCAGCTGAGAATTTCGGGACAAGCTCGCGAGGCTGGGGCGTGCGCTGGTCCTCCCCTTCTTATGAAATATAGCAGTTTCTGTGTCACACAGCCCCGCCTTTCTTATGTATGGCCCTTGGCCTTTTGTGGCGCGCGCCGCCAGGCCTGCTGAGCGTCAGGTGACTCTGCAGGGCCGCGCGCTCGCTGTGACGTGCCTCCGCTCAAGGTGCGGGCCACGGTGCTGACACAGAGGCTAGGAAGTTTTTGATTCAGTTCTGCAGAAATGCAGCAGAACGGCGTCTTGCCGGCAGCTGATGGCTAATGATCTTATCTGGCTTGTGAGATTCGAGGTGCCCTTTCAGGTCCCCCTGAGGTGCACTGGCTCTTTTGGGGAGTCTAGCCTGAGACGTGGTCTGTGCGAAAAGACAAAGGTTCTTTCGCAGGGTGGCTGCAAAGTGCTGTTCTGCCCTTGTGTGCTGGGTGGGGTGGGGGGAGGGGGCAGCAGAGTCCAGCCCAGTCGATGGCCCTCCTTTATAGCAGCTCAGCTTTGTCTAATTGCTTTTTAAAGCCCTTCCCACACCAGCCGAGTCACGGTTGGAAGTATCAAATATTATTACATTTGTCGGGCAGCTTTATTTTTCTGTGCTTGGTTTCTAGTAAGAGACAAACGAAACAGTCCTTTATATAAAAAAAAGGCCCCTCCCCCACAGAGCCAAAGTGCTGCTTCTCGCTCTCTGATCGGGCCGTCGACCAATCTGCCTCTCATGCGGAAAGCTAAGCACCCACAGTGAGTTTAGCCAAACAGTCCTGATGGATAAACATCTGCAGGAGCCACCTTCCTCCTGTCCTCTGGCAAGACAGCTGGCTCATTGGGTTTTTTTTATTTTTTTTTAATGCCTGACCTTTTTCTTAAAAGGTGAAAGCAGCACGTCAGTGTAACGGGGAAGCCGGCACCTGATGCATGTGCATAATTTCCCTGCTACATATCTAGACTAATCTGCAATAGCCTTATTTGTTGTGTATTTTAGGTCGAGTATCTAGCTTTTGCAGTCCCGCGGTTACGGTAGCCACGAGACCACGGTGGCTTTTAGCGGGATGATCCGCGGCGCTGTGTCCCCGCGAGTGTAGCCCCCGGTGGTGGCAGATGGTTTGGCATCACCCACAGCAGAGTGTGACCTGGCTTGTGACTTGCGGTTCCTCTTCGGAGGAAGCGTGTCCTGGTATTGTGCACGGGCTCCCCGGGACCTGGTGTGAAAAGCTTCCTGGTAGATGGAGCCCGGTCTGCAGGATTGAGCGGGACAGTTAAGGGGGTAACGCTCACTGCCCATATTGGCTGCTACAGCACTCCATCCTGAGTAACAAGCACAGATGCTGTGACACCCACCCCCCACCAACCCCTTGTCCTCGCACAACACCGTCCACTTCAACATGCAGCTACAGCCTGCTAATTGGCTATCTTGTCTGTCCCCTGCTGGGTAGGTTAAAGTGTTCTTTCTGGGTTGGGGGGGCTACCTGGGTCATTCACTGTGTGGCAAAGCAAAGTATAATGTCTGTAGTGCCTCCTAATATAAAGTGGACCTACCTTCCCTTCTGTTTCTTGGGGGGGGGGGGGTTGAAATATCTGAATAAAGCCGTCCATTTATCTCCCAGAATCCCCATTATGATATTTATTTTTACCGATCTCCATTTTCCAGTACTATGGTTTTTGTGTCAGCTGGTGTGAAGGTGTGAGTCAGGGAATGTGCAAGTGTGTATTTATGCGTTCGTGTGCACGCTTATGGGGGACTTAGGGTGATGCCACCATAGGCATGCTGTTACTTTGATGACCGCTCCCGAGGCCCAGTCATTAAGATGATGCCATAAAAGACGACCTGGGAGCCTTCAACCAGGGAACGGGGCGGTACGGGGCGGGTTATGGGTTGAAAATTCACATGCGGACATGCATACGCCCGTGGGTGTGGATCGAAGCCAGTTCCCCAGCACACATTCCGCGTGTCCCTGTCGGGGCATGTACCTGGCAGAGGATATTCAGGACAAGGAGAGCAGGTTAGGACAGGCCTACCTGTGAGATTCACCTCTGTGCTCAGTAAGGATCTTGTTTAATTTGCCTGTTTTATAAAACCTGCTTGCTAATGAGAGAAGGAGGGAATTTGGAGACACTTCTGTATGTTGGCGATGCCCCCAAATCCTCCCGTGCCTCTTGTGCTGGGATGGTTGTGGTGATGGTCATGTCCCCCGACGGCCTCTTGATGGTCCGGTAGGCCTGACATTACCGGCCATCTTGACTCTGACACTTGGTCTTCCCTCCCCTCAGGTGGACGATGACCGAATACAAGCTAGTCGTGGTGGGAGCTGGAGGTGTGGGAAAGAGTGCCTTGACCATACAGCTCATCCAGAACCACTTTGTGGATGAGTACGACCCCACCATCGAGGTATGAGGCCCTGGGGCCTGCTCTCTGGCAGCACTTCTAGGGCAGAGCTGAAATATGCAGAGACTCCATGATAAATTTAAGAGAAAAGCCCCATGCTTCTTGTCCTCCGGATGAGAAATTTAAACGTTCGCATCTCTGCTGTTTGCATATGAATGTCCTTAAGGAATCTGGTGTCCGCAGCAGGTTTTTCTGGTTGACGAAACGTGGGAGCGTTCATAAATGTGCATTCCTTTCACATGCCCAGGGCTGCTGGTAGTCCTGGGTTTTTGATAGAAATGTTATTGCTATAGTTATGTCTTCAGGCTCAGCTGGCAGAACCTTTTAGAGTGCCTAGTAGTCTCTCTGTGGAAATGAAACTAGGCTCTCAGTCTGTTTTGGAGCCTTTTTTCCCCCTCAATGTTTATTGATTTCTAAATACCAGAAGCTGGTCCCCGTTTACAAGTTCCTGAGCTGTCTGGAATGAGAACTTTTGTAGCTTTCATGATGCACAACTGGAACCAGGAACTTTATGCTAAATAAGCATGGGAGATAGAAATAGTTAACTTCTTACTCCATTGTTTTGGTTTGTTTCGTTAGTTATTCGGGGGATTAATCACGATCAAAATGGAATACATTCATTCTATTCTATTCTTTTATTTAAACGCCCCTTGACACATTTATAATTTTATTAACTCTGGCCAGCAGATCAATATTTTGTTTTCCACAGGATAAAAAACAATGTAATGTTATCCCGTTAATTAATGCTGGCAAGTTTCACCACCAGCGCCGGCGATATTAGACAAAAGTATATCGGTTATTAATCGAATTTTCCAATGCAGGAAAATGGAGATTCAAGCTAAATATTCATTGATAGATTACATGTAATTGAGGTGCAAAAGTAATTCCACCTGCTCAATTTTTGTTCCACTACCTGACCAATGAGAGTGAGCGAGCCCGCTGTCCAGTTCTTGACCTACAGATCCTGACCTTACTGTTCAGGAGTCCCGCTGTCAGTGCTTTTCCACTGCACCAGGTACTGAATTTTTGACACTTTAAAACATTACCAATGTCACCGGTACTTCTTGTGTTCATTTTCTACTTGCGTGCAAAACTGGTACTGCCACAGAATGACATCACCAGTTCCTAGCAGAGAATGAAATCATCAGTGACTGTCTCCACTTTAGTTGTGGCATGTTATTTTATTTTTTTTATAATCCTGCTTGAGTTTTTTTAATTTCCAAATGGCACTTTTCTGCATTACGCGCCTGCCACATTTCACCCATATGGTTTGCTATATTATAGCAAATACTTAAACCATCCTGATCTTGTTGAATCTGTTCTTATGACCAGATTGCAATTAAAGCTTAGGTTGTCTATGCATCCATCATTATTACTTATTTTTCGGCCTAGTCTGCCTTTGTTTTCTGAGTTTGTAACTACACTTTTTCAAAATGATAGTTGTTTTGTCTTTGAGGCAGGTTATTTGCATAACCAGCCAACAGTAACATGTTTGTAAGTACCCAATGAGTACTACAGCTGGTTTGGCTAAATGGACAAATGGAAGTGCTTTTTTTTTTTTTTTAAAACGCCATAAGTTTGGTACCTGGTGCAGTGGAAAAGCGCCCCAAGACTGCAGAACCTCTAGCACTCAGACTCTGCAGTTGTCTTTTGCAGTGCTGCTTGTAGGCAGCCAGGCGGGTCCTTCCTCTGGCTCATCACGTACGCACTGCGTCATGGTGCTGCTCTCATCCCGCCCCCTCCATAGGACTCCTACCGAAAGCAAGTAGTTATCGATGGGGAGACATGTCTGTTGGATATCCTCGACACGGCGGGTCAAGAGGAGTACAGTGCAATGAGGGACCAGTACATGAGGACGGGGGAGGGATTCCTCTGTGTGTTCGCTATTAACAATACTAAGTCCTTTGAAGACATACACAACTATAGGTAAGTACTATACTCATGCTGACCTGCCTTGGTCCCTTAGGCCTGAGTTGACTTCCAGGATAATAAGAGCATAACTTTAGCCTTCAGATGTGCACATATACAATGTGGTACCACAAAATGATTGACACTCCAACTCACCCGACCATCACGGGCACTGAAGCTCGAGCAGCTCCCCTTTCGTTATTCTGGCATGCGGTTGTGTTTTGAATGGTTGTGTAGCTTAGCAAGTTTAAATGGGTTTAAATCCTGTGGCTGGCATAGTAATAGTATCACTGTTGAGCCCCTGATCATGACCCGTAATTCCAGCTATTCCAGGGATGCTGGATGACTCTTCTCTGACCCCAAGGTTAGGTCACTGATATGTGGCTTCAGACAAAATCTTTTGCTTAATTAATAAATGTAAATGAATGCCCCCTTCTTGCTGGGATATTCTTACCTTAGTTGACTGTTGCATCCACTCTTAGTGGTTAATACTTGACTAAGAACAATTTTATTGAAGCGGCTGTCATTGCAAAGTGGAATATCTCTAAAGTGTTCAGTTTCAACACTGGAAATTCTTTTTTGCTGTGTTTGACTAGTTTCTTTAACCCATTTCCATAGTTTTCCTCATTTCAGTTTTGGACCTAGTATGACCTCTGACCTTTCAGCTTGACTGCTTGTTTATCTCTTCTAGGTCTTTCTATAGCTCTTCTGCTACCCCAAGGTGCTCTGACCTTGCCTTGTGTCACCCGCAGGGAACAGATCAAGCGAGTGAAGGATTCTGAAGATGTCCCCATGGTGCTGGTGGGGAACAAGTGTGACCTACCATCCCGGACAGTGGACACCAAGCAAGCGCAGGACCTGGCAAGAAGCTATGGCATCCCCTTCATAGAAACTTCGGCAAAGACGAGACAGGTGAAAGGGGGGGGCGACGAGGAGCTGTGGGTTCGTAAGCCCTAGAATCTCCTGATCGGGCAAGATCGGGCCTTGAGGCACCAGTGAAATAACTCAGTCTGGGAAGCTATTTGCTGTTCTTAAATTTCCATTAATGATTCAGCTTCTTCACAGTTGGTTGGCTGAGGGGTGCTCCAGCCAAAAATTGTGCATAGATTGTTCCTGATGGAATTGAATTCTGTATTTTTTTGCTAGGGATCCTTTTAAGATAAATGATTTCTGGAGGTTTCCACAGAGGCATTGCTACCTGGGGCATTTTATGGAATTACGTTGATAAACGTTTGCATTGGAACAATCAAACCTAGAATTGGGAAGGTGAATCTGCTCTGTTTGCACTCTTCGGGTGGTGATAAATGTTTGTGGGAAGGCGGCTGTTAGACCCTCACCCTTGTAGATCCGTTTTTAGGTCGCTGGTTTTCTGTGCTGAAATCTCACTGTGAATTAAGCCAGAGTAATTCTCCTGTAAATGGTATCGGATCATGGTATACTTACTTTTGGCGCTTTTCCACTGCCACTAAGAACTGAGCAATACCAGAGGCATACCGCGAAGAGAGTTTTCTATTGTTAATTATGCAAGCTCTAGCCGACCCATACCCATGCTGACATGGCCCTGCTTACTATTAGGACTACTCACTGGTTTTGCCACCTCCTTATGATTGGTTGAAATGCATGACTATTTGAATGAAAAAATGGGTTATTCCCTATATTAATCATTATTTGTAGTATTTGAACACATTGCGCTGCATTGACACATTCTCAGTAACTCGGAACTTGAAAATTTCAAACCTCCTACTTAAAAAGATGTACCATTGAACAGCTGGACAGAATGGATTTGTGATGCAAATTTAGGCAAGTTAATGCTAACACAACACAGCGATCATCACAGACTAGTGGAAATGATCACGTCGTAAATCATGACGTAAACCATGTAAACGAGCATCTCTTTGGTTTTACTTTGGTTTGGCCCTTCTGCAGTGAAAAATCAAAACTAGCTGGAACCATGCTGTAAGTAGTGTCTCTTTGCAGTTTGGGTCGGGTATGGCCTTGTTCTTGTATGCCAATGGAAAAGCACCAATAGCCTGTGTATGTGTGAGGTTTTAGGACACCATGTACACCTGGCCATTGTTGACCATGCAAAATGATTGAAGTAAACACAAGAAAGTTGTGTTTATGCTGCTCTTTGTAGATTATTCTCCACTTGCTCTCATTAGATGTAATGAGAACTGACGTCTTTAGTCTACGCAGACATCTTTATTCTTAAATCAAGACCAAATCTCTAGAGGAAAGTTCATACATTAGGGTGTAATGCCTTTTCACTGGTCTGACAACTGTAATTGTTTTCAGAACTTGTCATGAAAGCCATATTATTCTCATAAATGCTGTTTTGGTTGTCATTTTTGATTTGTTGCATATTTTCATGCGATTATCTGACCTTACTTGACTGAATCCTTCATTCTCAAGTTTACCCATTTAAAATGCTCTTTTCAAGTCCTATGTGTATTGGGCACGTTGATTTTTTTTCTTTTCTTTTTTAAATTCTGCTTTGGGTGGGTTTTGCTCTTTCTGCCCCTCCCCCTTCCGTGGTCATCGATGTCCTTGGCAACATTCGTAGTGTTTTGTGTTGCTGTAATCACAACTTTGTAGGTCCTGGGTTTTCTAGCTTTTCACAGTTGCCAACGGCACATGGGGTCTGGTCCTCACTTTTGACCTGTTTTGCAAAGTTTCCCAGTCCACAAACTAGATCCCTTAACCCCATCTCAGAAGGGAGTCACTTTGGGACCCAGAAATCTTTTTTTCCTGCTACTAAATTCTTAATGCTGGTTTGTCTTACATGAGGAAAATTCAGTAACGGGACAAGAATATCACCAGACATAACTGTATTACTTGCAAGACTTGCCCTGTCTTTCCTTGGAAATTGTCCAATGATGCTACCCTTTCAATGATTGGTGCATGCTTTTTGTGCCATAATCAAGGCTGCAAGCACTCAGTGTGTGGGGGAAGGGACAGGATCACTTGTCCACTCTGACACCTCAAACATGCAGATTTGAACCCCTGGCCCACCCCATGTCCGCAGTACTTTCCATAACCTGGAGAGAGTTGTGTTTTGCACTGCAGAGAGTGGAGGATGCCTTTTATACCCTGGTACGGGAGATCAGGCAGTACCGGTTGACAAAACTCAGCAAGGAAGAAGAGACACCCGGCTGTGTGAAGCTTAAAAAATGTGTAGTAATGTGAAGGGTAAGTGCGTCACCCTGCTGTCAAGTGTGGGCTGGGGCTATGGGTGCAGGGGCTTCCTATAGTGGGCGCCAGACAGGACCGGTGACTGTTTTGGGGGTCTTTCTCTCCATGGGATGTCAAAACCTTGTTTGGAACCTGCCGATTTAAGCTGTCCTGGAATTTTTATTCTAACCAGCTCTCCTAAGTTTGATTTCCTTCATCTGCTTTCTGGTGATTCGTTAGTCGTTTGTGGGTTTTCAGATAAGCTTTTTCCTATAGAAGTATTCAGCCTCAATCATAGCTAATGTGAATCTTAATTTCCCTCCCAAACCAACACAAACCCTGCAGTGGATATCCTTACTTGAGATTTCATGGGTGCGGATGTCCTTCGCTTGGCCCGTCTGGGTTTCTCTGAATGCTGAATAGGCTTGCTGGTGCTCCCACAGCTGTATCATTGAGAAATTCGGCGGCTTTACGGACATAAATGAGGAAAATGCGGCACTTTGTGTTTCTTCAGCAGCTCCATGCTTACGTGTCACCCTTATGTAGTGGGAAGTCCTTTTTCTCACTGGACAGGGTGTCAGTGGGCCGAAAATAAGCTTGGCACCTTCAAGGATAGTCATGTCATAATGTAAATCACAGTAAAGATATTGCAAACCTGTTGACGACGATTTACTTTTTTGCAATTGTGTCTCTGAAATGCAGCAGTGTATTCATTGTTTGTCAGGGGCTGTTATTATTTGGTAGTGGTAATAAAAAGCCTATACCAGAATTAACTATATGCTTAGTTTTTCATTAGCCACCCCTAGGCAAGATATATGAATTATACTGCAATTTTCTGGACCTCTTCCTTAGAATTCGCTAAAAGAAAAACTATCCTCTGATATTTACCATGTCAGAATGGGGATTGTTATGCTTTATTAATATGCAGTTTGTGTACAATTGTCTCTGGAGAGCAGTGGATTCATCTTCATAATCAGAAATACACTTTCCGTAGACTTGTGACGTTTTAATCTCGGCGGCTTTCAGTATCTGATACATATGCTGACAGGAACATAACACATCAGCATCTGTCTGTCTGCTGCATGGGCCTCAACATCATGCTAATCTCCTATCAACCGCGAAGTAGAAATGACGTCAGACTTGGGTGGCAGTCGAAACAAGCCTGACCAGCATGGCTTCAGCAAGTGGTCCATCTGTAGAAGATGGACTGTGGTACGTTTTGAAAGAAGTGCAGGTGGGAGTATGACGTCAAGGTGTGAGCACAGACCCATGTTTGAGGGCATAGTCAATCAGTCGGGATTTGGCTCACTCGCTGTTTTGCTTGCAGTATGATGTTGACATGGTCCATTGGCTCAATTTTTATTAATCTTTATATAAAAGAAAACGAAAAGTGGTCGTAGATAACTTATATTTACTTTATTCATTAGTCATTGTGTAGAAGCTGTCGGGTTGAATAAAATGGCCCCTGGGCATCTTGCATGGGGCTCTGTGCTGACAAAGGCATCAGTATCTTCAAGGACAGAAGGTTCCAGTATTTTTCCTAAAGTACTGAGCAGCAGTTTGATCTTGTGTCCAGTCCTAGGGGACAGACTTTTGTGCACATTAATGGCTCCTCGTCTTGCATCCTCCATGAAAATATATTCTTGTGCCAAGGGCCCTGAAGGGTAACGCTTTATTTTTAGTGGGTGAGATGTTTTCTGTGGCCCAAACATTCCACTCTTCCTTTTTCAAAGATCGTTTTTGAGAAAAATACTTTTTTGTGTTTGTGAATATCTTAACGTTTCAGGCTGACTTGGCATGTTTTCCAAAACCCTCAGTTCCCATCCCTGGATGTGTTGCAAGAGCTGACCACAGATTATCTTGTTTCGAGCACTGACGCTTTTCCTGTGTGTGGTGCCACACACCCACTCGTAGTTTCACTGACGGGCTGTTGGCTCTTGATCAGGGGATGCAAATTTTAAAATTCCTTCATTCTCATCTTACGATCATGTTTGTTGGGTTATGATCTTTGATCAGCCTGAGAACAACTACGTAATGTTTACTTTGTACAATCTGCATGATAATGTTTAGATTTTTTTTAAACCATACAACACCCACCAGTTTTATATAGTGTTCTCATAATTCACCCGTTCTCTCATTTCGGGTTTGCATACTTTCTCAACAACCTTGTCCGTATACCATTGGTCAGATTGCATTTTCAGCTCACAACCACTAGAGGGCTCCAAGAGCCAAAGCTGGGCAGGACTTCTGAAAAAAACAACCTCGCTCTGTGTTCTACCCTGCTTTTTCTCCCCCGAACTTATCGGTGTGGGTTGTGGGCTCCTAAACTTCGCTTGATCGGTTAACTGCTATGTGCTTTTCAGCTCAGGCCCGGGGTGAAGTAGACATTTGACCTTTCTCACAGTTCAGATCACGCTTTTTACCTTGTGAGAATGCCTCAGATTTTGGGCTTAAAGGGCATATTGTGGATTTCGTATCAGTGCCGATGAACAGCTCCCTGTCTTTCTCTTCGCAGGGTGTGGACGATGCTTTCTACACGTTAGTCCGAGAAATCCGAAAACACAAAGAGAAGATGAGCAAAGAGGGGAAGAAAAAGAAAAAGAAATCCAAGACAAAGTGTATAATCATGTGAATAGATGGTCCCCTTTTGAAGAGAGGAAATCGAGTTCTTATGTGCTTAACTGAAAATAACACACTTTTTGTACATTACACTAAATTATTAGCCCTTTTGTTTTGCGTCAGCAGTGTTGGCTAAACTGAGCATATTGGGTCTCTGTAGGTTGCTTATTAAAAATGGGTCCATATGAGCTTCATTTTCTGAGTGCCTCACGCCCTGGAATGTTGGTCCTTTTGCCTGGCTCTTCAGGCCAAGTGTGTTTTATCCGTAACGAATTAAGTTTCTCGGCTCCTTTTTGAGCAGGTAGTTTGGCAGCTTTCCAGGTTTGGGATGCAGGTGTCTGAGGTCACCTGTTTCGCCTTGTCTTCAGTTAAAGCTTTCATTGGCAAATCATCCGACCTGTCGATTTTCAAGCGTACACTGCCTGAAGGCTGCCACCCTTCTTGTCAAAGTATTTCAATTGCCTCCTCCACCCAACCTTCAACCCTGTGTGGGCATCAGTAGCAACCATCATGGGCCACTCGAGGCATAAATAAACCTTCATATACTCAGTCTGCCTTTCCTGCTTCCTGGACCAAGTGAGAGGCCGGCAGAGGGAGGTTGATGGTTGCTATCCTTCTTTTTCACCGCATACAGTGGAGAGGAGTCCTATTTAAACAGCTGTAACTAAACACCTCGCAGCGTTACCCTTAGAGAGGTTGCCAGGCACTGCGTAGTACTCTGGCACCAAATGCCTCCTCTGCCTTCTACAGAGGTGAAGCCTCAGTGCATAGCAAGGACCAACACTTCTGGGGAGAATTCACTCACCCTGCTCTGTGACTGTATCTCCACCCCTTTGTTTGACTGTAAATGATTTTTGTATAGGCACGCCTATAGATTTAAACTGCAGCATTTTTTTTTTACCTGTTCGTTATACATTGGTTTTCTGGAAAAGGTAATTAATATCAATTTTAGGGGTAGTGATAGAATTTAAATCCAAGATCTAGATGCTTCCCCAGAAAGTAGTGATATTGATCAAAGGAGCTTTTTTTCCCTGACTTGCCGAAGAATTTTTAGAAAATGTTGATTTATGTTCTGCTGTTAAACCAGTAATTCCTCTTTTTATTCTGTGGACTCCTCCCAGAAATCGAGGCTTCGCTCTCTTTCAGACATAATCTGTCTTTCTCCAGAATCTGTGATCCTCTTATAGGTTTGCTCGAGTCTCATTTTACTTCTTTATCTTGTCATGTATGACTTTCCCTTTTGCCGATGGTGTTATTTCTAAAAGGTCCTGCAGGTTCTTCAAACGACTTTTCCTTTTCCATTAATGCCTGTCTGGTAAACCCAAGTCGTACATTACTGGGTTTACAGGAAAAGCTTTTCTAAAGTAGAAAGGTAATGTAGAGGGCACGGTTGCACGGCCAACTATGGAGTTGCCAGTTGGAAAATACTCCAGAAATTAGTGATTCCTGACAGAGCCGTGCCACTCAACGTTTGAACTGAATTGAGGATGGCAGATTTCAAAAAGCTGCAGAGCAGAGAGAGTGCAAGCATCATGGAAAAAATGAACAAGTATTCTTCCATGTTCAGGAACACTTGTAATGTTATACTATTTGTGTGTGTGCGTGCGTACGTATGCGTGTCTTTTTTAATCTTACGACCATTTACACGATAGAAATTGAGTTTAATTGGTATTGAGATATGAATATTGATGAGATGTTTGATGGGGGACAAATTCTTTTGAGTGCCAACCCCACTTGGATTTCTTAAAGTAATGTCTACCTGAAATGTATTTTAACATTTGCATTGTTCTAATACTAGAAGGTTCACATTTTTGTAAATCGGGCTGCGTTAATCTCCCTTTGTGAAACAAATGTTGTCTTGATCCTCTCCTTTGTAAATCGGGAATGGCGGTGGGTTCCCAGCAATGTGGAATGAATGACCTCCATTTAATGCGTTTCCCACTTAACGAGTTCTCTGTGATGTCGCCTGGGAGGATGTGCTATGTGGTGAGCTCAAATTAGCCATTATATTTTTGTCATGAATTTCACCACTCCTATTTAATGTATAATAAACAACAAAAAAGAACAGATGTTTTTTCTTGCCTTAAAAAAAGCCTGACCCATACATATTACTGTTCTGTGAGACCTTATCCCACACATAAGCAGGTGTTTTTAAGAACCTCCTCCGTTAAGAGAAAAATCTCCATCCATATTGAAATGCTAAAATGTGCTGTGAAGACCATTTCAAACCAACAGGCGGTGATAGAACACTAGCCGTAAAGCCATGTTCGCCAATCAGAAGCCTTATTACCAATTGTGCTGGATTAAAAATGGATAATGTAAACGGCTCATTCTGATGTCAAGCAAAGTAAATAACGGCACACGCTCTAATGTTAAAATGTTCCCTGTCTACACGTCGAGGTTGAAAACCATTTATAAAAACCACAGATTGGAGTTTTGCAAAAGCTCTTTTTAGCTCCGGTTTCAGTGACCTAAAACGCTGTTTGCGTGTAGATGAAAGGCTAAAACACATGGAAGAAGCTAGGTTTTTTTTTTTTTTCTTTTTTAAATACCGATGTATCTGTAGACAAGGCCTAAGTCTTCATAAGACTTGTGAACTGTACCTGTAGCACACGTCAAATTTTGAGATTTTTTGAAGTAGTTTCTCTTCATGTAACTCATGTTAAATTATCTTGACTTTTCGCTTCTTGTTGCTCCAGAGAATAGGAAGTGTAACAGCAAATGTTCCAGTGTTTATGAATGAGAAACATCCAAAGAGTGTTTTGAACATGTATTGTGGGACCCAGTGTAGAACTCACACCATAGCCTTCTATTTTTCAGCTGCTGTCCCTCACTTTGTCCACCAGGGGTCAGTATTTAACCACTTTAGTCAGATGAGCCGGTGTCACCACACTGCAGGGTGAGGGATAAGCTCTTCAGAAGCATGCCTTGAATATACAGGAAAACCTTTGGCTGATATTTAAGTAGGCTTATCCATATAATCAAAATGCTGCAAAAACAATACAGCTGAATCGAAACATGCAGGGAGCAAGACAGGAAAAGAGTGAAATCACACCCAAATATACTGTCAAGATCACATCAGATCCTGTGGTAGATTTAAATACTGATAAAAGTTTTTCTCTTCTCCTCACTTCCTCTGTCAAATGTTTCATCACCGCGTGTTTGATTAGGCCGCTAGGAGCTTCCCCTCTGTAATCCCGAATTAATTGGGCGCCGAGTACACATGGGTTTTGCAGTCGGAGGAGACAGTGAACATCGGCGTCAATGAAGGGGGCACGTCCACCGGATGCTGTCAAATGGGAGACAGGGAGTGGCGAGCGGGAGGGGCTGTGCGAGCAGGGGGGTTTCTCACACATCCGGGGACGGCACCTGTGTGTGGGTGGCTGGATGGTTCCCCAATTAGAGTGACCGGCTGCTGCTGCCAGACAGTCTCCAGAGATGAAGCAGACGGCCACCACTGCCCACTACCGCGTTAATTACGGGTTACGACCCGCATCTTCCGTTCAGCATTGCACCGTGCAGGATGAAGAAGTGACCCAGGAGAAAGGCCAAACTCACCCCCCCCAACCCTATGCCAGACCAGTCCGGAAGGTTCCCCTGGACACCAGCACATTGCCCTGGTTTGGTCTTCCTGGCTCTGTGCACATCTGTCTACCAGAAAAAGGAGCTCTTTGTTGATCAGCCTTCCATGGCTGTCGTTTCTGGGTCACTTTTCGTTTCGTTTCATTGCTTAGCCGAAGCCTTTTCTCAAAGCAGCTTAACAATCCTACCTATTTATAGAGCCGGATATTACATTGGAGCAATACAGGTTAAGTACCTACAAGTTAATAAGTCCCTGGGGGGAGCCCCCCTCCAAGATCTAAGCTGAAAGTCTTCAGATTTCCACTGTTCTTAACCACTCTGTTGGCAGACGCTTCAAGTTCTCCCTACCTGCCACCTTCTGCCGGTTATCTTATTGGCAGGAATGCATGAATTCATTTATTCCTCCTCCTCAGAGTATTCTCTGACTTAGGCTATTCCCCCCCTCTCTTTTACGAAACCAAGGTTGCAGCTTAACGTGCGGCTATGGGATTCACCTCCGACCCTCGCCTCCCCGGGCGATTGGCCTCCTTCAGCATCTTCTGAAGAAAAACAAGCCAGTTACTTCCTAGCATGGAGTGCCTGAAACAGACTAAGTATTAAATAAATAACCAGGCACCCTATAAAGTGGTGACTGATGCTCTTAACGACATTAAAACCGACTGGTGCTTCGCATGGGTACAATACTGAGCACATTAGGGGAGATTACAAGCATTAAGGTGCCCGTGGAGCTTCCCAGCCAAACAAATCTCCCAGGCAATTAGCAGGCTGGGGGATGAAGCTGTCTGGGGCTACTGCAGAGATGAATAAACCAAGAGACGATGGCAGGAAGGATCTTCAACCCCACAGGGAAAAATAGAAAAAATAGAAAAGGAAGTTAACTGTTGTTCACTAACTGAGAAGGTACATGGACAGAACTTTTGGAACTCAGCACATATGATGGTGGTCAAGCATTTCTTGATTTTGGGGGTGGGGAGGGGGCACGGAGTGAAAGAAGTCTGTAGTGGAGTGAAAGCCAGTCAGGCTGCATTTAATCTCTGTGCAGGTATAGCTAGGAGTCAATTTGAAGCTCTGAGAAGTCCACAAAACAAGGGATCTGGAGGAGATGCAAAGGTGACCAACTGGTCATGGCATTCCATTCCATACAACCAATGTTGGATGGGTGGGTGGGTTACAAAGCTGCACACCCACCTAATCTGAATAGTTTCTCTTAAAAACGAGACATACAAATTCAAGGTGAAAATCAACAAGAACTCCACATTGAAAAGTTTGTTGCACGCACTCTCGGTCATGCGTGTGGACTACCTGTTGTTTTTAATCCATCTATGCAGCTGGATATTCTGTAAGCATGGATCACCTTTGTTCATGCTGCCTTTGCCGTTGTCCTGCAACTTCTGTTTACAAATGCAGCTCCATACCCCAAAGATCTGCCTGAGGCCCCACCGAAATGCAACAAAACATGCCCTGACTGAGAATCTAAGCAACCTCAGAGACTCATTTTATTCAGTGAAGGTGCAGAACAACAACTTCAGTGCAAGGAAACGGCTTCCTCATACTAACAGCTCCAATAACCACTTGTTCTGGAAAGATTGTAGTCTACTGAAACAACTTTCACAATCTTCAGCTAAGAAATTAATTATGAAATGTGTTTTCCAACATGCATTCGCAGTGTAATTATCTCATATGTGATTCTAATATAATGAACACATTTAGGTAATGCCATCCCATGTGTCATGGCAAATGGTACATCGGATGGTGTCTGCACTCACTGGGCTGTACTGAATAAGAAGTTATGGAAGATGGAGAGCTAGATATATGCAATGTATTACCATCTTAACATACTGCTTGTTTCAGGTTGATGTTTACTTGTTTTGGTGTTGAACAGAATAATGGGGATTGAATATATTTGACACTTTGGGAAACAAAATTCACAGTGAGCAGATGTGACTTGTTTTCTAACATATATTTCAAGTCTCTGTATGTCTATCAAAATGTAATCATTCGGGCTTTACTATGACAGTTATTGGTGTTCTCCGATGCAGTACCTTGTGTCCACTGTGACTCATTCTTTACACTCAGGCACTAATTTTCTGAAATTTTAGAAACCTAACCACATGCACCCCAGGAGCCATGTGACCAGAGGTCCATATCACAGGACAACAAATTGTGTCGATTTCTTGGGAGACATATGAATCGCGAACAAACACAGTTAACCTCCGAAAGTAAAGACTGAAAGACTGGTTTTCCTTGGACAAACACTTCTGGTAAATATACAGCATATTGAAAAGTGGTGTTTTGAAAGGGAGGCTGAAAGGAAAGTTTTACCCCACAGAACTCAATGGGTGCAACTTGATAAATTGGAAGACTGAGACGCTGGGGATGCTGGGAAGAGGAAGTACGGAATGTGTTTCTTGAAAAATGAGGACGTTCATTCATTATCAGCTCATTCCCACTGTTACCTACAGATGGTCCTTAGAATAAATTCTGTTCTCACATTTTACCATATGTTTGGCAAACAAGATGAACACGAGGATTAAAATCTTACCTGGAGAACACCTTCAGCAAAATACAGCACTTTCCCGAAGATTTGGTGAAAATGCGCTTATTTGATGTTGGTACAATTACTCGGAACCATATACAAGTACCAGCTCAACAGGAGGGTAATGGTGCATTTTTTAATACTTGATATCCTGTTGGATCATTGAGCATTTTACTAGAGGAAAGTATTTGATTTATCAGGGCACTTTACTTTTGCAAGTTTTTTTTCACCCTGTAGGAACTGAAAACCAGCATAATATTTGGTCTGTTCTAATCCATGATTAAAGATGATAAGTAGTTTTACTGGGAGCAGACTAGATTTTGATTTTCCATGAAGAAGTTTAGGGGTTTAAATCTCATGCCGAGCACTGTGTGGCATTTGCGTGTTCATACAGTTTTCTTCTAGGCAGGCCGGCAGGTGGTTAGGTGAACTGGAATCTCCAAGTTGTCATAGTATGTGTAGCCCGATATGGACTCACTTTCTGCCCAAGGTGTTCCCCTTTGCTATGCTCCAAGCTCACTTATACAGAAGAAGTGGTATAGAATTGTATAGTGATACTTCATTAACCTTTTCACCTACCCAATGAGACACACATAGAGGTGAGAGCAAGCTTAGGGGGTCACAGTGCAGGGCCAGCCAGCATGCAGTGTTCCCACGGCTGGGGGTTAAGGGCCTTGCTCAAGAGCTCATCGGCATGTCCTGCTCAGTCTGGGCTTGAAGTGGGGACCTTCTGATCAACAGCACAATGAGCCACACGCCGCTCCCCAATAATGATATGAATGGTATGATGCTGGTATACAGGATAAATGGCAGCTCCTGGCAAGGGCAATACTGGCAATTGTTTTTCAAACACCCCCCTCCCCACCACACTTACTCCACTGCAGACATTGAAGGTTGCCCATATCCACCCACTCCTAGATGAAGGTTTACTAGTGTGACCTTTTTACAAAGAAAGTCAAATGTCCAATCCCACAATTTGATCCTTGTAGTGTGATTTGCATACACGTTCTAACACATCTGTAAAATGCATGGATGTAATTCCTATACCCCAATGTGCATTGGACACACGCTGTTGTCACCTTTACGCCAAACTCGTTCGGCACAAACCCGATGTCGATTCTCTCCCTGTCGGAGGAAGAGGAAGGGGAGGGGGGCGGTCCATTCTTAGCGCTGCAGCCAAATTCAATTTCAATTTTCCAATCCGAGTTAATTTCACACGGAATGGGACCTGTCTGGATCGGCAATTTATTTCGGGACAATGGGCGCCATCCCAGCGTTCCCGGGGGAACTGCCCCGTAATAACGGCGAGGCGGCTCTCTCGATCGAGCCGGGTGTCCCAAATGAGAGCGCGGCTGCGGCAATAAGGGGGGAGGGGGGGTCTGTCATTTGGCGGGCTCAACAGGAGCGCCTAATGAAGAAATGTCGCGTGGCCACGCGAACGGCACTCGGGAGAGCGCGCCGCTATCACGCGCGCCGCTCCGTGCGCATGTCCGGCGACGGCTGCTTACCCGGGGCTGACTGAGAGGCGGGAATCGTGGCTGCGGATCAGGGGGAAGAAAGCTAAGGACGCTAAGCCGCTGTCTGAAACGCCCATAAAAAGTGGACGAAGAAACATCTCTCATAACCCCCACCAATAACCCCAATCCCACCTGCTTAACTGCCTCACACCTGGTCATCCCTCCGAAACAACTGCCCCCAATCCCATGCCCGATCCTCGGGAGAACAATGCCTGCTCTAAGCAACATGATTAGAGTAAATCTGAAGAAGAGTATCATCACTTACTACTGCCCGCTTAGCACAGTTACAATTATTCAAGGAAAACGCAATTATCTTAATTATTATCCCCCATTTCTGCTGAGAGATCAAAGTGGAGTCTCGCTCAAATTAAAGGGGGTTCCTCTCCGCAGGAATGGGACCTGAATCAAGTTAACTGCATAAACCTTGACATCATTCACTGACCAACAGCTAAATGTACCATAAATTCTTTATACATAATCTGTTTCGGCCATCTATACAAAGAACCAGGCTCGTAGCCTGGAATATATTTCATGGGGTGTCCGGCAACCCCACCGACAGGTTTCGAACGCGTAACTTTGTCACCTGGCTACGCGCCTAATCTGCAGCACATACAATTTTTGGTGTGGCGGATTCACACCCATTATTTTACTATGTGGCTTATAGGCCTGCAAAGAACCAAATGTGTTTTAATAGGATTAAAAGCAGTGAAGTATCTGCAGATATTCGGTGCTAATAAGCTCTCTTATCATATTTTAGTATCTTTAATAAGTGTTATTTTCCATTAATTTTCCCTCTATATTCATTACTTCCCCCTTTTAAAACTGTAATATATTCTCTCGTTTTGTTTAATTCTTTCTCCATAAATATATTCCCAATTACGCTCTTCATATTATTTTTGCCAGTTTCTGCTCTCAGTACAGTGAAGGTTGAAGATTGATTAAGATTAGGATCCCTGCTCCGCTCCGCTCCGCTCCGTCCGCGGCTCCTCGCCACTCGGGACGCGATCACCGCCACGCCACTCCGTCCCCCGGCTCCTCGGCGGCATCCCTCCGCTCCTCGATCTGATTACTCTTCTGCCGCAGATGGAAGCTAATGAAGCTCCGCGGCCCCGCGGTGTCACACCCTGACATTTTGTTAGCCCGACTAATCCGTCGTTGGGTATTTAAATCACGGCGGAGGCGGCTACCTGACAGTACGCCGCCGCGCTTGGGGCGCCCACACCCCCCCCCCCCC
>JAODKL010000062.1:27088675-27110425 GCA_026780765.1 Petrocephalus schoutedeni
GGCGCCCACCCCCCCCCCCCCCGCCCCCCGCCTCTCGGTCCGCCGATAAATCCCGTCAAAACAGACGTAGGGGTGACGGGAAAGCAAAACCGTTAAAGCTGCACGGATTTCATTACCTCGGGAGGGCTTGATGTTAATTTAAAATGGCAATGTAATCCTTATTGAAGGTTAAATATCATTAGAGAATCTCTGTTTGATGTATGGAATAGCTCAGGTGTCAGGGATAACCTTTCACCAGTTCACCTTGCAACACCAATCTGTCTAATGAGCGTCACAAACAAAACATGCAGATTATCCCTATTTAATGTAATTATTCAGACGATGTTATTTTAATGTACCTGCTCCTTTTCAAGATATCAAAGAATATTGTAGGCCTGTGTGTTCTGCAATACATATTCCATCCATTTCCCATAACCGAATTTCAGTACAGGGTCACGGTTCGAGCCATCCATCCATCCGAACTGTCATTCATCCATTCCCATGATGCAATGAGTCCAGAGCCTATTACAGGAAGCACAGGGCATGCTGGATGGGGTACCCAGCCATTGCAATGCATACACACACTCTCTAGTTAAGAAAGAGACACCAGTTCACAAAACCACATGTTTCTGGACTGTGGGAGGAAACTAGAGTACTTGGCAGAAAACCAGGTAAAATGTGTCCAAACACACCCAGCCAGGAGTGGGAAATCCAACCTGCGACCTTGGAGGCATAAGGCAACATAGCTACCCACTGAGCCATTACACAATTTTAAATACATTCCCCTCCTCAAATGAACCCTGGTATGTTTACAGGAGCTGATGTAGAGCATGCACAGAAAGTTGCACTCAGACTCTAACGTTTTGAGGTTAGAAACGAGCGCGGTGCCGCCGTGAGACACCCGCGTGCGCACTTTCGTCTGTGACAGCGCAATTAATGTCACAGCCGCGCTCTTCATTGAAGTTCAAGAGCCCTGGGTGAAGAAGCCCTGGGTGTAGCCGTGCAAGATGGCTGTCAGGCAACGGCAGAGGAACGGCAGCGCGTAGGGGAGAAGCGAGACGGTGACTGGCGCGGCGGCGGAAGCGAGCTCTGGCGGGTGACTCGGACCTGACGTGCGGGGGTGGCGGCGGCTGGGGGAGGCGCGGGAGGGGATGCTTCGAGACAGGTGAGATAATTAGCAGCGGACCGGCTAGCCGCTCGCTGATGCTAGCCTGTCAAATTTAATGAGTGCTGCAGATGGACCATTTCATCCCGGGAGCCTGCTCTGTTTCATCTCGGCTGGAAATTTAAGGATCTGAGAGGCAAGGAGGCCGAGGTAAATAGAGTGAAATTTCCTTCCCATGCATACCTCCCAGTTCCCACAGATTGTAAGGGGAATATATTCACTGGAACTAATCCTGATAAATAGGAAACAAAATTGCCTTCTTCTTGCCGAGCACCAGGGCTAACCCGCGGATCTGATGAAGGCAATAACAGGCCTGGCGGAAGTGGTTGATGTTAGGGGTAATTGCAGGCTCGCTGTCTCTATTCCCAACTCCGCTGCGTTTGGTTTGGCCTCGGCTACTTCAGCAGATGGAGTTGGGGGGGGGGTCATCGTCTCAGCAAAATGTCACCGGCAAACAAATTGCATTGTCCAGTGCTTTCGGATGGGGGTGTGGGGGGTCTGTGTTTGCGGCGATGTCTTTGCGGAATCCCGTGCTAATAGGGTTGGTATAGGTCAGTTAATGGGAGAAAAAAGAATTGGTGTATAAGACCGGTAAAGGTAGGCATCACTGCATTAGCTACCATATACACTGATCAGCCATAACATTAAGACCACTGACAGGTGAAGTGAAACATTGATTATCTCATTACAGTGGCACCTGTCAAGGGTGCCATTATATATTAGGCAAGTGAGCAGTCAGTTCTTGAAGTGGATGTGTGAGAAGCAGGGAAAATGGGCAAGTGTAAGGACCAGAGCGGTTTTGACAATGGCCAAATTGTGATGGCTAGATGACTAGGTCAGAGCATCTCCAAAACAGCAGGTCTTGTGGGGCATTCCCAGTATGCAGTGGTCAATATTTACCAAAATATTTACCAAACCCATGGATGGCTAACTGGTAAACCAGCGATGAGGTCATGGCTACCCAAGGCTCATTGATGGGGAGCGAAGGCTATCCTATCTGGTCCAAACCCACAGGAGAGCTACTGTAGCACAAATTGCTGAAAAAGTTAAAGCTGCCTAAGAAAGGTTTCAGAACACCCAGTGCATTGTAGCTTGCTGCATAGCCGCAGACTGATCAGAGTGCCCATGATGACTCCTGTCCATTGTTGAAAGCGCCTACAACAGGCATGTGAGTGTCAGTACTGGACCAAGAAGCAATGGAGGAAGGTGACCTGGTCTGATTCGTCATGTTTTCATGTGGATTGCTGGGTCCATGTGTGTCATTTACCTGGGGGAGAGATGGCAGCAGGATATACAATGGGAAGAAGGCAAGCCAGCAGAGACAGTGTGATGCTCTGGACAATGTTCTACTGGGAAACCTTGGGTCCTGGCATTCGGATATTGTACCACCATATTCGGATATATGTACCACCTACCTAAACATTATTCCCGACCATGTCCACCTCTTCTCAGCTACAGTATTCCCTGAAAGCCTCTCTTAACAGGACAGTGTACCATGTCACGCTGCAAAAATTGTTCAGGAATAGTTTGAGGAACATGAAAAAGAGTTCAAGGTGCTGACTTGGCCTCGAAATTCCCCAGATCTCAATCGAGCATCTGTGGGATGCACTGCACAAACAAGTCCTATCCATGGAGACCCCACCTCATAACCTGCAGGACTTAAAGGATCTGCTATTAATGACTTGGTGAAAAAAATACCATAGGACGCCTTCAGTGGTCTTATGGAGTCTAGGCTTCGATGGTCAGATGTATTTTGGTGACATGAGGCGGACCTACACAATATTTGGCAGGTGGTTTGAATGTTATGGCTCATCAGGGTATAACATTATGGCACCCATATACAAGATTTTTGCAAGATTTCTGAGTATATTATATACTAAATACTATATACTATAACAACTGTGCTCTCTAAACTGTGAGTCAAAGTGTGTGTGTGGGGGGGGGGTGTTTGCTTGCATGTTCTAACCCTGTTTTCTCCAGGTTCCTGCTGTTGAATAAAATCCTGCAGTTAGGAAACCTGTTATCTTTAAATTGGCCATAGTGTGTATGATGGCATGTGTACCCTGTGATGGCCTGGCATCCAATTCAGGGTGCCCCCTGACATGCCCTGCACTTCCTGGCACAGGCTCCAGACTCGCTGCAGCCCAAAACTACATCTGTGGCATGGAGGGTGGATATTTTCTACTTGTTTGATGGCGAGATTTACACGCAACGTCGTGTCATTGGACAGAGGACAAATCTATCAGAGTTGGCTCTGCCTGTAGACGGCGGTCCAGTATAACAGCAGCAAGGCTGTTAGCACTTTTGCATCAAAATGTTCAGCCCGTGCGCATTTACATCAAATAAAGCTCAGGAGGCCCAAGCAAATCGCGCAGTTTCTGCCGCATGCCAGTCATGAGCTTTTTGTATTTCCCCTGTGAAGGGAAGTCTTGAAATTACACCAGCGATGAATTATTTATGAAATGAAAGATCTCAAAAGATTTAATTGCATATATTATTCCATAAGCAGTAAACAATTTTGTAGAAGTGCTATAGTGTTGGCTTTTTAGTGGTGCTAAAATACTGCTAGTAATATTATCTTGGGGTTAACATGAGTTTAACCCTTAAACATGCAATAATACCTCTGCAATACAGCATGATGTTCAATTTTGAACAATAATATTTATCATTGTGTCATGAGTTGATCTGGTTTCCACTTTATTCCTTTAAATTTTTAATGACAGTATTTCAAGACGGCATATTTGCTGAATTTTGCAAAACTACCAGAGTTTACTATTTGCAAGTCTACTGCGGGCTTAAATTTTTACCGGTAAGAGTGAAAACACGATTTCCTTAATGTAATAATTACGTGAGTTTCGTTTTCGTTATAAGGGACCACCTGGAAATCAGTGCTGAAATGGATGGGAACAGCGTGATTGTTATGATTCGCCTTTTGTGAGTTCATTTGCATATCCTTTTATTTCTGCTAAACAGAAATTCTAATCATTACCATGGAAATTAAAGAGCTTATTAAGCACACTTGCCTTTTGATGCAATCATTATAATTATGTTGTTTTTGTCTTATCAGTACAGTTTTATGTTATACGGTGAATGGACTCTGGTTCTGTCTTTTAATAATGTTTCAATTATTCAGATGGAATATTTTGCTAGCGTACTTTACGGGCGTAACACTCTGGGATTCTGCACAAAGATAATTTTATTCATTCAAAGCGGATCACCATACACCAAACAAATGGCGCTGACAAAAAAATTCGAACATAACTCAATAAAATGAAAAACAAATCGCAGGTCGTTGAGGAGGCATCTTTTTTTTTATTCTTCTAACAAACGGACTGCAGAGAGTCATTTTTCTTTGTTAGCTAAATTCCTCACGTAGTAATAAAAATGATTGTCGAAGCTATGTTTCAGGTTATGGCATAAATTACAGTACAGTGTCACGTGAATGTATTTGGTTATTTTTTTGTAAAATGTACAGAGATTGTAAAAGTGAATTAATGGATGCTCACTGGATGCTGTAGTACCTGCAATGGCCGCTATCGGGGTCTGAGGAATGAGCTGACTTTGTTACTGCAGCCTACTTCATTATCATGGGGCTCATTTGCATTATCATTTTGATTACCCCACGAGTGTTATCCATCCCTCGAAACCCCCCTTAATTTCCTTATTGCAATGGAATGAGCTGCTGGAATTAATCAAATTCAACCCTTCCTTGAACTTATTTTTTCTGTTTGTTTGTTTGTTTACTGCTAATTCTTTGAAGGTGTAATCTATTATGCAAATACACGATTGACCCATGCATACCTTTCAAATTAAAATTAAACTCAACTTGTGTTCCTTTGCAGATCGGCTACTGCATATTCAATATACTTTCACATGACTTTCATGCAACTGCAAGTTTTGTTTGTAACATCCCATCAAAAGATCGCGGGTGACATTTCCCATTGTGCTTAATTGCTTTTGATTTGGCCAAGCATAGACATTTTGGTTGCATGCTCGAAAACAAGTTTTCTCAATTTCTATAACTTTTGCCGTGTTTGTCCAATTAAGCAAAGATTTATTAACATATGTATCAAGATGTAAAGCAGGTGTTTGCTTTGCATATCATGCAGAGAAACTGGGGCAATTTAAATGAGAATTAAATGACAGTAAGTCAGGAAGAAAGAGAAATGAAAGACTGATTTTATTTTGTGGAACACTGGCAGTTTTGAAATAACTATTCGCTCACTTTTCCGTGTACCACTGACGTGTTCAGCCATTCAGACAGAGCACATAATTAATAGATGTTTTTTTTTTTTTTCGCGTATGCTGCATATGCAGTAATATCTGAAAGTACCTTGCACAGGCATCTATTTCTATAATTTTCCTAGGTTTTAATACGCCCCAGCCTATTTCTTCCCTTTGCCTGGGCCATATTACTTAGTCAAAGAGGCAGAGTTTTGTTTTTTTCTCCCACCCCCGAGGAGGACATTCCCAGACCTGGATGTCGCCTCTGTTCCCCATTTACCTTGGGCGTGATTCAGGCTTCCCAAGTTTGGTCAGTTGGCTGGCCTGAGATTTTCAATTCGATCAGGTCTGCACACACATGCACACGCATTTACATGTACGTAAGAGTTTTATTACCTTGTAAATAGTCTGTAGGGTTTACAAACTAACCCCAACGCTTTTGATGTAGCTAATTTTAGGTTTGTGATGGAATAATACATATTTGCCGTAAGATTTCTGAGCGTAAGAGTCAGAAAGTGTGAGTGTCATGCCAGATGCCTGAGTTGGCAAGACTGGTGTTTCCCCATGTGGTGACACCAGAAACACTCCCTTTTTCTTTGTACCGCTCTATTTTGTTAGAATTCCCCACTCTCATACCCAAATGCAAGCCCCATTCCTTCCTCCATTCTCCAAGTCTGCTCTGTTCATGCCCCATAGCAAGCCTTATGGGCCAAAAGGCGCTATGCTAAAGCTATGATAAATAGCTAAGTTAAGTTAGCAGTGCTAGTTAAACTGTTGCGTGAATGACTGTATAAGATGTTAGATTGTTACTTATTAATTTCTTATAGATATTCATATCTTACAGTGGACTTGTGCCAAATGTGCCAAAAATCTAGCTGGTACCTAAAATGTGGAAGGATTACTTGAAAGAATGCTGTTTTACAAATATACACATTTCAGCATGTTCACCGGCCTGTGGTAACCCGCATTCTGCGGCTCGACATAGGCTCTGACACACAAACACATACATAATTCAATCCTGCGTGATTACAAAATAACATCAGTGTGCTCCTTTTGAAAGAGTGTGTGTAAATATGTCCCATTTAAAACGACTTACAGTAATTGTTCGCAGTTTGACAACAACAGCGTCGCTACCCACTTATTTATTCATTGGCTCATTTTATTGAGTTATTTATTTATATGTTATCTAATTTTCCGCCGTGTGGATAATTACAGACTCCAGACCTGGGGATCACAGGGCTTGTTTTGGTGTGTGGATGCACCCAGGCGCTCTGGTGGGCTGCAGTCGTGAGGGGACTCATGATATCGTCTCTCCCCCACAATGTCCCCCCACCCCCTCCGCCATTAGCAAAGTGTACAAAGCGAGGCGATTAATGGCTCGGCCGTGTAATGAACAGTTGGATGAAAGGTGATTTTCCAGAGGGGTCAGCAAGGTCACCTTCTGATTCAGCCCATTAAGAGAATCGTGATGACCAGACCATGTAAAACTTTACCATGAAATTACATTTCAAAATATGGATAGTGCGAAACCAACTGCAGGCGGCATGCAGAGCGGGGGCTTTATTTGGGGGAAACGGTGTTCTTTTCCGGGTTAACAGGACTGGCTGAGGACAAGCAGGAAGGAACCCAGCATGTAAACCCGAAAATAAGAACTGCACTTTCACCGGAGACTGAAAAAGAAGCGAACGGGCCAGACGGGGGACGGGAACATTTTGCTCGCCAGGGTATTGCAGGTCTTCCAGGTTACTGGGAGAGAAAAACACAAACACAGACAGACACAGACACACACGTTTGTATTCATATCTTTGTGGGGACATTCCATTCATTTCTATGGGAAAAACCCCAATCTCAGCAATGACAACCCCAGCCCAGCCCTAACCTTAACCCTAAGATGAAATGGGGAGAACATGCAAACTCCACAGACACAAACCGCAGCCCTAGAGGTGTGAGGCAACAGTGTCAACCACTGTGTACCCCAATTCCCAAATTTCCATTTCCACCCATTCACCCATCCATCCATCAATCCATCCGTCCAACCAACCATTCATACATACATCCATCCACTTATCAAATACAGGGTCACAGGGACTTCCTGGCCCAGTTTGGGTTGTTGTGTAGGTTGTTGATAGCTGGACAGATGGTTACTAAGAGTCACTAAGTGATACTGCGGCAATCTATCTGTGAGGAGGGGCTGGGCAGTCAGGGGAGGGAGAGCCAGGTGACCAGGCCTGGCGTGCTGATGACGTCTGCCTGTTCCATGTTTCCTGGGATTTCTGGTGTGTGTGTGTGTGTGTGTGTGTGTCTGTATTTGTGTTAATACACCATCCTGGGTTATTCCCTGCCACGCCCCCTTAACTTCTGCCCCAGACCCCCACGACCCTGAATAGGGTACAGAAGTGGGTACAGAAAATCGATGCAACATGTAATATGTTATTTTCTCCCCTAACAATGTTACATTGGATAATAATACAAATACCTGTCATAACCCACATATTTCTAAATACATCCTCCCTTTTTGCACTCCACAGTGTTTCCATCTGTGACTCTTGAGTAGCCTTCTTCCTCTTCCTCTCATACCACCCAGAGAGAGAGTCGCCTCTTCCGTTCCTCGACCCTTCGTGACATCCGCTAAATGGGCCACGGAGCTTGGCCGCCTTGCTGGTCACACGCAAGGCCCCCCCCCCCCCCCCTCACTGCAGTCCCTAATCCTCACCGGCCATATTCCCCACTCGCATCATCCTACAGCCAGCATGGGTTCTCTCCACATTCTCCCTGTAAACTCTCTCTGGTGTGTTGTTTTGTGGTGACCCCCTCTCCTCACTCCCGCTACCCGTCTTTAGACATCAGAGACAGATCCTTATAAAAATGTCAGCGAAATAGCAGAAGACAAAAAAACCACCAACTTTTGTTCCTCCCCTTTTTACCTCTCCGCTGAATTTGGGAGATGGCTCTATGTGTGGGGAACTGGCTAAGCTGTTTACAGGTTTAAGGCTCTTTTGTTGCCTTTTTGAGCCAAGCCCTTTTCGCTCTGCATGGATATTCTGCTTGAACTCTGTCCTGGTGACTTCCACAGGACCTCACCGCGTTCACGGTGCACGGTCATGCACAACAGCAATGGAAATGAAATGTGCCGGCCGAGCATCTCTGTCGCTATCCTTGGGGCGCTGTCACCTAAATCAGTGTCATCAATGTCACCGCCTTTGGCTCCTTCTTGTCTCCGTTGATGCCGGCGTCTCTTGGAGGCGGCGTCCCTCGTGATCGTTGCGATACGGCAGCACTATCTATTGAACGGCGCGCCATTTTTCATTGCGATGGGAGAACTTTCCGGGTACAGCTGTGCGCGGTGGGAGCGTGCTCGGCATACTTAATTGTGGAGTGCCAGGAGACGCATATGGGAAACATCCTTTTTTATTGCATTCTGTGCTGATATACATTTACCCAGACACACATTTTCAGTGTAATAACACACATCTGGATGATGAAATCAAGACATTCAAGATAAACAGCTGAGAAACACGTAAAAGCACTAATGCTGATGCTGACAGATTTCCCCATTGTTGTATTTCAACTGCTTTTCTTCATTGCCTCACATTATTGATTATTTCAGTAGTCTGATGACATGAAACTTAGCACGTTTTGTTGTACATGAGTGTTTCTCCATTTGACGGTATGCCTTTGGCTGGGAGGCCCGGGGGGGTTTTCCTGGAGTCTGTCTGACAGCGATCGTGGCTTTGTAGGACATCAGAAGAGGGGAAGGAGGAGACTATGGTGAGGTAGAGGGATGCTCCCTGCTTCCCGACTGAGATCTTCCAGGGACCTGGAACCCAGCCGGCGTTTCAAAGCTTCTCTCTCGAACCCGGAGTTTGAATGTCGTTCCTCAGCTGGCTGGAAGTGGCGCTGATATCTGACCCTCAGGCGGAGTATTTTATCTAGCGTGTTTCAGCCATTATTCGCTCGCATTAAAGGCCGAGTTATAGAAAAGGCAGGATTTAAGAGTGTGAAATGCGATGTTCCGTTTCCTGAGAAGCACGGCAAGTAAAGCCTGCATCCTCGTGCTCTGAGGGTCAGCTCTTGAGTCCCAGCACAACCTGCTATTTGTCATCCACTTAAAAAAAAAAAAATAGGCCCTTATAAAAATTGCATGGATCAGCCTGCTATCCTGTATACTCTTTGGTTTTCCATAACTCCTAATTCACAATACGATCTGCTGCATTGCTCTGCTGGATCCATTACAAATGCCAGGTCAAGCAGCCCACTGCTGTCTGTAATGGCTGCCTTAGTAATGGCGGACGTGTGCAGCACTTCAGGAATATCCGAAGCATTTCTCTCAGCTGGGATCGCCCGGTTGGAGCTATAACCTTTGTACTCCAAGCCCAGCTTGATGATGGTGAGAAAATAGGGGCGAATTGAAACGGTGTCTTTCATATCGACCTTGGAGAGTGACAGAAACAGTCCAATGAGATAAAAACAGCATCTGCCCCTTTTCTTATGCGAGTTTTGGCAGGAGAAGTAGTGCACGGTTCACAGCAGATTTGAGTCTGACTGACCAACCTGCTTTTTTTTGCATATAATATTCTAAAAGCACAGTTTCAGTACTTGTTATATTATTTTAATTACTTACTGCCATTCAATTCGACTGATTTAGCCTACGCAGTGTGAGAGAGGCACCGGAATACCTTGTCTTGGCTTCAAGACTAAAAAATACTCACTCATTGAATTATATGATATATCGATCCAGTTCCCATATCCGCTTGTCCTAGGCAGGATCGCAGGGGTCGGGAAGCTACAGGCAGAAGGCAAGGAATAACCCAGGATGGTGTGCCATGTATATATAATATATTTTCGAATTTTGATGACATTTTGTTACATGGGTGTAAGTAATCCGACATCATTTCATGAAATATGCACCAGCAATTAGGCACATTTAAAGTATATTTTTAGTGTGCTAGTAGCCGCTCATTAAGGGCCTGTAACACAGCCTTATGTTTCAGTTACCCTTTGCCTGAAGCATCACACGTTTTAACTACCAGCTACTGTAATTTTCCAAATGTCAGAATAATAAAGAGTGATTACATGGTGTGCTCTGAGGAATATGCTGAATAATCATGACACTGCGGTAAGACTCTTCCCCTTTTAATGTACAAATTACCCGCTTCGGTGAAAAGGATGCATCTCTTTGCATGTGAGGCGATAAATCCATCCGCGGGTTAAGGGTACCATTAGTTTGGCTGCTTGCGTGGTCGATGTTATAGGCAGACATTATATATCGATAGCAGAATGTTCTTCATTGCCGTAATATGGCTCCTTTGTTTAACAACATGAGTAGGTGCTAAGTTAACATTACTTTGCTTCTGCCAAATATATTGCTTGGTTCATTCAGTAAACCTCTTACTGAACACACTGAAACACATTTCCCCAGTACGATGGTAATATTATTGATTGACTCATACATTTATTTCTTTCCAGGGAATTTGCTTTACACATTAAACATACTTAGATCGACAATAAAAATACTTAAGTACATATGAGTGACCCATTGTATAAATTGTTAATGACATCATAAGGCAGAAATGTACGGTCCAATCAGGAGGGAGTCACAGTGTTTCCTTGGGCGTGGCTTCTTGCCTGTTATTTTAAAGCCTGTTGCTAGAATGAAAGGCTTCATTGCACTCTTTGAAGTCAGCCGTGATAATTCCGTGAGCCAGGCTGAAGGCTATATTCCCACTGTTTTCTCTAATGTGAATTTTTATTTCTTTCTAATGAGCTACCACATATTTTTATCCCTATTTTGATTATCTTATTAAGGTTGTTTTTGTTTTTAGCTGTAAGGGCTCTGCCCCAGCACTGGTTTAAGAAGACGAGTACAAGCCCCCTCCATGGTTTATAAAGTAACACAGTCATTACTGTGTCTATTTTCAGACTTCTTAGTTTACATTAAAGGTGCAGACTTTACAGAGGCTTTGCGAAACATGCATAATTTCTAGATGTCTGAGATAGACTATCTTCCACGATGGTGTGGAGGTAAGTGTACTTCGGAACTATGATGTTTTCCTAAATTATAACAGGTTCAAGGCAATGTTTGTCCTTATTAAGTTGATAAGCATTTCTGTGGTTTTCCTTGCGTCCAGGGCTAATGAGTTTTCTCTGCGCCATCTGGTAGAATCCCCTTCTGTAGGTGCTATCATCCATCGAGGGGAGACCAGGCAGCACGGCATCATCGAGTGATTTCATTAGAGGGCAGTTGCTCTAATGAGTTGGTACGGAGGCTGAGAAGGAACAGGAATGAGAAGACTGTGGGGGGACACGTGACTGATGGCAGTCAAACATTTGCGGTTGGGAATGAGATAAGATTCCACTAATCAGGCATACAGTGTTGTTGCTAATGTCTATATATTGTATTTTAATTATCACTGAACCCTTCTGCAGTTTATTAAATGCTGATGTGAAGTCGATGAACAATATACAAACATGGAGCCAGTGTCTTAAGATGTTTAAAGTTGGTTTACAAGTTAGAAGGTAATAGATTCAAAACACTTCGTAGCTATTGGGCTTGGTGTAGGAGAACAACTGGGCAGAGATGTTTTTGTGTATGGAAAAAAATGTATGGATTTTCCAGTATGTAGGAACTGTCTTACCAAAGAAAACATTTGATTTGGCTGAAGCAGTTACCTTCCAGCAAGCTTGATCTAGGCCATTTGTGTGTATTGATGTTGAAAACCACCTTTTTATTGATACTGTGGTAAGCTGCTCTGGATCAATTGCGAATGACATGACATGTTAACTAATCAAATCTGGCAGAATATGAGTTAAGGACCTCTGCTGTTTTGTTTCCATAGCAATGTCTTTTTTTTGCAGTTTGACCAATCATAGTGGCATAACATGATCATTCCACATAACTGCTACTCAACCTCATATTTGTATGTGCTCTTTGGTTTTATATATTTTACTGTTCCCTTTTATTAAATGTCTTTTGGATTGTTGTTTGTCTTAACCCTTCCATACATGCACATATATGAAATCTGTCCGCCTTCTTATAAAAGAGTAGACTTAGTGATTCTAGCTAGTTCTAAGCTGGAATTCATAGCCTCCTTTTTAGACCTTGTGTTCAGGTAGATGTACACACCCCTACAGCTGATTTCCCTGTTATTTCCAGCTGTCTGGCAAATGGGCTCACAGAATCCAGGTAGAGAAAGCATGTGATTACTGACTGACTTGTTCAAGGAGAACAGAAATATTCAGCATGCTCTTGAGGTGTTTGTTGAGGTATAACACAGATCCTTAGCAAACGTGCGCCAGCCATTAAAATAATTAGTAGGTGTTGTTTGCTAGGCCATGTGTGGACGCATCTTTTAATTATACCTTGTTTGCCTCCTTCCAGCAGCTTCTTTTACAGTATATTGGTTTAGTCCCGTGCAGGTGTCCTGTTGGAGCCAGTGTTGGTTTTGTTGGAAGTGTTGTGTAGACAAGATGGAGACGCCCTCAGGCTGTTGTTAGAATGCAGAGTAATTTACAGGTGGACATTTAGGGGGCTAGCAGATAGCAGGACATGGGCAGCTCTTCTTCTGCAACGTATTCTGTATCCATCCATCCATCCATCCATCGTATACAATTGCTTATGCAGTATCAGGCCTGTCAGAATCATTCATCAATATATGTACTATGTATACATATATTTGAAATGTACATTTGTGAATCATTAGCTGGAAGTTACGTCCCAACACTGTAGTCTGCAGTGGATCCTGTTCAGCTTCTCTGCTTGAACGTTATTACTTGGACGGTGGCTTAACTAACAATGTTCTAGGTGTAAACCGGTGAAATGCCTGAACTCTCCATTCCTCAAAGACTGGAAATAAAAACATCTGGTTGGCACTATATGAACATACCAGTTTAATACTCATGACTACATACTACCCAATAGTATGGTATTTCACTTTTGAAATCCCTGAAGTTCCTTTTGCTTTATCCTTGAATGAAAATGAGGTCAACAGACTCAGACAGAAATGTTAGCATTGTTCCACTAATTGTGTTTTTGAACCCTAGTTACCTGGCCTCCAAATGCTTGGCGTCTTCCCCTGCCTCTCTGAAAGTGTTAGGTGGGGTCACACCTTTAGGAGGACGTGTGCCTGCACTGCGCCTCACCTTTACAACACTGGAACATTCAGTAATTGAAACGTGTAATTTAATGGTCTTAGTTCAGCAGTCTACATTGTTAATTGTAAATGTTTGCTGTCTGCATTAACTTTTTAATTAATAGCCTTTGTATGTCAGTGATGTTACCACGTAAATATGGTCTGATTTAAACCAGGCATAAAATGTACCTTCAAAAAATAAAATTTAAATCACATGCAAAACATAATATAGTTATCTTTAGCCACTACTATTACAGTATTAGTTTTACAGTACATTATGGAAGAAATCATATTTTGTTGGATCACTAGGTGGCATAGTGATTAAGGACATTCAACATACGACCTCTTGCACAACACAAACCAAACAACACCGCTTCAGCTAAAAATCTGAATTGTACAAATGTTTAAAATAAAGATTTAAATTAATATATCTGCTAAAAGACAAAATAATGTCGAAAATGAATTCCAGACACGTAGTCATTAAAATGGAAAGGTCACAGCTTAAAGCATTGTCTTGTTCGGGACTAGAGAGATGAAATGGTAAAATGATCAAAGTGGCACAGAAACAGAAAAGCACTGCTCTGTTCTCCGGTGTCCGATCACTCCGGGTAACAGAACGTTCCTGTGGAAAACGTGACCCAATCATCAGTAGGTATGACTTATCTAAAAAAAGACTGACCCTCCGATTCCACCCTTCAAGTGTTTGATTCTGTCAGGAGGGGGGCCTCCGTCATCTCTGTCTGTCAGTGGTTGGGGGGGGTGGATAAATCCTGGCATTTCTCTGGAGCCCTCATCCCCACCACACACACACACAGACACACACTCGCACACACCAACACTCCCCACAGGAGTGAGAGAGGCACCAGACGACCTTGGTTTCTGTGGGGGGCATGGCCCTCCACGCTGACAGCTGTCTGCACAACCCAGCGGTGATAGTCATCTACACAAGCCGCCACCCGCTGTGAGGAGGGCAGAAGTCTCCTGGACTAAATAGGACTGCCAGCTTGGGCACATATACCACAAACCACAGATACAAATGTTATGAACCCTGAGTATTGACATCCGTCCATCCATCCATCCATCCGTCCATCCGTCCATCCATCTATCTATCTATCTATCTATCTATCTATCTATCTATCTATCTATCTCTCTGTCTGTCTGTATTTCTCTGTATCCGTCTGTCTGTCTATCTAATGTTCATGTTAAGTGAGTTAATTATAATCATGATAATATGCAACAGTGTGTTCAGGGCCAGGCAAGGAAAAGGTCATGTGTTCTTTTGACCTGAACCTTTGAAACATTCTGACAAATGGATCACAAGTCTGGACTGTGTCAAAGTGCCCCAGGGAATAGCTACCTGCTTGGATTAAACACAGCCCCCATTTTCACCATTTATGTCACGGCAAATTTGTCAGTTTGTGTCACGGACCGTGAAGCAGTTCAGTTCTTTGAGGTTTTTAAAATGTAGATTTGTAAATTAATAAATAAACAAACAAAGTGCTTGAGACAGAGGTAGGAATATCTTTATATGTCCAGCTGTAAATATGTCTGTGTGATGGTCTTTCATTTCTCTGTTGCACTTGTATTCCTTTGTTGTTTCTGTTTGGAAATATATTTTTTATGTGTTTGCGGTTTTATTAAAGCACAATTGCCTGTTAGCAAATGTTTTGACAATACCTATAAAATTACCTGTTCTATTAGTAAGTATAAACCTTGTGTGAGGTTCATTATTGGATGCTGCCAGGGATTAGACTCTGCCTGACTTTTGCATGTATTCAAAGCTATCAATTATCTGATAAGGCATTCGGAAGAACACGAGAAAGTACGAAGGTAAAACAATAATTCAATGGCAGCAGTGGCAATATTGTTATGAAGCGTAATGGAATTGCCTGGAATATTGGCAACATTACAGTAACAAGTTATCTTGTGGGAGATAGAAATGCCTATTGATTTATTCACTGCATTTCCATATAGAAGATTAAACAGAATGAAAGAAAGTTTCAAACTGAAGAGTATTACTTATTAACCCCAGAATAAAATGAAAACACAGAAGGAAAGCTTTTCAAATATTAACCATCCGTTATGGTTAAATGGGATGGTTTTTAATGGGAATTCATAGCTGGATGCAGAAAGGTGGGAGATTTAATGTAGCAGGGAGATACATTGTAAACAGTGGCGCATGTTTTCGTTGTGTTGTGAATACAGAATTTATCTCTCCCCCGTTTGGGCTGGCAGAGCCTGCCCCCTCCTAATGGGCCTCCTTGCGGCAGAGAAACAAAGCTAGAGCAGACATAATAAGGGAGGGTGGGGGAAAGCTGACATTTTGAAAGGTATGCAAATGGGCGCAGAAAAGTTTGTGGAGCTCCGGGACGGACGCGGCGTTCGTTTGTTCTCCGGGCCCTGCAGCTGCTCCCGGGACGCTGTTGGCAGGGGATCTTAGGCGGGAGCGGCGTGCCGGGGAGACGCCGGTGCGTGACAGGGACCGGCCATCAGCCGGAGACAGCTGGAGGCGGTCCCGGCGAAGTTGGGGCTGGGGATGGGGGGGGGTTGTGTGTGTGCAGTGCAGGAGGGACCCATTGTGTGCCTTTGAAGGGGGCCAGGTGTGGTGGAACAGTTCCAGGCCCTCTGGTCTCCTCTCTGCCGCCTCGCGCTGTCCCACAGGTGAGCTTCCATCTGTCTTCAGAGCCGTCTCGGCGTGTGTCCTCACAATCCCCCCTAATTAACCCCCCCCCCCCGCCCAGTATCGCCTTGGCTCACAAACTACCACCACCGACCCTCTAGCCAGCGGTGCGCTCACACCCCCACCCCCACCCCCCTGCCTCCCCCTCATCGTCCCTCCTCTAAAAAGGTGCCAACAAATTAGATTCATCTCTGGCCGCCTCCTGCCGCCCGCCGTCCGCTAGCCCCTGCCACGGCGTCGGCCGCCACGCTCTGATTGCCTCGCCCAGCTGTCTCGGCTTGCCGCCGGCGCCGCTGCCTCCGAACGCAAACCTGCCGGGACTCATCCGGGCCCCCGGGGTGATTGGAAGTCCATCTAGACTCGCCGAACCCGCAGCGGTGACATATCGATGGCGAGCGCTCCTTCGGTTCCCTGCCACGTCCCCCTGGCAATTAAAAGGAGATGCACGGCGCATGTGGCTGTACAGGCGCGTCGGCGCGGTTGCTTTCAAGAAATGGAATTATGAGCTGAGGGGGCCTTTTCCTGCTGCCCGCGTCGCCGCCGCTAAATTAGAGGGAAGGCGGCCTCTTTCCAGGGGAAGCCCCTCCCTCAGGTGCGTCTGTGCCGGCCCTGGATTAACAAGCCCCTGCGGCCTTTGTGAGATGGCCGCCCCGTCGTCTCTCTGCGGCTGGCCAGCCTTGCCAGGGTCTGGAACGGGAAGCCGCAGCGTGACCGGCAAATGCGGTCCCAGCTCGGACGGGGCGCCCCACGCTCTCTCCGCAGGATCTCCTCGCCTGTGCCACTGCCGTTCTCTTTGTGTCTAAATTTGGAGGCACTTTAACATAGAAAAACAGCCCCAGCCTTTAATCGACTTAATGAAATGGAGTCTATTTTGATCAACCAGCCAAAACAAAATGTTTTTAAATGGAGTCATTTCTATGGCCTACTTGTACATATATTTCTGGATGAGTGACTGGGAAGCGAAAATCACTTAAAATTGCAAATTATTTAATCCTTAACCCATTTTTTAAGTGACTATATTTACGTAGGTTTATGTATACAGCAATATATGGCTGTTTATATCAGCTATATAAGCAAATAAACCGTCATTGTTTACAATAGCTGTCAGATAAAAAATGCAGCTTTGGGAAAAAAAAAACTTGTTGGAAGATTTTAAACTTTGAAATAACGTTTTATAATGGCCTTTAACTTGTCATAATACAGACAATTTAAATAAATTACAAATGGATTTACAATACATTCTTAGAAGTGATACGTTCAGCTTTTTCCCACACAAAATAAAAATACAGCTCTGTGGCTAAAAATACACAAATTAAACTGAAATTTAATGAGCCCGCTGTTTGAGAAAAATAAAAAGATATAAGTTCACATTATGTTTAGTCAGTTAGAGGAAAGCCTTATCGCTCAGAGACTGTTACCATGGCAACCTGCCTTGCCGAAATCATTTTAAGGGTGAGAAATGTGGTCTCAAAGACTGAGTTTACTTCTTGGGTTTGATTAAACCTCCCAGTTTTTTGCTTTATTCACTGAAAACATTTAATTAGTGAGCAAATCGATTAAAATGTAATATTAGCTTTACACCTGACAAGATTTCAAATTGAATTCTGACTGGTAATTAGTATGAATTAATTAGAGGGGCGGGGGTTGAGGGGATGAATGCCAAGGCTGGGACAGCATCAGGTGATGAGTGTATTAATTAACGTCACCTTTGTTTTACCACCAATCATATAAGCCTGGGTTTTGTTGCCTCCCGGGCCAAGAACATGCCCTGGGGCCCTGAACCGACACCACACTGGTGCCCTTTCTACAACCCATCCCCTGATTTACTTGTCTCTTGTTTTTCCTGTTAAACCTGTGTCCACTCCTGTACCAAGATAAGTTGCCCATTACTTCTGTCAGCGCTGGAAATCCCACCGAGAACAGGCCTTACCATTGGAACGAGCCTCACACTATCCCTAAGAACACCCAGAAACACAAAACCAGCTTAACTGTATTGCGCATTGGGTTACATTCACAGAGTGACGTAAATGCGTTGTGGTAGCTTAATTCATGTCCAATTGGTGGCTTTTGAAAAGAACAAATATAACCTTTTGTTTTAAAAACACAGAAATATAATTCAGGTTTTTATTAATAAAGTGTTATTGGTTTAAGTAATTTTTTCCCATGATTGGCACCCTAAGGTTATTCCCTACCTTGTGCTCATAGCTTGTGGGATAGGCTCCAAATCCCCCCACCCTGCATAGGACAAGCGGTTTCAGAAAATGGATGGATGGATGGATGAGTGGATAGATAGAGGTTCATCCTCTTAATGATGCACGATGCTTCCCAGGTTCTGCAGTCTGTGGGCATAATTGTTTGTAGATGTTGGTAGTGTTCATTTTAAATATAGCAGCTGACCCAGCTGCCTTGGCTAAGATATACAGTTGCCCCTTCTCCCGCCCCCTTAATAAGGATACCTCATTGCTGTGAATAACTCTCTGTACTTACTCTACTGTACTGCACATATTGTATAGCTTGGTACATTCTATATACTTTATATTATATGGCCAGTCCTTGAACTGACATGCACTCCTGCACTTTTTATAGATTTAGCAACAACACATCCTCATTGCAATCATCAGATTATATTTGGCCATTGTCTTGCCTTAACTGTGTATGTGTCTGCTGTAGGTATGAGAGCCATTGACAGCCAGAGACTAACCCCCTGCATGTGTGAACATACTTGGCCAAGAATCTGATCTCAAGTACTGCTTCTATTTCCCTTTTTTTCCCTTAAGGAATGGCCTTCGCCAGAATGACCTAAATGTTCTCTTTTCGCAGAAATGGATATTGCCGTAGTGATTTCCATGAAGGCCGCTGAGTTGTGGACAGGCCCAGGTGCGGGCATGACAGTAGAGTATTGCCATGGTATCGCTATAGATTAGATCTGCCGTCCCAGTGGCGTGTCACTTTCTCAAGATCACATTTTATTTGCTTTCTGTCGGGAACTTCCAGTACGGCTTCCACACCTCATGAAAAAAAAAAAGTTTAACTCAAAATTGATTCATACCATCTCAGACGAATCGTGTCATCTCTTTTCGTCTTGGGGGAATTTGCAGAGGTGGTGTTTTCAGGTGTTATGTAATTGTATCATACATTTTCACGTGCATTAGCCGGTGGTGATGGAGCGGTTCAGTGGGTCGCAACGTAACCTCATGCTGGTAGCGTTGCAGGTTCGAATCCTCTCCCTGTGCGCGGCGTTTGCATGCTCTCCACGTGTCACATGCCTGTCCTCCTGCAGTACAAAGACACTGTGACTGTGTATGGCGGATGTTGGCCAGACAGGTATTCAGACCCCTGGAGATGCCTGACAGGTGTTACAGCGGTGAGACTTCTTGAGGACTTCGCACAGCAGCTCAGTGCAGGTTTTTCTTTCCCCTGATCTGACTCTGTATTTCTCTGGGACTTAAAGACAGCGGCAGCAGTTTCCAAGCCATCCCACAAACTCTTAATGGGATTGGGGCTGCTCTCTGACTGGGCCACCCAAGGACACTGAGCTCTCTTACACGTCCTGCCAACACTGCATATTTGCCTCTCCCGCTATGTATGTATTTCCGTTTTTATCTGTGACCCTGCTCTACAGGTGCCACACCACTATAATCATGTTATGTTGCTTAGATATCCAGCCTTCCCAAATCATCTGGTTGCGAGAACATCTAAGAAGGCTCAGAACAGCAAAATTCACAGGAAATTCAGGGGGAAAAGCTCAATATCATATTTTTGAGGAAGATTGAGATCATATTATGGGAAGTATCATGCTACCTGTTCTGTTTCTGCTGGTTGCCAGTTTTCTTTACTGGTTACACTGCTACTCCTGTTTTGTTCCTTTGATGTTTGTTTCTGAATACGTCGTCATTCCACTTGCATAAGTAAAGCCTTGTTGCATGAGCAGCAATGTATCTCTAACATGTGATGCCCACAAAGGTCAAGGGCATTGTTATCATCATCTAGCATCAGCTAATTCCCCGCTGACGTCACGTACTGTAAGACGTTTACCAGCGACATCGTCATTCAGAACAGGAAGCTAAGGGAATAAAACATAGAAAAGCGTTGGGTTATATATCAACTTACACAGAATGCTGCTAAATTAGAGGGATCAAACCCACTGGGTCAGCTGAGTGCTTCTGTATCCATTTGTGTTTGAGCAGCTAGCGATTTACCTTTAATGCAAATTAAATGTGATTGTTAATACTTTGAATTACTGTCTGTTTAAATCTATCCTTATAGCACACTAGGGGTGTTTTCTTTGGTGGTATTTGATGTAATAAGGAGTATTTCCATAGTGCCATGACCACAATGTTAATCGTGAATCAGTTCAGCTTTCTTTGCAAGTATACTGTATTTGTGAGGTTTTAAACAACGCTGGATAATATATAAAAATAACAAAAATATACAGAAATTCCATTGGGATCAACACTGTTTCTGTCTGTCTGATTAATACTGATTAATATAGAATGAAACCTAGCAGCTGAATGCCTGCGCTAAGGTACCTGATCTGACTAGATTTTCCATGGAGTATGATGCAGCCCTAGCCTACATTTGTGGTTTATTTTCAAGCTTAGGTTGTTGTTTACAAGCTTTGGTCACAGTTGTGTCTGATGTTGGTAGAGTTCTTTTGTTACTGCACCCTTTCGGTTTGTGCCATTGCATGTTTTCTTCCCTTCAGTTACTGGGAATGAAAAGCAATTGGGAAGCCCGGCAGAGGCGATTGGGCTGCTCCCCCGGGGCCGGCGGTGCCGGGAGCTGGTGCGGGGCGTTCCCATTGGACTTGGAAGGCCGTTGGCGGACTCTGTACCGGAGGCCTTCAAACGCTCGTTTTAGTGGATGGGAGTCCCCTCCGGGAGAAACATGAAGTGTCATAAAGAGCGATGCGTGCGGTTCTTGCAGAGTGGACGTGGCCTCGGCAGCCTCTGTCCCAGTGCCTGACGCGACGTGGGAATGAAACGGCCGGGGGAGCTGAAGCAGGTGGCCAAGGGTCTGGAACGGCCTTCTTGGCTGCAAGACACGCAGGCTCAGCACCTACGTCGTAATTAATAAGACCACAACAGAAAAAGACCCGGCGAAACATTGAGTGAATGGTCTCTTACTCTCTCTCTCACATTCCCTTTTTCTCTGTTCACCCTACCTGGTGGTTCATCAAATGAGGTTTCTGTTGCTAACTGATCTGGAAGGACAGGCTCTCCACCAGGGTGCTCTGACTGTGCCTTGCATGCTCTTCTGCTCTGTACAAGGGTGTCTTCACAACAGACTATTTATATAGTACTTGTGGGAGCTTAGCTATTCTCTCAGAATAAATAGCCTTTTTCACTCACTTTTCAGAGGACAGGATATACACTCAACGGCCACTTTATTAGGCAAACCTGTCCAACTGCTCGTTGATGCAAATTACTGATCAGTCAATCACATGGTGGCAACTCAATGCATTTAGGCATGTTGACATGGTCAAGACGAACCGCCGCAGTTCAAACCGAGCTTCAGAATGGGGAAGAAAGGTGATTTAAGTGACTTTGAATGTGGCATGGTTGTTGGTGCCA
>JAODKL010000062.1:27110525-27142064 GCA_026780765.1 Petrocephalus schoutedeni
TATCTCTGAGGAATGTTTCCAGTACCTTGTTGAATCTATGCCACGAAGGATTAAGGCAGTTCTGAAGGCAAAAGGGGCCCAACCCGGTACTAGCAAGGTGTACCTAATAAAGTGACCGGTAAGTGTATATATATATATATATATATATATATAATTTATTTAAATTCTATTTTAGCAATGTGATGCATAATTCAAATATCTTGCTATTTACAATAGCAGCATTCCTTCTGCTACATACAGCCAAACCTTTTTGGGGACAAGATTCACTACTCCAAGCGCCAAGCACCCTGCTGTAGATCTTTGAACACACAGCACTTTTAAGCTGATCAGCGACTGGTCCACTGAGGGAGTCTTCAGTTTCTTGAAGCGTATTACATCAGAAACTCGGACGAGCATCATTCTTTCATGTCCTTAGAGGAGACTTGGATTCGGGGGCTATTAGATCTAAGGCCTAAATCATGCATGCGCATATTTGATAGAAACAAAAACAGATTGTGGTCAGAGGTGGCCATTGAAGTTTTGAAGCCTCTTGATGGGGATTAGTTTGCAATAATGCAGAATATAAAATACAAATAGAGACCCAATAGCTAGCATAAATTCAAGAACATTTCACGGAAAACTCTGCTATATATTCTGTGTCTACTTCACCTTATGAATATATCTCCATTTCTTTACTGCTGTTATTGCAATTATGCAACTTACGTTCAGTAATCTAATGTATGCTCTTTAAATTCCTAGAGGAACGAAGGAAAATACAGTTAATTTGTAAGTTATCATTCCTCCTCCTGGCTGCTTAAAAGGACAAGTGACTCTGTGACTCTGAGAGTCTCCTTCTTATTCCATGAAATGTGTTCTCTTTGAAGACCCCTTTAGCCAAACTCGGTCGAACTCACATTACCATTACAATAATTCAAAAAAAAAAAAAAGCACGGACACAAATAACGGATTCTATTGGGTGCTATTTCCTAACAATGTGAGGGCCTGCCTCTCTGCTTTCAATAACCAGTTAAGGTCGCGGTAATCTGGAGGCTTTGGTGGGAATTCTGAAGTCTTGATGGATGGAGGGATGGTATACTCTGTATGGGGCACCTGTCTAAGGTTTAAGAATTCAATCAAAAAAAGTCCCCCATGTGCTGTTTAGCTGCCCCGGTATTACTGCTCATAATTAGTAAAGTTCGATGGCACTGGCGCCTACCTTTCAGCATCCTGACTGGCTGCCCTCTTATCTAATTAATTCCCTAGCAGCGCTCCCGTTTCCCGCCTCCCCTCCGGTAGGTCACCTCTGTCGACGAAATACGTGCCGGATCGGTTTAATAAAGGATGTAATTGCTGGAGTTCGGCGTCACTGTCGTTTTTATCCGGTTAAATAAGTTTTAATAATTAAGGGACTCCTTGAGGGATGAAAACGCTCACTGATGAGATGGAGAATCAGGCTGGGCGAGGGGCAGGGGGGTGAAGGGTAATTGACAGCTCATCGCCGTACTTTCTTGTTTCGGCGGTGAAGGAAAGTTAAATTATACGTCGCCGATGTTAATCCAAAGAGGTCCGAAATGTGGAGACAATGGGGGTCTGGGAACGGATGTTTCTCAGGTGACTGTTATTGATTCTGTTCCCATGGTAATCGAGGCTAGCCCCACCCGCACCACCCTCACACACACTAGACAAAGCTTAGCTGTGAAACCGAGCAGAAATCGCAATATTTTCCCTCCTTGTCAGAGTTTGTCCTGACCTGGTGACATGACAGCACCGTAATCCGGGTGACGCATGGATCTGACCATAAGATGCATCTTAAACTGAGCAGCGGAGGACCATTAACCCTCACAGGGCACCTCTGCTCAAAGAGAAATCAAAAGAGCATAAAACCTTCTCCACTTATCCTTCATGATTAATATTATTCATAACATTAATCTGAACCCCAGCAGGCCAGTTTAAGACTGTTAAGCAGCACTTTAGGTAAGTTTGAATTGTTTGCACAGAAATCTCTTTTATGGATCTAAATATAGTCTTGTTGAAAGCCTGTCAAATGGTTTCTGTGCTATTTCAACACACCTAAAACAGGCATGACATTTCAATGATTTACTATATTACACTCTATTATGATACTGTATTATAGTCTATCTTTGCTAATTGCTGTGACCAGAGAAATTGGAAGCAGTACAGGGATGATTTCGAGCGGCTCCTTCCGTCTCCAGATTAAAGGCAGGTCCATGGTAATAGCTTTCCGTTCTCCATCAGTAAGTTGCTGTTTAGGAAGAAACTCTTGAGCCCTCTAATTACGCCGTCGTACACAGCATTCTGACTCTTTACCCCCGAAATACTTGAGCTGCACTCCCGCTGAGCTGTTTCCCATTTCCGCCTCTTTTAAGGCGTTGCGGGTAAACCCGGGGCTAGCAAACAGGCAGGCCCTGTTCCAGGACTCACTGTCAGGAGGAGCCAGAGCTCAAAATTCCCCTGCCTCCTTACATTATATAATTCTAGAATTTATGGTAAAATGCTGGGCGCCCTGAATTTACCGGGGTATCCATGCCCCTACTGTGTCCCTGGTGGGAGCCCCAGGCTGGATATGTTATGGTCAGGCTTAGAATGGAGTGAGCATTAAAAAAAACAGACAGAGAGCAGTTTACTCAGCATCTCAGCTAGTAGGCTCAAAATTCAACTCAAATCAATTTATTTTTATATAGCGCCATTCACAACAGGGTTGTCCCAAGGCGCTTCACATTGGTGTGTCGGGATACATTAGCATATTTTAAGAAAGCCTAATGCAAAACAAAGCAGAGTGGAACAGGGAGAATAAAATGCAAAGAAATGAAAGGAAGAAAGAAAAAGGAAAAGAAAGAAAGCTAGAAAGCCAAGCAAAATAAGCCTGAGCAATCTTCAGCCACGTTCAGGGTCAGCAAAGCAGGCAAACTGGAAGGTAGATGTTCTCATCTTTGCGACAGGTAGGGGCCAAATGTGTGTAAAACAAACAACGTTTGCACACCAGAATCTGTCACCATTAAGGGCTGTGGCCAGAGTACATTTTTTACTGAAGTCCAGTGGCAGCTTAATTCCCACTAGCAAAATCCATTTTCAATACAATTTTCCATAAAAAACTGGAAACGATACAGGACACATCCTGATGACATGCAACAATCAGTTTTTGCTATTTAAAAAATTCCAAGATTTTAGCGACCAGTTTACTAAATACATATATGCAATGCACCTACGTTTAAATCTCATTTAAAGGCCGAGGGCGAAGGACAGAGGGAGGTCAGAGCAGGGCGGATTCGGCAGGAAGGTATGAGCAAACAGCAAAAAGCACTGAAGTAAATGACCCAGGATGGCCAGGAAAGTGGACGTCCTTCCAAGGGGCCTTTTCCAAGGAGCCTGTTCAGTTTGAATCACTAAGAAAGCCATCACAAATAGTGTTTTATTTCAACCTGTCAATTACATAAGGAAAAGGCACACAAAGGGTATTTGCAAAATGCTGATATTGTTATCAGAGGGCGTGTTATCTGCACAATGCAATGGAACATAGCATCTTTGTGTACACTTTATCAAAGGTGTTTCTTGTTAATAATATCGCGCTACTCTAAAGAGAAAATTACCCCCCTTTTAATACTTTTCTGAGTTTTCCATGGCAACGCTGCAGAAACATGTTATCTGCATTTCCTTTATTTAGAAAACTCGGCTGTCAGTGTAGCTCACAGTATGGGGCATTAACACTCTGTACATCCATCATAATCAAACTTTACAACAGACCTAATCATTTAAGAGTAGCTTTACATAGATTAAATAATATAAAGTAAGATGCATAATGTACGGGTGAAATTAATCCACTCTAAAAATACCTATCTTGTTATTTAAATGGGAAATGTGCATATCCAGGGCTTAATCAGCTCAAAAATCTAATTTATATGTAGGCCCTGTAAAACTGATTGATGCCTGGATTTATTGGGGGTTGGGGGAGCAGTAAACAATAGAGAGGAACAGTAAGAAGTATACGGTTTATTTTCTTAGGAGTTAGAACCTAAGTAAAGTTCTAATATATCTTGGTTCTGCAATGTTTTTTTGTTCTGACTAACACATGGCATATATGAAAATGGTTAGAGTAACATTAAATCCGTCTCACGCCTTCTAAAAATATACAGAAATATGTGATTCATATTTACAAGTGATTTACATATTTCGAACAACTTTTTGCAATCTACCGCTGGCTGTATCGCATAAATGAATCTGCTGGGCGTGATCTCGGCGGAGGATTTACATTAGTGAAGGTGTCCCAGCAAAAAAAAAACGGAGAGAGTAGAGAACGGGAACAAGATGGACCTATCATTCTCTAAGTGAGATTAATTTGCAGAAGCCCTCCCAGAGATCACATCAAATTGGTCTCATCTACTCGAAACGCTGGCAGGTCTTCATTTCACCTCAGAATCTGGTGCCAGAATGATTAAAACTAAACCCCCTTGTGGGAAACATCTTCACCCTCCAATTATTCAATACATTTTGATGAACTTGTGAGGCTTCTATTTAGGATGTTCCTGCACCATTACTGTGCGCCTGTCTCTCCCAAAAGGAAACACTTGGCTGACCCAACAAGTTGATATCATACATTAAAGAACAATAAAAAAATTATAATTTAATTAAATTCCCCTAAGGTAACTGTTTTGGTAATGTGGTGGATAGAAACGAGAATAGCCTGTTAATTGTTTGAATTATATAATGTTTTTATTAGTGTTAATGTTATGTTATTAATGTAATACGAGAAACAAAAAAGCTAGGCAAAAATGGTAAGAAACACGGGAACTGTAATGCCATAACTGGAATATCTAAATATTTGTTTAACTGTTTTCCTGAAAATTCTCGCCTAGCCCCTCAAAGCGTGTTCTGTCTCCCTTATTTGGTGTATTAAACACTCAATAGCAGTTTTACCCAGCCCATGACATGGGCTGCAGAGAGAGATAATGTCAGGTGTAGCAGGTGCTTTGGTTTTTCTTTTTTTCCCCTTGTCCATTTTCTGGAAGGAGATTAATTGAGCAAGCTCTTGCCCTGCCTCCTTTTCATAATGGAGAAAAATGAGGGAATTAATTTGGCATTGCTAGAGCTCACCTTGTCGTCTGTACCAATGATTTTGAATTCTCCTGCTAGCTCATTTCCCCCCTTTTGCTGCTTTACCTGCTAGTGCGTGCGTCTATTTCTGTCTGAGAGAGAGAGAGAGAGAGAGAGAGAAAGAGAGAAAGAACGAGAGTGCAAGGGGGCGGCTTTTTAGACAAGTTTCCCAACAGAATCATGGTAGCGAATCATCACATGTAAGTCTAAACCACCGCCTGATTGAGATATCGAAACGATCGGGCTATTACCGTGGACCTGCCTTTAATTCCAAGAAAGGAACGGAGCATGAGTGTTACAACGTTCGTTCGACGGGGGAGCTGAACTTAGACGACATGACCTGACACCCTCGAGTCTCGGCGTGATGAGGAACAGCAGTTAGCTAATCCGAGGTTCCAAACACTTGTGTGGAAAGTAATTCAAGTCGGTATGAAGCACTGAGCATCACATTTGCATCACAGAGCTGCAAACTCATCCTTCTCCCTTCATCTAATGAATCTGGTGCCGGCTTAGGCATGTGTGTTTGGGTTGCTGATGGTCAAAATGATGCAAATAGCCGTACAATGGCACCCAAAGCGTGCATGTTAAAAGGCCGGCGCGTGCAATGACATTTCATGTCAGAAAATAACATGAGGTATCGTACCTCAATAGATGCGTAAACCTACCGCCTTGCTGGGATGCAGGTTTCGGAAGACCACAAGTAGTAATAAACACTATGGCAGAAGGTTAATCTTGGCAGCCGAATGACCTTTTTATTTTATGCCATATACTTTATAAATGCCACGGCTTTATCATCGCATTTTTTTTGAATAGGATAATCTTTACACAATGTCTGACGTTCTTTACAGGCTGACGGACAGCTCCTAGGGGAAAAAAATGAACTTGGCATCAAAACATGTGGTCCAAGGTGAAGGGGCTTCCACCAGGTTTAGTATATGAAGGAAGCAGTGATTGTATAGACGCAAAAAGCAGCTTTTAATGGGCACTATAAATAATGTAATTTCCACCGGCACCTGAGCAATCATTGCCGAATCTTTAATCAGAATCTTTAATCCTCTAATGAGGACAACGGCCCAATTAAGGCCTCCGTTATCATGATTAATGCAAAGCTCAAATGGAACTAAAAGCAGGTGGATGTGAGAAGATGCCGCCGGTGGGTGGCGGGCCGGGGAATCGTGACGGAAGCCGGGCCGGATGGGAGATAACAGTCGAGGTTTTCAGATAGTTGAGTCACCTGAACTTTAAATGAACAAATTGCTTCTTTAATGAGACGGTTGCCTTCGGTCGACGGCGCGGAGGAGGCTAGCCTCGCCCGCAGCTCGTTTGTTTCTGGCTCGGAAAACTCCTGAGTCTGGAAGAAACGGTTTGGCGCGATAAAGGGAGTCGTTAGCTCGCCGTATTAAACGCCAGCGCACCTGTTTCTATGGCGATGCTGAAACAGGTGATTTACTAAATTATAAATATCGTCAACACGTGTGGCCATTAGATTCCTGTTGCTGGATACAGAAAATGCAGAGAGCGGGGAAATATAAAGGTGCGGTTTGCTGCAGGTGGTGCAGCGGCTCAGTGGGCTTCCTCACTCATCCAGGACTGGGGGGCTGGAGCCCCCCTCTACACCCCATATAAGTGGAGCTGTCTTGTTTTTCCCGTGCTGTGCGGGGATTTCCTCCCACAGTCCAAAGGCATGTAGTTAGGCCACTCTGCATCTCTAAATTACCCATAGTGCCCCAAGGCAGCCTACCTTACACCCCATGCCTCCAGGGACCGGCTCCAGGTTCCCTGCGGTGCTATACTGTATAAATGACTTTGAAGATGGATAATAATAGTCATGCATGCTACAGTGAAAGTGCAAAAGTGCAAAAGATGTAAGGTTAATGAGCAGATATTAATGTGCAAAGCTTTGGATGGTTAGAAGTGGGGAGTGCCTTACCAAAGGCTTCATATTAAACAAGAACAACTATACTGATTTATACATACAATTATCTGCACTCTACAATAATTTTTCCTATATGAAAAATATTTAACTTTCTCATTTGTGTTAAAATCAAAAAAATGAAGACGAATAGATAATCCCTTTTATGGAAATCTCTGTTCCCTCTGACTTCATGGTGTGAAATAAGCCTTCATTCATAATTAATGCATTTAACTAATTTAATTAATCATGGAAGCAACTATATATTTCTGCAGTAAGACAGACTAGAGCGTCAATATGCTATACACAATATTCAACATGTAGGATGGTCTTGTCAGAATCAATTAGTAGGCAGTCTACCTATTAGGGTCTGTCTAAGCTGGGCTTGAGCATGTGACAGCTGGAAGTTCTACAGAGGAACTCGGTCTGTTCGCAAATTGTTGAGAGGGCCAAAAAGTCCGCAGCTAGGCTGCTCTTCACTCTCAAGTACGTGCACCTGTCTCAGATGAGCACGGCTCGTAAATTCTAAGTCGGTGAGGTAGACCTCTCGCGTTTTATGTTATCAAGGACAATGCATATTCAATTTCCAATACACGCCGTCGCTCTGTATACATCAGTCTACATTTTGCACTCCTTGTAAATCTACTGAAAGTGCTTTTCTGCGCGAGTCTTATTTCCAGTGCTGCAATTGAATACACTGCTGGTAATAAATGAGAGAGAGGGGGAGGGGCGGATAATTGGCTGAATTCTGCCTAAAACGTTACGGGGCTCGAGGAATAATAAAAGCAGAGGCTTGAGCAGAGGACCTGGATGGCGGCTTTATTGGAATGTGCCTCTGGCTCCCTTTCTCTGTCACCTTTTGTTGGGCTAGGGTGATGGCTAACCAGCTTTGATGTAAAGCGATCTGTGGCTTGGCTCTCAAGACACGCAGGCCCTTATGAGGTGTTATTCTGGGTTTAAGTCGCCACGAAATTAGAGCGAGGAAGAACAGGGACGAGGGAGCTCGTGCAAGGCTGTCGGGCAGCCGTTTTCGAGGCGGCCCTGGTTCCTTCATTTGGAGTTTATTAACGTCTCCAGGCCACTTGTCTTGGAGTGGTTACAGGCCTCCGACAAGAGCTCCCTTTTTCTTTTGGCAAGAAAAAGAAAAAAATTGATTAATTAGTTCAATTAAAGAAAGTAAGTGCTAATTGAAAGACTTGGCGCGAAAGCCTCAGAGCGCTCAACAGTTGGCAAACTGCATCATTACATCAGCTCCAATTCTTGTCATATTCCCAGACGCACAATGGGCATGAAGCATTCTTAATATTCACATCAGCTGTCAGTGACAATGTTCTTGGAGTGTGTCGCCAAACAGGTGCACATTACCTTACCCAGAATGCCTTTCTGGGGCACGTTCTGCAATTTTCTGCCTTGCCAGGCTGCAATAGGTAGATATTGCATGGCTTTCCTAGGAAAGGGAGGCTTCTTTTAATTCTGCACATGGCTGCTTGATTCCACACCTGCCCCAGAGCGCATCTGGCCTTCATAATCACAAGAGGCCTCCATGCCCCCCATCTTCTCTGGCACATTGCGCGGTGAGGCATCTCCGATGAAGTGGATTGATGACCACAGGTTCTCATGACCCCCCCAGCATCACCCGCCTCCCACTCCCACTCTGACATTGAAGCGCACTTTTCAGGCACAGCCATTGCCTTTCCCGGCTGCTGAACTCAAAAATTCTCAGGGCGCGTGATGCAGGCCTGGTAGATAGCGATGAATAAAGGACGAGCAAGGCCCAGCCCATCCAGGAGCGTTGTTACAGACGACCTCTTTTGGGTAAAGTCAGCTATTAAGACAGTGGCGGAGTCAGTCAGCCAGATGGAGGAGAAGGTCACACTTCTTCGGTGATGTTTTTATAATGGTTCCATGAATGGATTCTAAAAATATAATCCACTTTAGACACAAAAAAGAAAGATCTTTTTTCTATTTCTGCCCCCTAGCTTAACCGTATCCATTTAACCGGGCCAAAGAAGGAACCAACAGAAATTCAATATCTAAATGACTTAGTGAATTCATCCCCAAGTTTCTGCCACTGTGCACGGACAACCAGCTATAATATGATCCAATCACAGCTCGGCATTAATTCTCTGATGTCATGTGATTGGACACATTGGAAGTAGTCACCCTGTATTGTATAGTGGATGCTACGGGAAGCGGCGGTTTGGCAGCTCACACCGCAAAACCCCTCCGGATGGGATTGCCGAAGCGTGACCGAGAGTGTCGCAAAGCGCAAACACTTGACATTTTCCCCCGTAGATCCCGCGGTTTCGGCCCGCGGTGGCTGTTGTGCCCAGCGTCGCCTTGCCGAACTGCCTCACTGCTTGACTGTGTTTGATCTGAGGCGTTTTCTTGCAGAGAGCGTTATGGCTGTGTGAGAAAGTGTTTGCCTCCTGCAAGAGCACCTGGGATTTTGTTGTGAATTGTACTAATATAAAGAAGGCAAAATATGGATATCAGATTCCGGTGCTTTATTCATCTGCTTGGTGTGAAAGGTAATTGAACTTGATTTCTACAAGAATAAAAATATGAATCTTCATTAATATAAATTACCATTAGCTGTTTGATGGGCAAATAGTCCTTACTGTGACCAGCCCTTCCCAATATCTATCAATGCTCCTTACTATGAAAACATATTGCCAGACCTTAGGTTCCAGTGAAAGATCATTGCAAGATCAAAAGAAACTCCTGAAGACCTTGGAGAAGAAGGCAGTTGAAGCCATCAGTCTGGACAGGGTTACAAAGCCACGTCTAAGACTCTAGGGCTTCACTGAACCGCAAACGGGGAAAGTTTGATACTTCGGTCAGTCCTCCCAGGAGGGCTCCTGCCAAACTCTCTAAAAAAGCAAGAAATAAAGCTCAAGTTGGAAAAAATTACCCTAGAACAAAATCCTTGGATTTGATAGGCTATCCACGAAAGGTAGCGGAACATCAATTCCTGTGTCAGGTTTGTCAAAAAAATCCAATGTATGCACCTCAAGATTTCCGGAACAGTGTTCTATCGACGGATGAGTCAAGTGGAACTTCCTGGCTTTCATGGAGCCTGTTAAATCTGGTGATGGCCAAGTACTGCATTCAAGTACAGCAAGACCCATAGTGGCACCGGTGCTAGCATCATGGGATACTTCACTGCGCTAGGACCTGGATGACATGCCGTCACCGCGGGGACCCTCAGTTCTCCTGCGCATCAGGATAATGTCAGGCCAAGCACCCGTGAACTGTCACGGAGCACTTACTCTACATAGGGATAAAAAAATAGGTTTTGCAATATGCCAGGTCAGAGTCTACACCTAAGCACCACTGAAATGTGACGGGAACTAGAAGAAGTAGCTCGTGATGGTGAGATCACGAATTCCATGGAGGAGTGGATTATGGAGGACCTTCTGTACCTTTCAAACTGATCAATAGCCAGAAGACATCTCCGGGCAACAGCACTGGGTGTTGCCTGACTTCTCCAAATAAAAGACAGAGTCCTTAATTCTACGTTACGTGTTTACTCAGGATCACTGATGGTTGAAGACCCCATAATATTCAGTGAGAAAAATAGATGAGATCCACCTTATTTTTCAGCCTTTCTAAGGTCCAAAGGAACTTGAAGAATTCATAAAATTCAGTATTTGAAATGTACCCCTGCTTACATAATTCAAAAGAAACACTATCACTCTGGGTCAACTAACACACAAAGGGCAACATTACGTATTTCTGTGCATGAAGCTGGCGCCCCCGTTTTTTGGTTCCTTGCAAAAATGCAACACAAATTTCATTTTACAATCCAGTAAATTCTCAGTTTTCCATCAATGAAGTCCTGAAGCCCAGTGAAAACAAGGAACTTGTTATAGCAGGATTTATTATGGTACTTGGCATCGCCCCACCAGGGCCAGGGGGTTCGAATCCCATCTGTTTGTGTATGGATGTCTAAAGCCATAAAGTCAGGCTCACCAGCTTTTCTGAATTTAATGTAATGTTTGAGATTGTGTGTGAGTGTGGTGTGTGTCTTTGTGTCCTGTGATCAACTGATATACTATCCAGGCTGTAACCTCTGACGTTAGAAATGAAATGGAAGGATTATGATAAACTTGTGGTGTACTCTGTACTAATTCTCCACATATCTATTGATCTGAAAGACACTTCTACAATTTAGATACAGACGCTACTCGACTTATGATGGGGTTATGTCAGGGGCAGGTTTGTTGTTTCTGGGTCATTTCGGGGGCCCCCTACCGCTACTCTGAGGTTTTGAAAATTAAATAAGTAACTAGCAAGTAAAGTCAGAAGATCATAGCTTGTTACCTGTCTGGAAGAACAACCTGCTTCAGTGTCTCCTAAATAAGGAATCTGTTTATTTAATATTTAGTCTAGTGATTGTTTGTGGACAACAGGGGCCCCCAAACCCCAGGGGCCCCATGCAAATGCGTGGTTTAAGATGTGTCAAAAACCACCACTGGGTTACGTTCCATTGAACATCTGAAGTAGAAAATATCTTAAGTTGAATATTGAAAAGTAAATAGATGTATACGACTTCGTTTGATCAAGCAGAAAAAAAACAGGATACGATGTCGTTCGCAATCGCTGCAGTAACTGGACGCGTGATTGGCTGGGTGCTGGCATCGGTCGACATTAATATAAAGTATCGACTAGCATATCGCTAGCCCGGGAACAGGTGAAAACACAAAGCGGTCCACCGAACGTGCATCATAAGGCGATCCATCGTAAAGCGAGGAGGGAACACGGGGGAACAGGGAGCTCTCCATGTAATGTATTTATTGTAATGTTAGCTGGGCATTTCTGGACCTGGGGAATACACGCAAAGAGCTTCAATGGGAGGCTGGGAGCCGCACACGGCTGCAATGTGCAAGCATTCCGCACAGGACAGAGCGTTGTGTGACGTTAGGATGAGCCCATGCGGCTCAGCCGTCGTTATCAGTCTTCAGCATTCCCCATCCTTCTCTCCCTCCATCCCTCTGCGCGGCCTAAGCAGCTCGGATTGGTTTCCGGAACCCTCTTTGTACGTTATCACAATTACAAGCCTTTGAGTGCCCACCCCAGATTACAGCCACATCTTAGTGCAGGAGAAGTGTTTGGGGTGGGGGGGGGGGGTCTGACTGACAAAGCCTGCCCTATACCCTCCCAGGGAATTGGACGGAGGGGGGGTTGGAGATATATCCCTTCCACAACTGTATTCCCGCATAATTTGGGCCTTTCATCAAAATGAAAATTCCACGGATAATTGAATTGATCGCACTTACCTCCTTGCTCTTTGACAGCAATGCAACTCCATTGTTTAGGATGAAACCTTTTCCTTTTGGGTGGGGTGGGGGGGGTGGAGGAGCTGGTCACAGGGGTTATTCAAAAGTACCTCATTTATATGGTAATCTGGGATAATTACAGGCCCACTATTCAGTGTTTTGAGTGTCCTATCCCTGGCGAGATGGAAATAAAGCGGGGAGCGCCGAGGTCTGGCTGCGGTACAGTACGACCGCACTGACGACAGCGGCAGAGGAAATATCCTGCGTATTAATCACAAGGTGACAGGTTCAAACGACTCCGCTGGGCCGCCTTCTTCCTCTCATTACCTTCCCTTTACGTCCTAATGAAACGTCACTTACCGCATCCAGCCGGCCCGTTTTAATTGACAAAGCTCCAAATGGACCAGGGACCAGAACCATCCACCCCATCCCCCCCCCCCGCCCCCCAAAAGAAAACCAAACCCCGCGTTCCCCGCAGCGTGATGTATCGAGCAGGCTACGTTCAGGAAGTCTCCTTGGCGTTCAGTTTTCCCGTCTCTGTCTTCCCCGTGTACTCCCCCTCCACCCATCCAGCCGCCGCCAGACATCCATTCGATTACCGATTACCGCGGTGGCCTCAGCTGTCAGGATACGATCTGAGTACAGCGGTAAGCTCCCTCCCTTGGCCGCCTTTGGCAGGGGGAGGGCGCTGGGGTCATTGCTGGATTAAGACCGGCCTTTATCTCTCGAAATTGACTTTGCTAAGTCAAGCTTTTTATTATCACACCGCATTTTGGGGGAGGAGGGGGGGGGGCGCAAGGGGAGATACGAATCTGGACAAACACCTGCAAGATGACATTCAACAGAGATAAGCAGAAAAAAAAAAGCGGCCAATGAGTAATGGCTATTATATTCCATGTCTACATAAACAAATAGCATGCTCAGAGGAATCATATCTATTTAATGTCATTAAGGCTTATTTGCGTTTTTTTATTATGTTTGTCAGGTTTTGGTAGCCAAGTACAGTTTTGAATAGAAGGGAAATGAAAGGTTTGCCCTTCCTTTGTTGGTTTCCTGATGCCCAGTGTTTATGGCATGAATATAATTGCTCCACTTTGTCACCTCATCCATTCCCCGAATGAGCGTGCCTCCTAAGCGCGCTAAACCTGCAGCGTTACTGTCTACGCGGTAGCTAATTACCATGCGATCCTTCGGGGACTCCACGTGACGACCGCACATCTTAATAACAAATGCGGCTGGCGTGGCGCGTCTGGTGGGCGCCAGCGTCATCGGATGGCACGCTGGCCTGCCGTATTATTCATCGCTAGGCCAAACTGCTGTTGGTTCCTCCCTCGAGGGTCTTCAGTGCCCCCGTTAGCATTCCCATAGGTATTTATGGCTCCTGATCTACCTTGGTCCCTGGGGTGTTTACCATATGATATACTGTGGAACATCCACTGTTATTGCTAATAGCCACTGTTGTGTGCCTAATTGGAGCCCTCTCCTTGCCAGGCCGCTGATTGGCGGCAGCTGAGATTGCTCCCAGTGCAGTAATATTCAAGTTATAGGAACGTCAGATGCTCTCTCTGGTTATGATATGATGAGTGGACTTTCTGTCCCTTTCTGCTTCTGATAGTTTCATTATGTAAGGAATCCTATAGGCTGTCTGTGGAGCTTTGTTGTCAAATAACACCTTTCTTCAGTCTTGTTTGGGAACACTCATTTAATACTTTTTTCTTTTAAACTTTTCAGTGTTACAGTACTCTGGGCAGGCTGTAGGTTTTATTTTCTATTTTCTAGGTGACATCAACTGAATATATGTCATTTTCAATGAAATACAACAAAATCAGCCAATTATAAGAACTACAACCAAAAGTAGCTGATAAAGATCATTTTGTTTTTATTTAGTTCAAACCGCTTTCGTTTGCCAAGCGATGGGAAAATGAGCATGAGCCTGTAATCTCTGCAGCAATATTCTTCCTTTCAATGTGCTCATCAGATCTGTTTTTTTTATGCGAAAGCAGAGTCTTGATGACTTCTTATTTTTCGTCTGATGAATTCGTCATCGCAAATGCCAGAGGTGCGGGTGCCATGATTAAAGCCTGATCTCATTGAATTAGAGTGGTATTGTAACATCAAAGTCGTCGGTTTCCTATAGAAAGAACGAGAAGATACAGGTAATAAAAGGCTTCGCTGGGAGTGAGATCTTGTTCCCGCTTCGAGATGCGTGGGCGGCGCCGAGGACCTCGGTGCACAAAGCTGACGACATAAATTAGAATTTCAGAGTGAAAGGGGGAAAAGTTAAGATTGAAAGGCAGCCAACATGGCTGTTCAAATGTGTTGACAGAATCGTCAGCCGGCAACAGCGTTGACTGTAATGATCTCCCTGCCTTGAACAACGTTTACAAACAGGAAACAATAATTCACAATAACCAATTATTTGACTGACTGATGCAATCTATAATCATGATCCCTTTAATAATGGCCACGCCAAATTATATTCATAGGCAGATAATAAAAATAATACAGAATGCTGTTTGATATTTTGTAAATGGCACTGTTATATTACCATTTCAGATGAAAACACTCTATAAATACAACCCATCAAAACTATAATATCATAGGGCATTACTAAGCAGTAAGCTTGTTTACATGGAATGAACATTCATAATCTTTCAAAGCAAACCTCCCTAAAATGAAAAAGGAATATAAATACCATATATTTAGGCAAACTGGCCTAATCTGTGTTTGTTCCACATCTGCATATCAACTAAATCCACAGAATTAATGTTTGCTTTGTTGCTATTTCTGGTTTTGCTTGATATCACTGTGTGCCTAACGTGTGTGTGCACAAGTCACAACCTGCTCCAGTTCCTCCGCTACGGGCCGAGAGGCCCAATCAGATTCTTGTTTCATCGTCCTGCTGTATGCTTTGTTAGAGGGTCTTGATACCACAGAGAAGCACATTCACAGATTTGGTTGGCGCTGGAAGGACAGGACAGGCGATCGCATCGTGTCTGAGAACTTGGAGGCCAAGAGGTTTCTAGTTCACATACCAGGATGGTTTATGTTGCTTCGCTTTTAAAAGATTGGAATTCCTATATTAAAAAAAATCCTGTAGGGAAAGCAGTGTAAACTATGCACTCTGACACAAAAAAAGCATAAATACAAGAAAAAAGATACAAGTAAAAAATATTTAGATTTTTCAAAAATGTGTTAGGTCATAACCCAAGTTCCATAATGCAGTTATGTTGCAGCCTTTTATTGGCAATGTTTAATCATGATACAGGAAGTAGAATGTAAAACTTCAGGATATGATGTCATAATGTCTGGAGAAAATATGCATCGCCTGCACCTTCTTGACTTTTGCCCCATCTAATACTGTATGAAATGTCCTGCCTCCACGAGCTTTTCAAAATACAAAACGCATTCATGACAACACAAAATTCAATAGTATTAAACTGTCCTGCCAGTGCCACCACAGGTAACATCTACAGAAAAACCTCCTAGGATTCTTTTTCTTTCACTTGAACTAAACTATTGAGTGATTTTGTGTGATGTTAATGGGTCCCCTGTGTATATCAGTCAGTTTGGAAACACAATTGATTCCTTCTCTTTTGGGGGCGGGGGGGAACAGATGCTGTGGGAAGGATTTATTGTTCTCTGTTGAAACAATAGGTGAGTAGAATTAAGGCAGACAAGATGAAGAGATGCAATTTGGGAGCACAACAGATGATACGCCGGCATTGGCTTCACTTAAAAATAAAGAAAAAAGCTTCTTGCCACGTCCCAGGAAATTCCACTAACCTCACTGTCAAGGCCTCTATCAGACAAGCGGCCGTGGGTGGGGGGGGGCAGCGGGGGGTCGGGTCGGAAATGAGGAGTAAGAGTAATAGGCCGTGGCAGAGGAGAGAAGTGGGGAAGATGTGGCGAAATTAGGGAAAGGGGAAGAAACTGAGAAAGGTGGATTGCGGGCGGATGCCTCCAGGAGCCTCCTACGAGGGAGAGGTGTCTTATTAGCATAGCGCTATCGTCCACATCTTCCACAGCCTTCCATCCCGGCTGTCCAGTTTAGGTCGGATTCCAATTTAAGATAAAAGCAGGCTCACACCACCCTTGTCATTATAGTGATTAAAGCTGTGGTTGCTAGGAAAAGTGCCGCTTGGTATCGAGACTCGAGAATAAATCCAAACAGTTGTCATTGCTTCTTCCGCAAGGGAATACCAGAAGTGAATTTTGTGCATTTTACTGTTTTTTTGGTTTGCCTTTTGATCATGTGGTTATTTGTGGATGATTTAAGATAAGTAACGTAGGATTTTATATACAGTTGTACTGTTTATGGCAAGGAGGGTATTTCTTGAATCAGTGTGTGTTTGGTGTCCTATTCAAAGCTATGATGGTGGCTTTTTAGCCTCAACCAGCAACTATGTCGCAAATTGTCGGGATTTCTAACCAGTATGTCCCCTACTGATGCTTGGAGTGGGCTGTCTGGGAGCTTCACACTAGAGCTAGGTTCTTCAGCTTGGTACACACCCAAATATTGGGTTACAAGATTTCAAATGAAATTTTCTTCCGCAATGTAATGTAAAGGGGTTACATTTCGCAGGCCGATAATGGCTGTTTACTCACATGGCCGGCGGACGGAAGGTGAGAAGCCTGATCAATGAGTCCCGGATTGACTATGCAAGGCTAGTATTCTGCAGTAAACGGTTCATTTAACCATTAACCATGCGGTTTTCCACAGCCAAGGATACATGTATCGTTTGCCCAAGTAAAATCGGATTCCGATTGGAGACAAAACCACTTTTCTCTTACATAGAGTGCAGATCAATGTGGGGAAAAGTCATGATACTGACTGATCAGATTAAATGACTACTGGGCGAAATTCAAGCCTCTTTTTTATAATAATATTAAGCATTAGTAACAACAGTCAAAGTGATTCTTCTTATGAGTGTCATGCTGTCTTTTGAAGGGAAGTGCTCTTATCTGAGTATGGGACTTAGGTGGGCCGGTCTTGATCTCATGTCTGAGACCGATCTCGCCACCAAACGGATGTTTTCCGACATTGTGTAACCAACAAGACGAGCGTGGAACAAAAGGGCGGCGGAATCTCATCTCTGGGCTTTCACAGGCTCCGTCTCGCTGAGGCGCAGCGACGCCCGCTGCCCCGTGTCACTGATGATGAATGTGGCGCGCTGTAAACGAGGCACGGCTCGATTTAAAAGCCTTTGTGCCGCGGCGTGACCATCCGTTCCCTGGCCACCCGGCGCCTTTGTGCAGGGCCTCTTGCTCCCGCGCGCGGGTGATGAAACACCGGCGCAACAGCCGGACGCCGCCGCGAAGCGTCTGGGACATCTTAACGTGCCGGATTTTGGGGCGGAGCCAGATGGCGCGGGACGGAGGCTGACGCGGAAGACGGAGCGCGAGCCGCGTGGCCTCATCCTCACCTGCGGCGTGTTAAATGTGCCCGTGGTGTGTTTGCGGTACAGATATGCCAAGGCCGGTGCATGGCCTCATTCCAGAGTTTCCCAGAGTTATAAGTGAAATAAATATCAGTTCAAAGTGTTCAGCTAGCAGCTGTTACAATCCATGTTACAATTACAAAATTATTTCAGCCATGTTTGACAAGTTAGCTTACAGCGTAAATGAGTTTTTTAATGAATTGTTCTTCCCTATTTGCATCCGGTGGTGATTAATGCAAAAGGTATCCTTTGACCAGTCTTGCGGGGGTATGTGGGCTTAATTTTCCTTTCATGGCCTCGGATGTGACCTTTTGATCTTTATTTCTATTCAAGTTCCGTGCCTCTCCTCATCAATCAGCTAGGAAAACCGGAGCAAACTATATGAAATGAATAGTCACTCACGGAAATTTGTGTGGTACTCAAATTCAAGGAAGTGCGGTTCTTAGTTCAAAAGGAACACTGTTCATTTACTTATGTATTTATGCACACAGCTGGTGAGTCCATGGTCAAGGGCACTCCAAAGTGGACCTATTCCTGCAGTGGCTCACGCCGCCTTCTCCTGTTTTCTCCCCGCCTGGTGCACAGAGTGACCTTGAGCTCCGAATCAAGCCGTGCGTGCAAACGAGGATCCACCAGAGGTTCTCCGAGGATAGCCGGCATGCCGGCTTGAATCGATCGCTGCCTCCATTTCGGATACAGTACTGGAACACCCGCTGGTGATAGACGCCTGTGGAAGGGATTCAAAACTGAATTTTAATCAAAGGTACTATTTCTTTTGAGAAGCCTTCTCACACAGGTTGGCATCTGCATATGTCTCAGGCATGTGGCAAGACGCCTGTGGTCCTGCACTTAAAACAGTGTTTCGTTACCAGAAGCGCTACGGCAGCAGAGGCAAGGCTGAAGGATCTATGAACAGCCTCCCCACCGAAACCATGGGCTGTGCTCAAAGCTAATGGGCAGTCCTGATTTTTTCTGGCCCCAACCCCCCATCCACTTAATAGCAAACCTGGCCGCTCCCCCTGACCAGGGCATCTCAGCTTCTTCTCGTAAAATCCAACAGGTTGGGCTGAGTAGGCCGGGATTCCATGATGGGCGATCCGCCCATAGAATTCCAGATTTATCTGCATTTCTGTCAGGTCCTCTGCCAGTAGTTATTTCAGCTTGTGTCGGGTCTTCAAAAACACCTCATCCGTTTGAATGATTCTACTCACTACATCTCTCCTGTGTTTCCTGTCCTCTCCTGTCCTCTTACATGAGGCTTATTATTTATTTATTTAGACAGTATGTATTTACGTTTTGCAATTAAATAATACGAATAACCTTCAAGAGTACATGGCTGCCACAGCTAACTGATGTAGTTTTCCTTTTGGCAAGACACAGAGCGTAAGTTTATTTTTCAAACAGTCAATAGCAAATGCTGACAAAGCTGTTAGAGAAAAGGCGGCACCAGTGAAGATGTCAAATTATAAATACACATGTATCACACAAGCCGCTACCGGAGCTTTCCAAAAATACATGCTTACAATGTGATTTTACTTTATCCACATTGAAAATGGTTAGTACTGTCTGTCTCATATGAGTACCCAGATAGAGTATGTCAAACCGACATGCCTGTTCTGTAATCTTTGGACCACCGTATATTTGGATCGAACTGTAGTGGATTTTGGCTTTGATGCAGGGTAACAATGTCGACAGTCGTTGACAGCCATATTAAGGGTGGACAGCAGTGCTTTAAGGGATTGGCTGTACGGCTTGTGGGCTGGGAAGTGTTGAGAACTTCATGGGAAAACATGGTTGTGTTCTGTTGCATCAGAAATTAAAATGTGCAGTTATTAAAATGTGAGGGAGTTAATAACATCTCTGCAAAACTCTCCAGCAGAATTACGATGCTTCCCAATTTCAAAACAAGGCAAACTTAATCTACGCTACATTTTTGTTTTTCATAAAATTTTCCTTCAGTACTTTGTTACATTAAAATTTATGCCCAGAGGTACTTATATGTACTGCTTATAAAAGGCCCTCTTCTGCCAGACGTGTTTGCTTAGGGGCCGTTTTGCTCTCCCCCGCTATCCGGCTTCTTGTAGTTATGAGAATTTATTGGGAATCCTGAGTAAACAGGAGACGTGTCGCTTTCCCCGCCCCTGCTTGCAGGCTAATATTCCTCTGCCGTGAGATGAAGCAGGCCCTCCCCATCGATTCCGCAAACAGGCCGCCTCGCGTCACGGAATACAGTCCCTCTGTGAGAATTTAAGTGCACTCTACGCGACATCACGCCAGCACACTCTTCGCACACGTAAACACACACGTGCGTCAGATCCCTCTGCCACGAGAGCCAGTCGGGTGCCGCCTCGGGGCCCCCACCGCCCACAATTCATCTGTAGGCTCCTCGGCTCTCCCCGGTTAAGGTTGCGTAATGCGCCTCCGTTACAATCCCCCATCCCGTCTCCGGCTCGGTGCCTGTGATACGCGGCTTTGTAGCACAGCCGGTGAAATTAGTTTTACCTGGGGGAGAAGGTGCTGGAAAGTCGCCACGCTGAGACTCGCGGCGGCCCTCATCTAACGCGGTATAGAAATCGCTTTTTAAAATTGACTGCAATCCGGGGGCCTTCTCTGCCGCCCCGTGACAGCCCAACCCCCCCGGGCGCTCCGAGGAATATCCTTGACACGTTTTAAAGGGCGACCGAAAAAATATAAATAAATAAGCGAAGCGTCTGCTGCTGACGTCGGGGCGCCGTGGGGATGTGGAGGCCGTCATTCATATCTGCCGCTCGGATGCCGCGTCGGGTCACACCTGTTTAATCCGAATTTAGCGGCTGAAAGCGACGCTGCGCCGCCCCCGTCTGTTTTCGTGTTCTGCACCGCTCATTTTTTAATGCTATCCGTTCCCCCCACCGCGGTTCATTCTCCCCTCTTCGCAGTTGTCTTTCTGTTTTCTGCTAGTTGGCTGTTGGCGGTTGTTTAATCAGAAAGAGCTGCAGCCAGCACAGTATCTTTGATGTTTCATCACAACCCCCCTCCTGAAACCCCCTGCAACACACAGACGCAATATGCCTGCCCTATTTCTGTGTACTCCCGCTATGCAGCGTGCAGAGGGAGCCCAGATGCGCCAGGGATTGATCTCCCACTCACAGGGGACGCTTGTGAAGATGGGCGATCACGCCTTATTACTTGGTGGACCATCTTGTGACACAGAAAAAAATAAATAAAAAATAAACAGAGATACTGGAGATTCAATCAGATACTAATGCCATATACCACGCAGATGGAGCCCGGACCGAGCCTGACTTCACAAAAAAACACACATTGCATATTAATCATTCCATTTATAATTATGGAAATGGGCTAAGAAATAATAAATGCAAAAGCAATAACCCTCTATAAAACGGGGCAAAACAAATAAACTTATAGCCGTTTTTATATCTCTGAAAATAGCATGCATGCGAGAAGCAAAACAAAAGAATATTACTTTTCCTATTAATCACTGTGAATTCATTAATTCTCTAAAGCCAGTAGTTTCACTCTATATGTAATATATTTCTATATACCCTATGTAATAATTCATATATATATATATATATATATATATATATATAATAACTACAAGGTTCATTACAACAAAGTTTGGACTGTCCCATTTTAAATACCATTTATTGATGCTATGTGTTTAAGTAACGTTGCAATATGCTTCAGGCAAACAGAATTATATAAATCTCACTGGACTTGTTGTTTATAGCACTGAGCGCATGTGCTTCATCAAGCAGTTTGTAGGAATCAGCAAAACAGACGCGCCAAAGTATATCTCCAGACAGACTCAGCTTAGAGTATCTGCAAGATAAGTTTAAACTTGCATATGCGCTATTCGACTTTGTTTAGTCAATAGTTAACACGTAGAGTTTGTTATTAAAAATGGGGTTTCCTGTATGGCTTGTTCCCTGCCTTTGTGGCCTGTGATACACATGTGCCTTGTCTGAGGTTCTAGGCTGTTTTGCACACCACCACCAATGTAATTATGTCGCTGTTGCACCCTGGAACTCATCTTTGTAGCCCGTTAAGTCCAGAAGGGGCATTCTATTCCCCTAATTGACACACAGAAGTTTCAGAGCCCACTATGGTGACTTTGCAAAACATAAAGAAACGGGGTGGAGATTGCAGGCCCGAGCCTTCAGATGCCGTGCAGGACTGAGTCTCTCGCGACGTGGGGAAATTGCCGTTGCTTTTTCTCGGACCTTTTCCTCCCCGCTATGCCCATTCATGTTCCGGCTCCCGATCAAAATCGGAATTTCTGACCAGTCAATCCCGTTATCTTTGCAGACCCACACGGTCATCTTATCAGTAATCCTTTCAGGAGAAAAAAGGCATGAGAAAATTGAAAATGCAAACAGTCGTTCATTCTTGTTTTTTTTCTTGTCATTTGGCTGAAAATTGTTACCACGCTATTATCTTCTTAATTGTAAAATCTGATATTTCGGGTATGTCCTCTTTCCTGTGGGCCCTACCCCAGCCATCCCGGATATGATGTGAGCTCTCACTCTGGCTAAATGTGACAGTACAGCTGACATTGACCTAAAAGGGGATATGAGTAGATTTTTCCATAAGAGCCCACTGGGCTATTCTTATCTCTCCCCCCAGCAGCCGCCGAAGATTGACTTTTACTCACATTGTTTACCCCTTTCCTGAGTGACAGTGATGGCTTCTTGAATGAGGTCTCCATTATATTACAGTGAAAGAAGAATAAAAATATGGTGCTTTGGTGAGATGGGCCGGTGGGGGGGTTGAAGCAGTCATTTGGGAAATAAAAAACGGAAATGATTTAATGGCACCGTGTCTAAAGAACATTCATATAGGAGTGTTCCCGGAAACATACTCGCTGTACTTGCATTGATGCTATGACTGAAGTTAGCCTCAGTGACTCGCCAACCTCAGTGAAGCAGTAGCTTAGAGGAACAGCGCGCTTTCGACGTGGGATATTGATTAATGGCTGTAGGCCGTCTTGGTTAGCTCTTGCATCATGTCACAAAAAGGTTACATCCATAAAAGTGCTGGTTGTGTTGATCTAAATATTGATTCTACGCAAAACTAGCAGATAATTAAAAGGACAAGCTTTTATTTTTATTTCGCTCTGTGACAAAAACAATTAAAGGGCATTTTAACATTTTAAATGCTACGGTATGAAAGTGTTGCGGGGTGCTGAGCTCAGTTCCTTTGTATTAACATAGTCTGGTGTGAAGAGATGAGATCCATCTGCTTCAGGTGATGTCAGAGTATACTTGGATGAATTGATGCACCTGTGACCCTCTAAAGATGTGACATCTTTAGCTTAATAATGCATGCGTGCGCCTTCTTCCTGAGGCACTTCCTGGTGGGAGCACAGGTTGGAGCTCTTTCTTATATGGTCTTCCTGGCTTCTGTATCTATTAATTTATCATGTGGAGCGCCTGGTTGCCTGGTTTACAACTTTTTGGGCTAATGGGAGGTTTCAGAGGGGGCTCGAGGTCTGCGGTTTCACCCCAGGACCTGGAGGTGGGCCAGGGCTTTGAGAGATTCGGGGTATACGCGACACCGATGTGGTTTTCGGTCGCGGTGCTGGCGGTGCGGGGTGGTTCAGAGGATGTAAGTGTTATATGCCGACACATCAACACCGCGGCGGCAATTTGCCGGCAGCAGTCACGCGCCAACAGCCGCCGTCTCCTTATCAAGGTTGTCGACCCCTCCTCCGACGTTGCTGTAGCCGGCGATGATTTGTGGCCTCTTATCTCGTCCCTGTGCTCAGAATGCGTCTTTGTGCCTCGCGCCCATACGAAGAGCATTCCGACTCATCCCAGCACGACGCGGTGGAGGCGCATCCAGGAAAGGACGATTCTGAGCTCTGCTTCCGAAGTCGGTAGGACGTGAAGGAGTTGTCAAGCGTAATGTCGTGCCCTCGCTGTTCTTCGCTCATACCCAGCGTGATAACGTTTCAGGCACTACCCTCTTCCAAGCGTTTCTCCAGTAGACTCGCCTGTTCCAGGCAAAGACAGATGCCACAGCACACGCTGCCCAGATTTTGTTTGGTTTAGGAAACTTGGGAAAATATCAACTGCTTTCGCATAGAATAATCAGGTGGCTTAATCTGCGGAAAGGCACACCTCCCCTTCCAGAGGGTCAATCCAAGCTCCATTGTTTCTTGATACCTAAAGAGTTTATAATGTTGATGGCGCATTGTGTTTTTGGGTGGCTGCAAGTTCATATAGGTGCCAGTTAATTAATTTGTTATTAGCTACTTTGGTTTTGTGGCAGTGAGCTACGGCTTTACTGAGACGTGCCTGCCTTTCTGTCTACTGAGATCCGGACATCTGTAATTACCTAGATTGATTTCTAGGAGGTGCCAGTGTGGCCGGGAGCTGGCAAACCCAGCAAATTATGGCCCTCTTCATCTCTGGCCTGACCTACAGAGTCCAATTTTACCACTTTAGTCACAAAGGAGCCCTCAAATGAAATATTCTTTAACAAATGTTTTAAATACTTTCATTTAAATGGAATCTCCCTGGAAATTGCAAATTGATACAAGGAAGACAATTTTCACTTCTGGTCCCTTAAAGTTTTACATCTGCCATTAATGTTTTCCAGTTTGAAAATCGCTGCTTCAGCCAAAATTAGTCTTATCGAATCATTGATTCAGTCCATGATTTTGCTATGCATAACGATGTAATATTACAAGCCAATATGGAGTAATCCGATCAAATAATGTGAAATGAATGGAAATGGGGGATTATTGATGATTTGAGGTGCACCCTCTTAAGTATCAGTCACACAGCTAGAAATGAAATTTTGCTCCATAAAACACTTATCCATAAAAGCACATATCCGTAATATAAATGTAAATAACAGAAGAGGGAGTTCTGTAAAAATTGCATGTTAGGAAGATTCTAAATTGCATTGATTTGTTCTTTTTATGAGGATAATGCTTCTCCAAGTTGTATGAATTTATTTTATGTTGAGGGTTCATTTACTCCATTATTGGTTGTTATGGCACCAGTGGTTTGTCATTACATTACTGTTGCTGCACAGACTTCTGATTATGCACTCAAATCAGACTCCGTGAGCTCTGTAAGCCTAGCAGACGATTTGTTCTAGTTAAGGGACGCGAATCAGAGGGATATTGTTTGGTTCCCAGTGAGGCGTTTCACGCCGCCGTCTCTGTCTCTGCCTCTTCCTTTATTCTAATCCCACAAAGCCGCTGAGAGAGGAAAATGCCTCTGTCTCCTTGTAGAGACAGTAACGGTTGCACACGGAACGTGGGTTTGACTTTAGATCCGCCATCCTGTAAACTAGGCGTTCCCAATCCCCGGTCCGTGGCCGGTATTCTGCTGGGCCGCGGAACGCTGGGGGTTTTGCTGAAGGGTTGGTTAAATTTCCAAAAATAAACTATATATCTACAATCCAAAATGTACCCATCAGGCATGTAGGCAGTTAGTAAAATTGCAACTTTGGACCCCCATCGAAACTAGCTTTCCCTCAGTTGACAACCACCCCAGTCAGGAAAATATGCCGGTTAGCAAATACTTTGAAGGGGAACCTCCTTGGAAATCTCTGGATGAGTAACCAATATAAGGTCTGGAGAATCCTATGCTGCTTCTAGGCAGCATAGTATATAAAGCAGGGCTTCACCCTGGATTGGAACAACTGTCCATTGTAGGGCCATACACATTCATACTATGGGCAATTTATATTCATGGCATACTTGTAGATTCCATCCATCCATCCATCCATTTTCCTACCCACTTATCCTGTTCAGGGTCGCGGGGTACTTGTAGATTGTGAAAGGGAAATGTGGAGCCCAGAGAAAACTTGCATAACATGCAGAGAGGATGTAGGTTTAATGTTCCAGGTTGGGATTCGACCCCTAAATCCAGCATCGTGGGGCTATGGTTCAACCTACAGAGCCACCAGGCCATAAAGAATGGCCCACATGGATGGAGTTTAGGGGAGGGTTAGTCACCACAAACAATCAATAAAACTTAAATATAGATACTCCCAATTAAAAGCGCATTTCAAAAGTGTGCAATCTGTTTTGCAAGATACAGCCCATAATGATAATAATTAAGACAAGAACTGTAACAAAAACAGTTTCCCGTACCTCCGGTGCACAGCTCCCTAATTAGCGTGTGCTGTACTTAACGACGCTGACTTCCATTAGCTGTGAGTCATTATCAGCACACTTAACATTAACTAAATCTCTTTGCCAGTCTCTGGATACTCCGGTTATCACCTGAAAACCCAAACAGAATGAATGATGAAGTGAATGTTGACCAGTGCTCGTTAGTCATGGCGTCACGTGGTGATTCATGCATAGACGCTTCTCCGGAACTGGGCCGTGTCAGGCTGGAACCCATTGTAGGAGCACAGGCAACACACACAAAGACACTCCGTAGGCAATTTAGAGGCATCGATTTGCCTAATCGTGTGTTTTTGTACTGTGGGAATAAACACAAGGAGATGTTTAAACGTTTGGTGTTTAAGCTCCTCGCACAGAAACCCAGAGATGGGAACTCGTGAGGGTACAGCGCTCGGAGCCACTGTGCCATACACATAAACGATTCTTTTACATTTATACGAATAATGCTGCCTTCAAACTGTAAACTAGCAATGTCTATTCAATGAAATTTAAAGGTTTATTAGCCGAAACGATGTTGTTACTGACTTTAATCTCACCTTCTTCTGATCTAAAGGTTTGTTACAGCAAAAAACAGAATCAATTTTTTTTCCCTGGCCAGTGCGGTTCTAAGCTGAGACTTACTAAATCAGCAATTTTTTGTTCCGGATAGATGAAAATGGCAGCATGGGTTGGAGCACAGTTAACCCTTTGCTGTCCTAATGGAAATGACCGGAGAAGAAAAAGCATTGTCTGCAACCTCAACAGTCTCCACAGTTTCACTGCATAACACCTACTGGTTCTGTCAGTTTTTTTTTTTTACCTGATATTTTCATTTCCTTCCTTTCTTCTGTTCCATCTCTCTTTTCCCTTAATAAAAACAAACAAGCAAACAAACAAACAAACAAATCAGAGTACAGAATTGTTCACTTGATGTGCAGAACATCAGAGGTGACACTAAGGGTACATGATGGCTTACCATGGATACAGCTACCCGGGACTTATGACTTTTTCTGCCCTTAACTCAATTTGAGCCTGGGGATCCAGACCAGACCACCACATCAAAATCTTGGAAGCCTTAGTAAAGGACTTAAATTTCCGAATATAAGTACATATATCCCAATCGTGCTGCACACTGGTGCACTAGGTCACCATAAATCCCTGCTGTATTGCAACAGAAATGCGAACTATGTATACGTGTGGTGGACAATAAACAGATTTGGCCCTAAAAAAAAAGAAATGACTGGACTGGTTATATTTTCAAATACAGTCATATCCCACGTTACGTCATTAATTACTTCCGAAAGCTCTGGCGCAAGCCGATTTTTCATGTAACCAGAAAATAATGCCTTAGAAATACCTGAGAAGGACTAATAAATAGTAATTTCCATTGATGTAAATGCACCTTTAATTCATTATAAAACCCAGTGTTCACTTTGCAATCTTAAAAGTCAATTTTCACCTAGTATTCAGAAAAACAAAATAGGAATTACTGTAATAAGAGTGATTACATTAAATAATTTGTCCTGTGCTTCATCAAAATAAATTATGTAATTTGCCTAAGTTTTGTCAAGGCTCTACAGTCGTTTGCTATATCAGCGTAAATAGTCCATGTTAATGTTAGTAAATCCTGTTCATTATTTACTTAAAATTATTTAAATTACTACAGACAAGCGACATAAAGTTAAGTTTGACATATGCAGAAATGATGTATACCGGGGTACTACTGTAATGGGGACTACCTCCTGTCCGCCTTGGGCTATTGTCCGTCCAGGATGTACCCTGCCCCGTGCTCTACTGGTTCACCGTGACCCTGTCTGGAAAAGGCAGCCTAGATGCATCGATGGATGAGAATTCTATTACTGGATGGCGTGGAGTGTGCACATTCTGCCATTTCCAAATCCGTACCTGAGCAGATGTGTGGTTATGGGTGTAGATTTGGGTATGGACGGTAGGGACCTGTCCCTACCGATATTGCTTCAGTCCCCACCAATGACAAAACCAAACCCACTCCCTTGTGTATATTAGAAACTTGTTTTTGTACTTTTGGGCTAAAAACAAGAGTAGCAAAATGTCCCTTAATCCACTGCTCTGTTCCCCTTCCAGCACCGGGCCCTCAAAATGCCTGTGCACTGTCCTACTCCTCAGCCATGAGGCCCCGGCAGCCGGCACCGACAGTGAGGCTGGATGTGAGACCTTGTCTGAAAGAATGATATCAGGCAGGCAGTGAATCAGCAGGACTCTTTCTCGCCAGGCAGGCTGGGCGTACTGTCGAGATTTCAGAGGCCGACTTTCAGGATGATGGCGAGCAGAGCATGCACCCGGTGGGGGGGGGGGATTGAACTATGACGTTAAAGAAAGGGGGAAGGGAAGGCAGGGGAGACCAGAATGGCGAAGTGTATTTCAGATGCTTGGATGTTCACTTTAAAAGTTATCTCGCCATTTCTTGTGAAGAACAGCCTTTAGGACATAAATAAATGTCATAATTAAATTGACCAAAAAGGGTGATTTGCTTACCTTAGACATTCCTCATTCCCTACGTATGCATGCAGTATATTTCTCAATATTTCTGCCTTTTTAACATTTGAAAGCGCTTGGGTGAGTCCACGGGACGGTAACATAGCAGAATACGGAGGACTCTATTTGGGGCCTGTCCTGATCAGACCCGACACAGCAACATTCCTGGGAAGCCCTACTCTTCTAGACAGCTGTGGTTCACTAAGGGTCAAACTGGACTAATCCCTCTATTCGCGTTTTCCGAACCATACCTTATCTTATCCTCCTCTCGTTACCATTTATCGCCACTATAAAAATATCTCTGAGTTGTTCTTTTATTAATTTTTCCCCTCGCCTTGTGTTTCTTTCTCCCCTCTGCTAATGATGTGTGTATCAGATTTAGCCGTGGCAATTAGATGCCTTACTGATCTTCGGTGATAAGATTAGACCTTGTAATTATATAAAAATAACAGACGCGATTCTGTGTGGGGGGGAAAGCGCGACTCCTGTAATGAAACGCCACAACCACCTGTCCTCCTTTCTCGCTGTACCGCTACCGTCTCCTCGTTCCCTTTGAAAATATTCACACAACTGGATGCATGGCGAGGAGGCTGAAAGAGAACATTAGCATAAAGCGCCCGGGCCCTTCAAACGGCGCCTGCGAAATAACGTCTTGCTGCAGATGGTTGCTGAAGAGTGGGGAAATTTCACCTGCACTCCACTATTGTAGCAAACTGAACATTCGCTCTGATGGAAAACAAAATAACAGTCCTGGGGGCTAATTGAGACGCGCGGCACAGAGGTAAGAAACCACCACGGGTATATAAAAAGCAGCAGCTGTGGTGGAGGGCGACGTACGGAATCATAATTCACCCGGGGGATTCACATGCAGTAGCAGGGGGCAAAGGGGACGCTCTGCAAATGCCCTGCAGTCTGTGACAGAACAACTGTCATCCTGGAAAAGGCCGCAATGGCCAGCTGCAAGCTGCACAGCACTCGCACACAACACAGCGCGTACCAAAAACTGGTGCTGTGCCACCTGTTCACATGATTCCGAGATCTCGAGTTCCTCATCTCTAGTAACCGCATACATTTGGATGGCTAATTCAGAATGTCTGTGTACTTACAACCAATGCAACAGGCAGTGTGGAAGTTAAGCATATGGAGTCTTTGCCGAAACGTTGTTGGTTCGAGGCCCAGTGGAGTGTGTGTGGTTTTTGTTCTTTGCATGTGTGTGGGTTTCCTTTGTATACTCCCTGGCTTCTCCCTGACATTGAAAAACCATGTATTTAGGTGAACTGACATCTCAGAATTAGCAATAATATGCATGTGTGTGTGTCTGTGCCCTGCGATGGACTGGCATCCTGTTCGGGGTGGTACTCTGCTTCCTGGCTCTAAGACCCTGGAAAAATGAAAGAAAGTTTTATTTTCCATTTGCAGAAGAAGAGGTATGTTGGAATTCTTTAGCTTTTGCCATCCTGCTCTCCTTTGAAGAACACACACACACACACACACACACATACAGTTAAGAGGGAAACTGGGGCACAGGTTCAGGCCTTTATCTGGCACCCCTGAAACTTACAGGCCTTGCTCATGGCCCAAAGGACATGTAAGCACTTGGCCAATGATGGGGTTTGAACCACTGGCCTTCTGAGTGTAGGCACAGAGGCGTAACCCACTGAAGCTCACAGGGCCCTCAGGTGTGTAAGTGGTTGGAAGATGGATTGACATTGTCAAAAAGTTTATTTGAACACGCTGGTTTGTGAATAAAATGTCTTTTGTGGCCATTGAAATTGTCAAGGTCAAACTTAAGCACTAGTTATCCTGGGCTATAGTCCATGGCCCTGAGTTGTGGGGGGGAGGGGGGGCACAAATTTTTCCTGACTGTTACGGCAGCATTTAATGCTATAGGCAGGGCCCCCTTCAGTTCGGCCTTGCAAATGGTCAGTGGTATACTGTCAAAACAGCATCCTCTACCAGCCTGAGCCAAAAAGGACGCATGCTTTATTCTCAGAGAGTGAGCCGAGCCGGGAAGGTGGAGGGGAGACAGGGATCAGGGTAATCTCCCCATTTCGGCAGCGCTCGGAAAAGGCCAACGAAGCAGCTCGTAGCGTGGGGATTGCTGTAAATGTCACGCGGGTGTGGCCTGGCTGAGAGCAAATGAACACTGGCTGGCGGGGAGGCGAGGACGGGGTGGGAGTAAGCCACCAAACCCCTGTCTCACCACCCCCCTGCCCCCCCGGGACGTCGTCTGCCCCCGTAGGAATACGTCACCATATGTGTATCTATGCCTATCCGTGTTGTTACTCTCGCAGCGAGAACAAAAAGTTGTTTTGCTGCATGATAGTAGAACTTGAATGTGGATTACTGCATTTTTCATGAGGCTTTGTACTTAGCCACCCGACTGAGTCTCAGCGCCAGGCTTACATTTAGCTTCTGGGGGCCGGTATTGACTTGGCGCCTTGCCACCCACTCACCTGTCTCTTCTCTTCCCCCTCATCACTCCTGCTCCTCTCGCCATTCATCTCCTTTATTCCCTGGAGTGGGGCCCCATCATCAGTTCTGATGGCAGATATATTACCAGTTAAACTGACTTAATGGGTTGTGACGATTTCCCCATTAGCGTGTCTGCGACGACGCCGCGTCGGCTCGCTAACAAGCAGGAACCCGGCTTCCTCCTCAGCCTCGGTCCCGATCAAGGCGGAAGCGTCGCCGAGTGCCCGGCTCTGATGTCGCACACCTTCCTGTCTCAGATGCTCGTTTTCTGGGTCTCTCGCTGCCACTGAGCCGGTGTTGCCGGCTTCCTTAATCTGTAGAAGCCGGGCCGTTTTCGCCACAGGGTTTTTACAGGTATGGAATCCGGGGAATTTTTGTACTTTCCCAAGCGGGACGCAAGAGTGGTGAAGGAAGGCTGCATGATTAGAACATACCACATGCCTTTACAGGGTTCTAGGTTCTGCCAAACAGTGGCCCCAAGTGATGTAGGCCATGCACTCGTCGGACTTCTTGTGCCGTTGCTGACAAGACAGGTTGAGGGATTCTGATGCACTTTCCGGCTAACCTGGCAGAACCATACAGAGGTAATCATTTGTCCGCAGGCTGAAAGTACAGAATGTTCTATCGGATTTTCCACAATAGCCACAAAGTTCCCAGATTAATGGAGCATGAGTCATTTTCGCACTGCCCGCA
>JAODKL010000062.1:27167783-27186258 GCA_026780765.1 Petrocephalus schoutedeni
CCCTTAAAAAATGATCTGAAATTTAAATCGAGCTCCTCCTGTGCTTATTTGAGGATTTATTAATTCCTTTAACTTTACTCTGCCTTTCATAGTTAGGATGTTGAATATGGGCAAAGAAAATGAGAGAAAATGTTATTAATGCTAATTTACAGGAATAAAAAAAAATGTGTGAAGAAGAGTTGGCAGAATAATGAGAGCGGAGGAATTAAACAGGACCTGGGATTCCCATCTTTCTTGTGCAGGAACAGAGGTTAGCGTCCGTAGCCGAGGGCCGGGAGAGTGATGTGCGGTACGCCTTCAGGCCGGCGAGAATCGAGCGATCTCTCCAGCGGCGAGCCGCGCAAGTCCGTCGATGGCTCAGCATCCCTCCGTAAATCAGACTCCTTCTAGAGCTATTAGTGTCAGACTCTGGCCTTAGCATCTTGTTTTCTGGCACTCGGAGAGGGGGAGGGAAATACAGTTGTCAAAATAATGGTCGATCATGACCAACAAGCGTGGCCCATCTGCCGGGAAGACCCATCCATCAAGTCTGCAGGCCCACCGCCCCATCAGACCACGCAGCGATGTGGCAGGAGGATTCCGGTGTCCGTAGATTGGGAAAGGCGACTGCTACCAGCCTGACGGCATTAATGAGCATAGATACGCCCCCCCCCCACTACACTGCTCTTGGTGTGTGTCACATAAATGCACAATCCTCGCCTGGCATCGCTTCGTTTTATTTACGGATCCCTTCATCTCCCCTCCCCGCTCACTTTGCCTCTCTCCGACTAACTGTCCTGGACGTTGGTGATGCATTTTTTTTTTATGTCTGCTTATCACCGCTGATGCCTCCTTTTCCCACATAACGAGTCCCCAACTGAAAGTTTGAAAGCCGCTCCCTTCAAACGCGTTTTACTACAAAGCCAGAGACGCCACCGTAGGAGAGTCTCTCCCATATTTGTGCATCATTGTTACATTTCAGTTTTAAATCATTATTTCGGCGTGCAGACTTGAAAAGTAGTTGACATAAAATATGCAACTACTTTTTGCAAGAAAATATGTGAAATCTGCTTATTGATAAATGTTACAGCTGGTTTCTCTGTGCTGTACACTGGTGAGGGTATCGAATGAAATCCATCGCACAATAAGACCATTGAAATGTGAGCCGAGTGTCTGTAGTAATGGAAAGGTAAACATTGCAGCGCTTTTAATCAGGCCCAATCCCCAGGCCCCAAGCATGCCTCTGATGTTTTTAATGCATTTGTGGGGCTCGGTATTGATCTGGGCAGAATAGACAGTCTAGTCTCTTTCATTCAACCATAACCTTCCTCTGGTAAATGCACTCCTGGTCTGAGCAGTAATTTTCTTGTAAATATTTTGGTAGATACTCTGCTCCCTTTCAATGCACTTGGATTTCTCTTAGCTGTTAATCTGTCCATATAAAGTTCTATCCATCCATCCATCCATCCTTCTAAACGCATGTCCTGGTTAATATTGTGGTCCATATAAAATCATTGTACTGAATTGGCTTGGATTAAGGTATTCTGATGAAAAGTACGACCGAAACAGAAAATACGAGAACAAAAAGAGAAACTGCATTATAATAATGACTATTATTACTGTGCACAAAGAAGTAATTATGAGTGAGACTTGTGTCTCTGTCCTCTTTAATTGGATTAATGCGGTGTCCTGGCTGCCCCTCTGGGGGTGTCCTGAGCCCCCGTGTGATTACTGTAGTTGTGTTTTTCAGATGGCGACAGTGGCTGGCCAGTGACAGGGTGGCTGACCGGCAGCATTGCCGAATACCTCAAGCGGCTCCAGACAACATGCCCAGGTACACCTTGGGATTTAATGCCGCGGGGGGGGGGGGGGGGGACCTTTACACACCAAAAGCAGCACCACACTGCTGCTTTTATAGACCTCAAAATTAATCATGCATGCACCTTATGTAAGATGCTGTATTTTTTCTCATAATCTGGACATTTATTTTTGACAACTAGATATTAAACATTGCTCTTTTTCACTATACCAATTAATTAAATTGGTTGTCCATCCATCTTAAGCATTCATCCTGAAGTCTGTCCTAGACAGGATATACCACAAGGCAGGGGAACCACTGCATGGTTCCTATCTCAGTGTGGATTGTCCATTCATTTCTAAGGGAAAATCCCTAATCCCAAACACCCTTAGCCCCTACCCAGCCCAAACCCAACCAACCAAAATACAAGAATTTTGTCATTTTTAGTTTTTTGACTGCAGTCACAGATTTTTTTCTCCTTGTGGGAACCGAAAACTTTTGTTTATCACACTATGGGGACACTTGACTAGCACAATGTAATATATACTTCACCCCCCCCCCCCCAACAAACACACATACTCACAATACATACTACTCTAGTTTTTTATGATACATATTGACATGAACTGCACATATTTATGATTGGACTCACTCCACTGCAACCTTACAAATTAATGCCGAATCATAAAATGACAAGTAATATGTGGTACTGTGATTTGTAGAGGACAACAGCAAATAAGAACCGTATGTAAATTGCCAGAGCCACAGTGAGAAAGGGTGATATTTGCCGGACGAGGGGTGGACCAGAGCTGATGCTGAAGGCTGGATTTTGGGAGAAGGACAGGAGGGGATATTACATGACTTTATTCTGGATATTTACTAATAAAAACGTGTTACTTTTCAGAGGGGTCTTGTACAGCTTGCCTGTATTATTCGGCCCCTTCGTGACCAGGCACACGCCTGAGCGACGTCTGGGATGTGCTCTCGGGTCGATTCTCCTCAGAGCCGTGCCTGCCCGTCTGGCCATTTTACGGATTCCATTTGCGGGCGGCTATTGAAAGGCCTTAGCTTAAGATATGCTGGTGATATAAAGGAGTGAAATGAAAACTGCTAGTGTAGCTTGTCTAAATAGGAAATATTTACTCTTCTTTCAAACTTCTGCAACAGATAATTCATTTTATGTGGTTCTGGAAAGCTACTGAACCACACTAAAATGTTTCGGACTGCTCACTGCTGAATCCATTCTCCCCAAGAAATGTACCGACTCTAAGCAGGGTTCTGCTTCATTCGGGGACCCAATTTATTCTGTATGTAACACCTTGGAAAATGTATTAGCTACCAATTCAGCCTCTCATCTTCTAACTGACTATCCTGAGCTGGTTTGTGGGTTTTTTTCTTTTATATTTTGTGAGACTATACAGTTATATATTTATTATTATATGTAGAGGTGGAAATTTAGAATCAAAGAGGGAGGCCTTGACAAAATAAAACGCTGACATTTATTCTTTTCAGTTTGTTGATTTTTGCAAGTAATCGAATTATTAGGCCATGCCGTGGGTCACTGGCTGCTGCATTCTGTTTCGTCGTTGTGGTTTCTGTGCACATCCGTCTTAGTAGAGTCTCTGCGGCCACTGGGGACACCCTGACAGGAAGGCCGAGCGTAAACGGGACACCTCTCGAAAGCCTGTCTTTAAGTTGATAGGACTGTGTCCCGGGGGACTCGGTGAAGACACGGTAAGATTCCAGGGGTTTCCACATTGAGGGGGGGAACCTTCGAGTCTGGTTCCTGGAGGCTTTCTGCTCTCCGCGAGGGCCTTGGCTTTGAACCCGAGCAAACAGCTTCACAAATACCCCACCCCCCCCTTGCCGACATTGTCAGTGCTTCTCCTTATTTGCATCAAGTCCAGACTCTTGAGCAACATAGCAGCGTGAACGGCGCGGAATGCTAACACACTAGCGGGCGCCTTGCCCTGTTTGCAGCTTGCATTGCACATGTTAATTAAACCCTCTAATTAGGTTTCCTTGCTAAAAGGGTGAATTAAATCAGTGCCTGAATGGAAAATGATTCCTTAAATTACCATAATTGTGTTTTTGAAGTGTAAAAATCTCCACATTAGAATGCTAAATGGGGGCTTTTGTGAAATAATTTGTTGTGTTTTGGTTTAATCCTAGGGGATGTTTGTTGATTGTTGATTGTTGGTTTGTTGGTCTCCCTTTCCTGCTCTCGGTTCACTTGATAAGACAACACCGCAAACCCTCCTGGCTCTACTGTTGCCGTTCCCATCTCCGCCACCCTGAAGGAGATGTGACTGGATTGGTTAGGCTCCGAGGTGGGCCTGTGAGCTGGCGACCTGTCATTGGTTGGCAGGCGTCCTGTCAGAGGAAACAATGGACACCTGTATTCAGCCCGGGTGCCCTGCCAGAGTAAAGAAATGTGAAAAGGGTCTGAGAGCAAGATAGAGAATGTGTTTGTGTGTGAGAGAGGGAGATAGGGAGTGAGAGAGCGGAAAAATCCTCTCTTTTGGGAGGAAGAACAGACCTTCATTATGTCAGTGTTTCTATTATGAGATTAATCACCTTTCCACGCAGTCAGCAGACCAAGGACACCGAAATTCGGCTCGGTTCAGAGAAACGCAAACAAGCACTAACAGAAAGATGTTTGGATAGTGCAAGACAGAGGAGGGCAATTATCTGAATGTAAAAATTTTCTTTTACTCTGCTACAGTCTTTTTCAATTCTCTCTTCCACCTTTGGCTGTTAAGAGCTTGTCCTTCCTTCATTGACTTAGAACCCACTGGCTGTCAGTCACCGTAATATTTCTGTGTTGAAAACGAAGGACTCAATCTCAAGGCTCCGCCGTCCTGCTACAGTACAGCGTCTCCGCTCCGCTGGCAACGGGCTAACTTCACATCTCCAGTTTCTCATTCGACAGAGCTGACCTCTATGGCCCTTCCTTCACCAAAGCACCCGCCTCCAGCGCCTGGATGAGAACAAAGGGGTGGTAGGGCTGATGTGTAAGAGTTTATACTTTTAGTGGGAAAGAGAGGGAAGGAGACAGGCAGGCAGAGAGAATGAGAGGAGAGAGCGAGCGAGAGAGCGAGACAGAGCGAACCAAGGAGAGTGCAAGTGAATGAGTGTTCTGGGCCAGAGGAAGGAAGTCAAAAGGGGAAGAAAGGAGACTTTCTGAGGAGACGAGGTAAGAAATAGTTATTAATTACTTATCTGAAAGTAGGCCAGCACCATCTAATATAGCAGAGCCCGAGCTATACGGTCTCCCGAGAGCCGGCGTGCGCTGCGCGTAAAGGAGACAGGAAGGTGTCAGCTGTCACCTGAGGTCGAGCTTGTCGTCTTTTTGTAAAAAGGTATTACATTCTGCGCTTAGCGGCATCCTGACACGACGGGAAAGGGAGATGGCACGAAATTAACACCCGGGCTCAGCGTCTGTCTGCTCCTGCAGAGAGTCACGGCGGGTTGAAAGGATGGATTTGTGGCGGTAGTGTGGTGGGGGGGGGCTCGGCGTGCCGGAACGTGAGAACCGTCTGTCGAGAAGCACGGTGGGTTCAGGCGGCTCGTCTGGGCTGGCTAGGCGGGGCAGTTTTGGGTTCAGTCTTATTATTATTTTTTTTTTAATCCTGCCTGTTCATTTGCCCGTATTTTTATTCTTTTAAGTTGGCGCTCGCTCTTTACCAAGAACCAAAGCTTGCGGAGGGGTCCCGATGTAGAGACGTGAAAGTCGCACTTCGCCTGACCTTCTCCGCTGCGACTGTAGTTCTGTGGGAACCGCTTACCGCGATAACACCGGGGCGCCTGACTCTCTGAGCACAGTATCAAAAGCATTCAATTACAGGGACAGGCCTGTCACTACGTACTCTCAGTAACCATGGGATGTTTCGGGATTTTAGGATCGGCGAAGGAAATTTGCAATCTTCTGGTGGTGAGGGTGTTTACTCTTCAGCAGCGTAACTGGTGGCAACGAAACCCAAGCCTGCCACTTCACCTACACACACACACACACACGCACACACACACACACACACACACGCACACACACAGATCACTCCATTCAATCCCCCTTCACGGTGTTAAGGAAACAAGATCTAACAAGATCTAACAACAAGATCAGTATCATAAATGGATGTTTGCTGCACAGTAAGAAAAAATTCTGGATGGAAATAAATACAGAAAAAGAAAGGATACAAAACTGGGCAAAAAAACAATCTACGGATATAAGGATAACTTTTTCCCCGAACTACCCCCAGGCATCCTATTAAACATGCTATCCATCCATCTTCAGACTCTTTCTCCCGGTGAGGCTCGCATTAACCTTATGCAAGTTACACATAACTCTGTGAGGCCGACACGGCAGCTTCCCCATCGTAATGACCGGTGAATATTCTAGAATTCCAACATCCAAGAGCTGCATCTACATAAAGGCACCTAATGTTCAGTGTTCGGACACATGGAACCGGGTGCCTATCACGTGTTACGCCAAAATGGCTGCCAGGGCAGTGCTCCTCAGAGCCCTTCCTACTCTGAGGACGGCGAGGCTCTGGGGTGACATAGGGCTGATTGGGGAAGTGACCTGAGGTACGAGCAGCCAACAGGGCCGGGTGTGTCAGGAAGGTGGAGGCAAGCATAACATACAGTAAATACTGCCTACCTTCAGAAAATGTGACTTTGGGATGGCTTCAAAAATGGAGGGAAATGAACACCGTAGCCAAAAACCAGCACAGCTGGATTTTAACCTCCTCCCCTCCTTGTTCTGGTAGACAAAGAGATACATGATTTACTACACATTTGTAGCTAGGATGCATTACATGAATCAGCCACATGAATACACAGATCGCTTATATCTGCCATATAATATTTGTCCGGGCTGATACAAGCGCAGGATGAGACGGCTTGCAGATGCAAACACGCACATCTCCCTGCCTCTCCCTCAGCTTTCCCCGGAACATAATGAAGTGGGTTTTTTTTCTTTAGTCCCCAGCTGGTTGAGGCTCATATGAAGTTTAATTTGATTATCAATGTCATCACACAGTGCCACAACCTGCCGAAACTGTTTGTTTTATTGAAAGAGAGGCTGGAGAAAGGCAACGTCATAAATCTTAATTAGTTTCCCTTTATAGAACTGTCAAAAAAACGGGCAACGTGCTGGAATGAATAAACAGGCGGGGGAGAAAAGGCAGGATGGCACATAATTCAGGCCCGTTTCAGATTTCGGCATTAGTCTTTGTCGTATTTCAAATATTTGAACGTGTCATTGCTAATAAATTGGAATCCCTGCCTCATAAAGTGGTTTTCACATTCAGAACTTGTCATACTACTAGATCTAGATAATAATGTTTGCCAGTTGTAATTATCTGATAATCAATTGCGGGCGGTTATTTAAACTGGGAAGGGAGTAGTGACTCGCACCTCTTCCGTAATCCATAAACAGCTTTAACAGGCTATGCTTGTTTGCTCGTTTGGGTTACGCTGCCCCTGTCTAGCCGCCGGTCTTTTCGTCGGTTAACAGGGATGACGAAAGGTGGCCCAGACCACCAGAAGGTCCAGGGGCTGCAATATGGTGCGGGGTAATGGGCCGGGAGCACCGTGGCAGCCGAATGGCACGCGAGCGATTGCCGCGAGCCAGTGGTGGAGCGGGGCGTTGGAGCGTATGGGCGATCTGAGGTGGAGGATCGGGCCGTGGGGGTGGTCGACACGGTGTGGTGGCGGGGAAATGGACGGCGGGCGAATGTGCGTGGCGTGAAAGGTGGGTAATTAAATGCAGACTGGCTGCGCTTGCCCCCCCCCCTCAGACTCCCAGCGCCCGGCTTCGCTCCTCCAGCTCATTACCCTGCTCCTCTGAGCTGCTGCTTAGCATTCAGCGAGCGCTCTTGGGCCGGGTAGTGCAGAGTAGGGGGAGGGCGATGATGGGGGACGGAGCGGGAGGGAGATAATACCGTCTGACACGCTGTCCTCGGCGAGACAAAGCGGCCCGCGCCACCCCCATTCCGCTGTCGTCGGTATGCCGGCATGCCTCCCTGCTCGTGCTCCCCCTTATGTCCAAATCCTCATCCCCTTTTGTCTTTCCCGTTTTCCCGTCTCCCGCCGCCGCTTGCATTCCCCGCTTCATGGCGCCTACAGCCAGACGGCCGGACGCTCTGCGTTTCGGTCAAAAGGAGCGTAACTGTCCTCGGCCAGTGAATGCGGTTTTAAATAAATTTTCCCCCGCCCTCCTCTAAGCCAAGACACAGCCAGATACAGGCGTTCCAAAGGACTAGAGAAAGACACGAAGCAGAGGCATCCCATAATATTAGGACCGTGCCTGTTAGACTCAAGCAGTGACTGCCAGGTAGCACTGTTACCATAAAGACTAAGACCCAGTCCAGTGAATCTTACCTACACAGCTGCATCGTCAAGAAACGAAAAAGCTTTTTAAATTTGGAAACATCTGATAGGGTGTTCAAAACCCCTTTGGTTTCAAGGGCTGCAGGACTGGATTTGTCAAGGTTAAGCTGGTCTCAGCCATGACAGCATGTTTTCATGCATGCTTTCCTTCCTTAAGAGCAGAAAACCATTAACTCACCGGGTCACCTAAGTAATCCCCCCTTCTGACATCTTGGTGACTGATCATATGAAAAAGTAATTATCTGGGTTATTTTTAGCAACATGATCTTTTCATAAATGGTTTCTAACGAGGCGCATGATGGTAGTCATGCTGCTAATTGCTGGATCCATTTGACCATCTGTGTAATTTATCTGTTAGTTTACTAACAGAAAGATTTACCTTTTCTAAGCCCAAATGTGTTTGGTAAAATATGCATATCTTAAATGGTTTGAAGGTTATGTATGTTTTGTTTGTTTGTTACTGATAACACAAATCCATACATACTTTATGTTTTTCCAGTATTTTCTCGTCTGTGTAAGCTGAGCATGAATCCATTAAGTGCCTACTGGTTACTGGGTCTCTGAAGCCTTTTATTGGGGCTGTTTGTATTATGTATTAGTGTGAAGCTCTTAGGATTTTCACTCGCCCAGCCTCCTCTCCCGTAGTTAGCTCCGTTCCCTCCTGGTCTCCTCCTCACCGGCTCCTCGGTCAGTGATCCCCTACTGGCTGGTCCCTCCATTGGCTTCATTAAAGCGCCATCCTGATCACTCCCCGGCCTCCGTCCCGCGCTCCCACAGCAGGCCCCCCCATCACCCGCTGAAGCGGAGCTCCCGGGCATTCTGTAGACACCCGGGGCTCGTCTCCTGGCGGTTTTTGCTGAACTGGTAGCTTCTCGCCTCAAAGGCTTGTCCAAAGTGTGAAGGAATCCGGCCTTAATGAGACACGGGGCCCCCGAGGCCGGCTGGGGGAGTTCTGGGATGGGTCGGTCTTCTAGAGCTTAGAGAGGGCACACAAACAAGGAGTCCTCATATCCTATCGCAGTGAGGCGCTCTCGCTGTCTGCTTTCTGGTGAAGCACTGAAGGGCGGGGGGGTGTAGAGCCCTTGGGTGTCAGACACGAGTCATGTGCCCCCCTCCAGTGCCAGACTTATCAAACTGGGAGGTGTGTTTACGTTGACAGCATTCTCTTTTTCAGATCCCCCTTCTAAGCTTAATGCCTCCGCTTAATGCAAACTCTCTCCTCTTCTCGTCTTTGCTGTCATTTTTGTGAAATCCGTCCGTGCAGAATTTACTCATAGAATTGTTTATGGTACTAATACTAATTGCGGGACGTGCCTTTCGCAGTGCTTCCGGAAAATACATTCCTATGTGCAAATTGCATTTAATAACTTAACAATAGTGTTTTGAAGCATCATTGTTTTTTTTTTTATTTGATTTACACTTTTTTATTTACACTTGTTTGACATATAAAGGGCAACAGTAATAATTATATACACTTCAGCAGAGACTTTTACATTTTGAGCTCATGCTGCAAGGCTAAATGATTAAATAATTTACTTTCTTATTGGCGACCACCAAACTTAGGAATAGACAAAAACAGTTTTTGACAGTTTTGGCTTATTGTCTTTCTTATACTGCATTTGGGGATTCAAAGCATTTGAATTATGCACATTGTAGCTTTGTGAGTAATAGATCCATTAGTACAAGCAGGCTTTTTTAATCAAGTAGCTAGTTGCTGAATTTTGCAGTAATTGCAAATGAACTGACTGTCCACCTCTTGTAAAGTGAGCTCATGCAGTGTACTGGCTGAACCTCTGTTGATAGTCTGCTAAATACATACATTTATGTGTTGTCCTGTTTCAGTTCCCTCTTCCTGTTGGACTGCCTCTCCTTCTGAGCTGAGAATTTGTACTTCTGGAAAATAAGTAATCTTAGGACGTTTTGAGGACAGAGCTTTGCACCTTCCGTCATGAAAACATAACGCTAAGTGCAATAACCTTCCCCGAAGCATTGTGGGAAATTGATTTCCCGTGACCCAAACAGACTGCGCTAGCTGGCACTTGACTGAATTAATGAGGTATTTTACTTTCTATAGACAACTTGATGTGTGCGCGCTATAATTACCTTATTACAGCATCTTTTATGGTCCCCAAACACCACGAGCTGACAATAACTATGGGTTCAGCAAAGTCTCAGACATGTGCGAGTCACATGTGATCTACCAGCTGAGATTCCCGTTTCCGGCAGGGCAGTCCTTCCAGGCTCTGTTCCTGGTGTACCTTCCAGCAGCTTTTTTGCATCAGACTTTATCTCCTTCCTGTTAAATGGTCACACTCTGACAAGGAAAGGACTAATTAGTCAAAGTGCTGATATTTTTTGTTAGTTTCTTCCCCCCTATTTTTGCATCCAGTACAGTGACAGCTGCCTGTGCGCTTAACATTAATTCCTATTTTTTTTAGCTGTCAGGTACAGAGACTTCACCCTGTTAAATGGAAGTAGTGTCCTCTTTGCTGACCCTGTATTAGCTGACTAATCATAGCCTAGGGAACTAGATTAATATCACATATAAAAGCTAGCCATTGTCAATGATCTAAATTGCATATATTCATGCTAAAGATTAAGATAAGCCGTTCAAATTGAATAATTTAGGCTAAATTAATGAATTCACCTACTTTGATTTATTATCTAATCCATTCTCCTGGTCAGGGTCACAGAGGGTTTGGAGCCTATAACAGTCAGCACGAGCCATGAGCCGGGGGAACTCCTCCGGAGTAACCTACAGTAACTGCTTGTGTTTGGGAAACCATGCATCTCCACACATCCACGGGGCAGGTGCAGATTCCCATCCCAAGAGGTATGATACTGCTGTGCTAATCACATAGCCACCATGCTAACCCGTGCACCTTCATATTCAGCATTTTTAACTTGTTGAAAAACAAATCATAAAATGCGTGTTATTTGAAGCTTTTCTTTAACAGCATTTACATTTTTGGTTTCCTGTCTTGTTTTAAGGGGGAAATAGTCAGACCATTAAAAAATGTGCATTTAGATTAATGCTGGCATAGGTGTGAATAATTAAATTAGACTTCTCTGTGTATTTATGAGCTCTGGAAATATATCATATAGAAACGAAATATTGCTGTCCCAGCCTGATAATCTCTCTGCTGAGTGTCATTTAAATAATTCATAATTTTTACAAGATAATTTGGCGCGTTATGGAATGGATGGAGAATAGATGATGAATTTCCTCAGTCACGAATGAGTGGGAATTAGGTTAAAGTCTGTTATATGAAGCCAGTTCTGTTCATGTAAAATGTACACCACTTCCATCCACATCCAGTTTATCAACAATTCCTGTCTCCGTAACTCATCACTGAGCATGTAACTGACCTGAATTTGTAATTTTTTGGCAAACCAGAATCTTGTCTCGCTCAAGGTCAAATTAATCCCCCCACCTTCTGCTCCAGGCGTCCAGAGAAATAGGTCAGACCCGATGGCCGCAGAACATGGCCAAAAATTGCCGATCATTTATCGTGAAGGGTTTAATTCTACAAGAGACCGAGGAAGAGGAGGGACGTGTGGGGTAGGGGCACTTTCTGGGCCCTCCGGTGAGAACCTCTAAGCATACGGGTGGCATCAGCTCCAGTCCCAAACTCAAATAAAAAAATAAAGGATAATGGAATTCTGGTCCAAATGTTCTTGAAGATCCATCCTGCAGGACAAGGTTTGCAGTGACGGGAGATCACCGAGAGAGACTCCGGTTCCCTCGGGTCACAGTGAGCAGATTTAGCTGTTCCTGAATTATTTGGCCAGCCATTGGAATGAGGGATTGATTTCCAGGCTGGTTGCTGAAAGAGGGGCTCTCGCGTCAGCCCCCGGAGGCCTCGGAAGGCGCTAATCAGCCGGGGGCTCGTTTTTTAGTCAATGACTTCCCCTTACACCTCGTACGAAGGTGGAAATCCCCACGGCGGGGAAGTTTTGCGGCTTAGTGGTCACTGATAAGTGGGTTTGGCGTCTTATATTCCATGTGACGTGTCACAGGCAGTTCTGGTGAGCTCTGGGTGGGAGTGGCAGAGTAACAGACGGCCACTCCAGGAGGACGACACACAGGGACACACGGACATGCATGCACACATACATTTTGTTTCTCCCTCTGACTTCCTGTCTCTGTCTCGCACATGCACACACAAACACATCGGATTCACACGGAGCCCCCCCGCCCCCCCCTCCCCCCCGCCCCCCCATCCCCCCAGCCCAGCAAACCCACACGGTTCCCCATTAGGTAGTGGACAATCTGCCTGGGAGTATGGTTTGGGTGAGAGACATCAATTTGCCACATTTAATGCACCCGCTGCCCCCAGAAGACATATTGATTATTTCTGCCCTGCAAAGTGACAAATACCATTTTCTGGGGTGTAATGGAGATGGATGGCGGGTTTAGGAGCTGGCTGGGGGCGGTGGAGGTGGCAGTGGGGAGGGGGGTGGTGGGGGGGGAAGGGAATCTGGCTCTGATTCCCCTGCTGAGGCTCAGGAGAAAGCAAACAGGCCTAATAAAGAGAATGAGGGATCTGTTTGCCATCAGTGATGGCTCGCCATTCGGGGGGCGGGGGGGTCAGGTGCTGGTGACAGCCGTTCGAGACACCCCCATGCCCACCTCTGGGGGCGGGAAGGTGGGGGATGCTGGATGCTGCCACATTAATTGCCTCGCCAGGACCGCAGAATTACCCGTGGCATTAAAGGCTGCCTCTCTGTTTACCGAAACCTAAAATGTCACGCGGTAAATAAGTCTCCTGATACCTTAAAAAAACACCCGGCGGTGTAATATTTATTATGGATATCAGCAGAATGTTCTTAGCCATCAGACTTACGGGGGCTGAAGGGGAAGCGGGAATTTAAACTAATTTACAGACCAAATGAGTCATCTCTGGGGTGTTGAGGTTCTTGGGACAAATGAGCCCCATCAGTCTGAAGTTACTAAGCCAGATCGCTCACCGTCTGCTGGGCTGTTTCTATTATTGGGGTATATTTTGCTTTCTCATTGCATTATCTGGGCGGGGGCGGTGCTCGGAGCACTCCTGGATTCAGGACGGTGGCATTAGGAGGAGCATAGGTCGCCCCTCGGATGCTGCAGATGCACAGGGAATCCATTAAGTCAGACGCCACGGACCATTATAGGGCGACAGCCACCAGGGCGCTTAGAGTGAAAACTTTTTTTCTCTATTATCTCTGTGACACTGACATTGCCGGTGGCACCTCAGCCCATCAGGATGCCGGAACATTTCAACTCGCCGATATTTTCATGCACAGCTTGCTGCTTCTTGTGGAGCAACAAAGGCAGAAATTAGCTGAAACATCACAAGGATGGCCGCGTGAAATGACACCCGGCCAGTCGCAGCTCGCCAGCCTTCACCGAGACGAGGCACTTTTCAATTTTAAATAAACCTTTGGGTCTTCACTTTTCAAAGTTTGAGATAAAAGGAGTTGCATGCCTTTAGATCGGGTCCACTGTAACTGGCCGCTCGCAAGATATGACATTAGTGGGTTTTATTGGGATTATGAGAACAAAGCTTCTCTCCGCTCAGTCCAGCGTTCTCATCCGGCCGGATCGTCCAGTCCGGGGCTTCATCCGGCCGGATCGCCAGTGACCCGCAGCACCGCTCTCCTCCAACGCGCACCCACCCATCATCCTGACTCTCTCTCTCACCTTTTCCCCTCCCTCCCTCCCTCCCCCCACCCCGCTCTAAGCCCTCGTTATTGGATTTGCGTGTCCTTAATCCCCGGTAACGATCACGATGCCTTCAATTACCAAAGACAGTTAATTTCCTGGAGCTTTGCAGATAAACTTTGTCCGCTTTTTTATGACTTGATAATTGAGCGTGCCGGAATATACCGCCCACGAGGTCCTGACGGTGTGCGTTAGAGATAATTGCACCCGCGGTATTTTGGAGCAGATTGCACGGGAACCGGTACGTGTCGAACACGGCGGGGGTCGCCCCCGTGAATTGTGAACTTCTGCCCTACTGCCTTATTTATAGAAATAAACTGAATTGAATTGAATTGAATTGATGCCTTTCATGGATCCTTGGCTATGAGATATACAAACAAAACCCAATCCCTCCCAATGAATTTTCACTTTACCTACAGCAGAATAAGGGCAGGCATCCTTATGAATGACACAAAAGGACGAGTTTATCACCAAGCAGTTTTTCCAGGCTTTATTTTTATTTATTTTTTTGTTTAACTTCTTAAGTATTCATGATTTTTGAGCCAAGTTGCTCTGCCAGGCAATCTGGGAGAATGAGATCAAAATCCCGGAAGGAATACCCAGAGAGTTAGCCTCCGAGTTTATCGCGAGCCAGCCGTCTTTCCCTACCCACCCCTGAGAGGTCGTCCTCCGAATGCGAAAGCCTGTTCGGAATGGCCCCCGTGTCGGAAGGCGGTTAGCCAAGCCGATTAGCGAGGTTAGCTAGGCCGATAGCCAAGGCCTGTTGTGCTGCGATTGTTCCTCTTATTAGCATGACTCTCGTTTGCTGATAACTTTTTTAGCATTTAAAATGTTTGAGTTTGTCACATAGTATTTTTTTTTAGTTAAATTTGACTCTGCACTCAGCTGAGTAAAGCTTCTTGTCGTCATATCCGATTTTTTATTTCTGTAATCTGGAAAAATTAAAAGAGGAAAAGGGAGCCAGTCCCCTGCCCTCCCATCTGTCTGCTGGCTTTGGCCAAGTGAAGCTGCCGGGAATCCTGACAATTAGCTCATGTGTTTGTGCCGAGACGTATAAAAATGGATCAGTAGCACAAAGATGATGGAAAGAAGAGGGAATTGCTAGGATGTGAATTAAAAAAGGACGTTTCCCATGTGTTGGTTCAGCCTGTGTTTCTGTCCGAGATGGCGATGTTGGAGGTGCTGGCAGGGTTTTAGTGGGGAGCATATTGACTTATCTACCTGGCAGTGACACAGGGATGCTTCAGATGTGTGAAGCACAGTGAGATCTTGCCTCCCTCCCTGTAAGAGAACAGGAGCCATCTTCCCCAATGACCTCTCTCTGTGAGGCTCCACATTCTTTATGACCTCTGGCGTTTTCCCATATAACAGATGTGCATGAATTATTAAGGCTATTGCAAATTGTCGCATTGTTTAAGTGCCTCCATATTAATAGGGGTTTAAGTGCCGTGCTCGGTGGTACATGAGCGGTGTCATCGTGTTGTGGGGTTTTTTTTTGGGTGGGGTCATGACTGCTGACGCGTATTTTCACCCACACCTGGGCAGGCTTATCTCTGTCGACCCTGAGTACCCATGCATGTTTATCCTCCTGGCTCATTTCCTCACACGTTCCGCCTCTTTGACCTGGCCGTGTAGCATCTGCACGCCTGTCTTTGAGTCACTGTATGCCAAAACGTGTCTCTCGCCTCCTCCCCTCGCCTTTAATCCGCCATTAACACCAGCAGCGACTTTCCCTTTAAGAGCGGTGCGGCACGGCTGATTAACATTCACCTTTAATTCCCACGTTTTGCAACCGATCTGTGGCGTTTCCCCCTCTTTTTGTCCCCTTGGTGTCTGCCATGGAAGCCTGCTAGCTATCTTATCAGGCCCTTCACAGCCACGTTACCAGCGCCTTAGTCTATTATTCTGTCTCATCGTGGGAGCTCTCCCAGGAATATCAATTGACACCCTCCCTGTTTCTCATTAATTATACTCTTCACTTAACTGGTGACAAAAACGTAAACAAAATAAAAAAAAGGAGACGGGGAGGAACGGCTGGCAGATAGAGGGTATTAACAAGCAGTTCAATAAGCTGGCTGCGTAACGAAGCTGCCAAGAAAACAGGACGAGCGGAGGAGACGTGTCTGGTCAAGGATGGATAAGCTGGTAGCGCAGGACAAGATTACGGGGAGGCGTGTGAGCCGTCCCGACGCTGTTCTGCGGGACCAGAAAGTCTCTGATGCATAAATAGACAGGGACATCTCATATCCCCCCCCCCGTTTAGTGACAAGCCTGCTGCTGATTGGAGGAAAGGTTAACAAATCATCTGTCAGTGTTAGTGCATGTTAGTGTGGATTGGCTCCTGATTATTACAGAAAGTATGAAGAGTATGATTATTACCATTGGCACATTTTTTTGTTTTCTTTTTGCTGTCCTTGGCAGGGAATGGGAGCAGGGTGAGGTGCTGAAAGCAGGCGTCCAGGTGGTGCTTCTGAGGTGAGCAAGCCTTATGTACCTACTCAACGTAACGGCCTTCTCTTTCTGACGGCGCTGCCCTGCCCGTTTCATTAATGGGGACTAAAATAGCTGTGTGAGTCTTCAGTGTTGCTATGCAGCCGCCTCTCAGATGCCTCATGACCAGGTTGTCGCCGACCGCAGCGGGGAAAGCTACATCAGTCAGTCGGCAGGAAATAATATAGTGGCCGTGGTGACGGCACTCGAGTGATCCTACCAGATGTTATTCGGGCTGTTTTGATTGCGATTCTTCTAGCCCAAGATGATAATAGTAGCAGGGATGAGAGGTGACCCATAGATGGATACATTAGGGGTTGAATTTTTTCAGAGAATTGGCGGAGTAGGTGAGTTATGAGATTCGGGGGTAAGGTTCTTCTACCTCAAGGACCTCAGACATGGTCAGAAAGCAAACATGAAGCTCACCTCAGCACCCTCAGTTGGCTCCCCCCTGCTCTGTCTGTATCTGAGCTCTACCCATCGATCCTGCTCCCACTACCCCCCCACCCCCCCCGGGGTTGTCTCTCCCTAAACCAGGGCTCCAAGCCGCCATAAATCCCTGCCCTTTGTTGTGTTATCTGAAAGGGCAGCTCAGTCTCCTGCTGCTGGAGCTGACCGGGAATGCAGCATAATGAAATCAGGCCAGGGGTGCAGAGGCACAGTGGTGGGGGGGGGGGCACCATGGACGGTGATGGGACGGTGCTGCCAGCCACGAAGGGATTACAGCCTGCCAGGGGGATTTATTGGCAATGCTAACGCGGGCGACGCGATGCCATAGGAAGGCGGGCAGAATCGGTCTGGTTTTGCCTTGAATAGTCGTCGAGTTCAGGGCATCCAGCTGCTTTCTTTGTGTTAGATTTGAAATTTTAGACCACAGACATCACCCAGCGATCAGTTTGCATCCAGTTTTTATTACAGTATTTTTGTACGCTATTCAGCTGTTTACAGATTCTCTCTTCTGCCTTATCCGTGCCGGTCGACTGTGAAGCTTTGGAGCAGGGAGACGGGTGGGGGGTGTTGTGCTACAAAGAGCTCCCCCCCCCCCACTTCACACATCGCCGGGCGCAAAAGAGGCTGGCGGCAGTGCCGGGGCCAATTGGATGTGCGCGGCGGGCATTGGAGACCCGCGGATTCCTGGCGGGGGCGCTCTCGCTTCCCGTCGCCGCTGCCAAACTGAAGCCTCCACTTTCACGGCTGGGGGAAAAAAAACGATGCGGAAGGCATCCCACTGTTTGGAATTCCGGACGCGATCCAGTGGATATTATCGGAGAACATGCCGGACAGGCCTATTGTGATGCTGTGGCAGGGTCCCCGGCTCACGGAGGTTTCGGTCGATAAATTCGAACCGCCCTTTGGTGAGGTTTCCGTGAAAAGTTTAGCGTCAGAAAAGGGGCCGTCTTCCCTCAACAGGGAGGTCAGATTTCTCACTATCAGTGTTCACACAATTAACTATTGATCCTTATCTGCCTGGCCCCAGGGGTCCTATGCCAGGAGCCTCCCTCTCCCGCATCAGCTCAGGGATACCTCTCGGCGGGCCTGACCTTCAAGCTATGCTGGCACACTCGGGTGGGAGGATTGTCACCGGAGCGGGGGCGGCGCCAGATATTCAAATGAGCGTACGGCCCAAAAATAGCAGATGAGCAATTAAGCGCCAGCCTAATCAGACTGCCTCTGTAAATGAACCGATAATTCTGCTCTGATATTCTCCGGGCTTTCCGGACCACTTGCTCATCATACCCTCTCTGCTTAATTGCCCCCCCCCCACCTCCACCCTCCATCAGCTGGCCCTCGCCAGATGGAGGAGACAAAGCCCCCCGTCCTGGTGTAGCTGAGACCCAGACCTTCTGCTTGCATCTCAGATTCTGTTTGATGGGACCAAGATCACCCATGGCATTATATAAGGCTTCCATGTTTTAAGTACACACTCACGCATATATATATGGCAACTCAATGCATTAAGGCATGTTGACATGGTCAAGACAAACCGCTGCAGTTCAAACCGAGCTTCAGAATGGGGAAGACAGGTGATTTAAGTGACTTTGAACGTGGCATGGTTGTTGGTGCCAGACGGGCTGGTCTGAATATTGCAGAAACTGCTGATCTTCTGGGAT
>JAODKL010000062.1:27195706-27214126 GCA_026780765.1 Petrocephalus schoutedeni
GGAATCATTCCAGTGCTCGTTATTTCGGCTCTGAAGCTTACATTTCAAGCACACTTAACAACCTCTGGGCATCAGCAGGGAGGATGAGGTTGTGTTTTTTTTTCATTTTCCTGGAGGCGGTCAGGTGGGAGTCGGCCTTCCGCACATCCGCATGTCCGGAGACGTTAGACATTACGGGGGGACACTGCCATGCCGAGAGGATCGAGGGGTTAGCTCGTTACTGGCTCGTCCGCGGAGTCTCCAGATGACCCAGCATGGTTAGCTGCATGCTAATTGAGGACGGTAGCGCCGCTGGGAGAGAGTGACCTTGAGGCAAGCAGTCGTTTTTTTCTTTTTTAGCCACGTGTGCTTCGTGGGCCAGTGCTGGGCCTGACGTCAGCGGGCGCCCAGAGTGGAATCCACCGCGTTATTCGCGGCGTGCTGCGCCGGGACTCTGCCTCCAGGCCTGACCTTGTCGCCTGATCTCCTCCGGCTGGGCGCCCACCGCTGGGCAAGTCCGACGGCTTCCCGCTGACACTAATCTCCCTTATTGGGCTCACGGAGAGGAGAGGCAGGAATTGACAGGAATGGCGAGGGACACATGGGATCAGATGGAAAAGGGCACGACACGGCGGCGATGACAGGATACGGAGCGGGAGGCTGTAATACAGATGTACGGGGGAGTATAAAAAAAAAATAACAAAAATAATGGGGAGGGGTGGCGTCAGCTTTCCGGGTCGCTCCTCACCCATCACTCAGGCTGAAGAGCTCAGCTCTCCTGAGGCTGAAAAAAGCCGGGCCCCCGTGTCAATATTCCTCCTCGTCTATTTAGATAACGACCCAGGGTTTCGCAGACAGGCTCAATATTACCATAATTAAATTCACTGGTGGAGCAGATTCTTTTGCAGGCCCTGGGTCATCTTCTGTGAGTCATTCTGCATTACTGCCCCGGTCATGTGTGTAAAGCTATAGGCACTTTGGCTCCCACAGGAACAATGCTGCTGGCTTTAACTACCTAGATGTCTTTCAAACTCCTGGAGACTAAAATTGTGCATGTGATGTACCCTCCCCCCCCCACCAACCACCCCCCACACTACTGACTGTTGATGCATATTTTAGTCGCAGCATGAATGATTGAATATAGAGAATTGTGTCTTTCTGGGCAGCTTAAAGGTGTAAATTATACAGCTACAGCAGCTGTTCTCCTGATCGGAATTATTTTTAGAGCGGATCCGGTTCCAAATCTGATTTATCGAGCTTTGCTTTGAGACTACAACGTTCCCTAACATCTGGATGTTGACGCTCCAGGTTTCTGATTAAAAAAAAAATGAAACTGTAGTTAAAGGGCTGTGAAGAAGCTGCCATTTGATACACACACACACACACACACACACACACAGACCCACGTACCTGTCTTCATTTCTAAGGGAAAAACCCTAATCCCAATCAGGACACCCTTAACCCCTAACCAGCCCTAACCTTAACCACAAATAACCAAAAAATGCAAGACTTTTGGCCTGTTTAGTTTTTCGATTGCAACCACTGATTTTTGTAAGTTTCCCCTTTGTGGGAACCGAAGAAATGGTCCCCACAACAGCAGAATAGCAGGTTATTATTATAACTTTGGTACCCACAATGTAATATATACATGACCCAAACACACACACACTCAAAGCTTTTTGCATGTCATCAATACAAATGTCTTGCGTGAGCTATTGCAATTCCTGGATTAAATTGTCTTTCAATTACAACACCCCTTTCCATAATGGGCCCTTTCCTCTTCAGATAAGCAGACGTCGCGGTCAAAGCAATAAAAAACCCATCAGCATGCAGCGTGCTGTCGGCTGGAGACGGAGCTTTTTTTTAACATGATAGGTTTTTAATGAGAAAGGCACGCGTGGGCAGCGTGTCAGAATCAATCACTCCTCCTCCACGCGCCATCCAGGACAGGCTGCTCAGCCCGTGGACGTCACGAGCGATGTTGGGACGTGGGGATCTGTGGTGCTATGCGATTGGGACATCACCCCCCCCCCACCCCCACCCCAGTTGACTTGTTCTCCATCCATCGCTTAAGCTGGTATAGAAGGCCATCGCCTACACCGGAGATGCAAAAAATCAGAACCCTCTATCAACATTTCCCCCTTCTCTATTTAAGTAATGACCTAGGGTTTTACTGAACGGGAAATAGCCTCTATATCCGTGAGTTTAGGGATACTGGGAGATAAACATACTGCCAGATTTGTTAGTACATTTTTAGAATTTCCATTTCACACATGATCAACCCTTTGTCGCCCAGGAAGCAAAACTACACAGGTTTCTTATTTTGCCACATTTTTTTCTATAATATAGAAGTACTACTTGGTTTGATTGGACTAGAGCTAACACATGGCTTATATCCTCCAGTCCTGCAGTCGTTCACATTGCCGTCCATCCCGTAGGCACATCTATCCATCCATCCATTCATCCATCCATGATTACAAGCCTACATCACGTAATTATAGTTTGGCTCCACTCCTTTAAAACGTGAAGTCTGGGGTCACTTGAGACAAAAATAACTCAGTCAAAGGTAACCTGCAGGACAGAGAGGCCTGAGCTCGATTAAAGAGCCTCATTATTTACACTCGTACCGCTGTTTTCTATTCATCCGTTGTATGCTAATGACTCCGGAGATGTATGAAGGCAATTTTATTAGCAGTGGGGCGGAGAGCATCACAGACACTCCATTCTTCTCCGTCAATGTGCAGCTCCTACACCTGCCCGACCTCCCTGTAGCATTTATGAAGAACTTCACAATAACATCCAGGTGAAACTGGCTATTAAAAGGAAAACTTTCTTAAACAGATTTTTTATTAACTTACTGTTTCATTAGATCCCGGATTTATATTAATGGATCATTCAGAAGTTGACGTGATAATGAATTTTCAGACACAATGATGATGCTTTTGAAGCAAGGTTCTCCCAGTAATAGCGTAGGCTTGGTTTTTATGTTGGCAGGAACCAAATTAGCCCCAAACTCCCCGTCCCCAAAACAAACATGGTACTCTCAATATTGGTAGAAACATGTCCCTACCGCCTATATCCGAATCTATACTCTTGGCTGCTTGGTCTATAATGGATATAATATTAGGTCCCCAAACCAATCCAATTATGTTCTAAATTCTTTAGGGGCCCTTGAAATCATCTTTCCACCCCCCCTTACAGTGCCTCAGGCCCTGGGTCATACGTTGGAGGGTCTGTGTTAAGATCTGGTGCTTCTGATTGGATGTTCAAGAGGCTCTGGTCATGTGATTGACCTTGGTGGTCAAATGATTCTCAATCTACGGATGGATATAATGGTGGTAAGCTTGAGGCTGAGCTTCCAGGTCCTGCTTCCCAGTAAGGGCCACCCTCTTAGGGCTCAAATGCTTTTTGCAAGGCTGTTGTTCAAAAGGGAGTGATTTCTCATCTTTTCTTTAGAAGGCCATGAAAGAGGGGTACCTGCCCATCTGATTTGTGAACAGGGAAGAGCGGACTACATGGGCATGCATTGATATCAGATGTCTCTCTGCCTCCCCCGATGCTCGTCATATCTTGGCTCCGAGGGGGCTCGAGTTGGAACATTTTCATCAGTGTTGCGATCTTAGACGGGTCGGGGTTTAAATCTGCCGAAATCAGATCATTAAACTTGCATAATCTCATTTTCACACAAAGCGGGGGCCCCCGTCGCTCGTGCTGCATATTTATCGGATCCCCGATGCGCGCGCACTGGCACACAGGCCCACGTGTGTCACGTGACGCTCCGCTTCCAAGGCGAATCTTTTCAAGTTCAGGGCACATGAATGGTTGGAGTACAGCAGTGGAACACAGGCACTGTTTATAATCTGTTCACAGAAAAATCCCATTATTATTTGATTTCCTGGATATCTCCACACGACTGATTCACTGGCATTCAGTGGGAATAGTTAACAAAATGCGATTTATATCAGCTGCAAGGTTGTTTTTGTGTTTCCGATGTTTCTAGGATGACTGGATGCATCTTGATCATTGCTCGTGTGCGTCGGAGAACAGCCAAGTTATCGGGGACGGCGAATCGTGTCAAAAATTCTAATTACACGGCGGTATTTTATTGCACACTTGAGAATTTTTGCCTGTTGCCCCCCCCCACACCCCACCCTCACATTACGCTGAATGCAGAACACTCTAGGATTAGAAACAGAAGCCCTTGCCTCGCAAAGCACGCATTATACGGCCTAAACCACTGCCATTCCATTCACACGAGACATTCCCGCTAACAAAGCCAACTTCACATTTATGTAAATGAAATTTTCTGTAAAAAAAATTACTTTTGAGCTCCTAATAATCTCAGCATGTTTTGGACTGTGGGGGGAAAACAAAACACCCAGAGGAAACCCCACATAGAGACACATGCAAGCTCCATACTCATAGAGCCACGGCAGAGACTCGATCCTGGTCCCAGAGGTGCGAGGCAACAGTGCTATCCACAGTGCCACAGTGCCACCCCTAGCATCGCTAAGATAACCATAATATTATTGTGCTAAAGCACACGCTGGTTCTCGAGTTTGCTCCCAGAGTCCAAAGGCAACTTAACCGCATAGCTGGTGCTTATAATTTGCCCACAGTGTGTGTGTGTTTGTGTGTGTTTGGGTCATGTATATATTACATTGTGGTAACCAAATGTCCCCACAATGTGATAAAACCTGTTATTATGATGTCGTGGGGACTGTTTTTTTTTTGGTCCCAAAAGTCTTGTATTTTGCTTACTTATAGTTAAGGTTAGGGCTGGGTAGGGGATAAATTAATTATTGTTAGGATTAGGGTTTTCCCCATAGAAATGAAGGGACGGTCCCCACAAAGATATGAATGCGAATGTGTGTGTGTGTGTGAGTAGCCCTGCCTTGTGGCTTTTACCGCATGGGTTAGGCTCAAGGTCCGCCTGACACCCTCCCAAACCCCTGGTCTGATTACGATGGAAAATGGAGGGATGTAGAGGAGTGTCCGCTATTTTTAAACATGCGTGATTACCCTGCACATGCCCTCGTGCGGCACATTTCCTCACTTCCCTGTCTTTTCCGCCCCATTTCATGCCTGTCTGATTTGTTGAGAAGGTGTAAATGGCTCTAGAGTTACCCCAGTAGTACCCCGATAGCTCGTCGCAGAACCGTTAAATTACATCATTACAATAATAATCGTATCTGTCCCTCCTCCATCTTGCCCCCCCATTCCGCTTCTGTCACTTTTGATCTTCGATTGTCATTTTGCACTCTGATCACCTCCTTCCCTCTCCTCTTCTTTACCCAGCCCCTGTCCCCTCACCCCCCCCCCCCCCCCCCCCCATTCAGCACCGAGTTTCCGGGGAGATGCAGCACTGGACGGCTCTCTCCAAGCCCCGCCTTGCCAGCCAAAGCTCTTCCGGGAGGTGCAAGCATACAATCCTTTCCTGGGTGAAGCAGGTCTGAGTGGAAGGCCCATCTGGGCGAGCGTCGGTCTCCTGGGATCTTCCAAGTATTTCACAGCCTGGCTGCTCCTGACCCCTCATTGACCATGATGTATCTCTCACTGGAATGGTCTCCTGCCCCCTCTGGCCGTGTTCCCTAGACTTATTCTCATCTCCCTGCCCAGCTTTTGTGTCTCCGTCAGAATTACCGGCCTACCATCTGCTCCCTCCCTTTCCTAAGGTTCCCCCCGCTTGGCACTGGCCCTTCAAGCCTCCCCTCCCGCTGCCCCTCGGCTCACTCGGGTAAGTGGTGTGTCTGCGGGGCCCCCGGCCGCTCCTCGCCATCCTCCACCTTGCCCACATCTCCCGCTGTGTCCTATGGCTTTTTATTCCTACGTGATGGTAGTCTGGGCTCATGTAGGGATGAAAGCCACTAAACACACGGTGAGAGGTCAGCGTGATCAGCGGGGCGAGACGCTCCTCTAGAAGAAGCTCGGTGTTTCGGCCTGAGCTCCCCTGTCCGCCGCACTGCATTATGGGCCGCCTTGGCAGCGCAGGATGTCGCTATGGGGACAGGGCTGGCCACTGGCTGCAGATAACTGCAGTTAACCTCGCACCATACCAAGCAGAGCAGGTTCTCATTTCCCTTACTGCTGGGCGGCGGTGTTAGGAAACAATGTAAATCTGTGTGGGAATAATTGGATGGCAGAACTTTACATTGGTTGTCGCATTACTCAACATGAGGCCACTATGACTCAACTCCGTCTGCAACAGACATAAAATGGCCATTCAGGGACAGTCAGGGTACCCCGAGGCCATTCATCTTAGCTCACAGACTGCAACAACATTCAACGGGAGCCATTAACGGCCAGCTCACTTTACTGGTTGGGCTGTGGGCGGCAACCAGAGGCTTACAGACTGATATCAGGAAAAGTGTTGCTTCTGTACAGCAGCTGGTATTAGGCAGTGAAGTATAGCACAGTATGAAGCATCATTCAGCTCAGATAGCACTATCATCAGTTAAACGAATAATGATTTTCTGCTTCAGAACATCCTTACGGTATTATTTTTCTTTGGGTACATTTTATTCCTGTGCTGTGGGCTCTCCACATGTCAATCTTATGGCAGTCCAACTGTAAATGTAAACCTTCGGGTGGGCTTGAAAAACACGTCATTTGAATGCTTTTATTTATGACATAAATGAAACAGGGGAGGAAAAAACAACCCACGTTAGTCAATAATGATTCCACCTGAATTACAGCCAGGAATATTTAGACCCATTACTTGCTTTCGCTCAGAGTCATATTAGTGGGTTTCCTGGGCAGCTTTTGTGCAAACCAAAAGCCAAACGCAGGTTTGCCAGAAGTCAATCGTGTGTTTCCACTTCAGCTGGCTTCCTGCTGGCCCTGAATATTTCCCGCAGCAGGAAGCCTGAGCCTCTTGTTTACTACCTTTGTTTTTATCCGACTCATTTTGTCCTATAAGCATATCAAAAAGGAAAACGGTTCCCTTTGAATTTCACTGTCATCATATTTGAATTTCATCCTCTCCTTTGGGTCGCAGTGTTTTCAATAAAGGATTCCTCCCTTGCTTTTCCTCTACCTACTTGTGTCTTTTCTTGTGTCTAGTGTTCCTAGGCTACAACACTTCTCAGCACAGATACACCAGCACACACACACAATCGTCAAGAAGCCTCCGTGCATCCGAAATCATTCTACTGCACGGGAATGTCACGCATGTCATTATTTTTCCAGAGCAAGGTGCCACCTGCTCGTCAAGAGGTAAAGGTGTTGAAAGGTATAGATAGCAGCACTGGGAAGAGAAGGGAGGGGTAAAGCAGGGAAATGATGTGCTCCAGGAGATAATGGGGCCAAAGAGGATGAGTATGGGCCAGAACCAGGATAATGAAGACCCAAATGTGGGTTTAGGCGATGTGGCGGGGCTCTCCGTAAAATTATTCATACACCATGATATTTCTATTAATTCCAGTTTCTTCAGATAAAAAAAAAACAACTTCTGTGACCTAAGAAGGTTTCCATTCAATTCCGAATTCAGCGCAACCAGGGAATAGACACTAATGAATATGGGTTAAAAAAACGACAGAGAAAGAAAGGATTAGGGAAGACGGCAAGCAACATATCTATCACAACTATGTCAATAGTGTTGCGACATGCCAGCCGTCGAGTACGCAAAGAGCCTTTGAACGTCGTCATGATGAAACCAGAGGAAATCCTCGCCGACCCGTGAGCTGTGGACACACGTAGACAAGGTTGTTTTTTTTTTTTTTAATAATTCTTATTCATGATGTACGGCTTTGAACATCAGCGATTTGCCTCAAATAGAATGTTACTTGTTTGCAATGCGTCATTCAGCTGTCATGGGTAAACACATGGCAGGCTCGTTAAAGTGAGGCCAGTGTAGTTATTTACCTATGCTCCCTCTCTTCACAAATATATTTGCCGGTATTGAATTTGGAACAAAGACTTTGGGAGGGAGGCACTTGGGGGGGTGTCAGCGTCTGATGATTGTTTTCATGCTAAGGCTTGACAAATAAAGACGCGCGTCACTGAGTTTCAGTTTGTCACAAAAAAAAGTCGACAGCGAAGCACTGAGGTGCAGATCGGGGAGTTTGCTCAGCTCTGTTTGGAAAGGCATGACTTATCAAAACACGAGAGGGCCATTTTTAAACTGAGACGTCGACGTGAAAAGTGGGGGCTATCACGACACATGCACACGGAGCAAACGGGCCCGCTTACACCTTTGCGGGGGCACAACCGCCGACAGATGTGAACCATAAAGCTTTTATCCAGAACGTGGGGCGCAGTGAGCTTGGAGCCTGTCCTAGGAATCACAGGGGCAGTGGGTGCTCTGGAGGGCATGGCAGGCCATCAAAGGGGAAACTGTCCAAATACAGCAAGAACACACAAACTTTACACAGAACCAGGGATGGAATTCAAACCCACACCCCTAGTGGTGAGCGCTAACATGCTAACCCATGAAACACTGTGTTACCTTACTTAACCCCAAAAAAAGGCTTGTTCCAAAGCTCCTGCTCTTTCTGGTTTCCTTGTCTTCCTTCTAAATCGGACCTTATCAGCATTATGTGCTGCACACCGGTGCCGTCATCCTGCCGTGTGGGCCGTGGCTCAGAATACCTTCTCTTCACAGCTGCCGTTTTGTGGATAAACACATGAGCTCTTGGACCGAACATGGGTGTGGGGAATCCCACTGAAGGCATATGATCACTGGTTTGTTTATTTGCTCCCACTTCAGACACAGATTTCACACGGCCTCGCTGCCAACTGCTGTCTCCGCCTTACTCTAGTGATCAACCTGTTGTTGATTCAGCCCATAACACGTCCCGCAGAATATCGGCGTCCGCCTGCCAAGTCCCTGTTTGGCATGCGGCCGTAGTCAGTGTGAGCTGCGGACCGCAGTCCTTGGGTGAGAAACTGACATCGTTTCCGCCGCGGCGTCGGTGGACGGACCAGCCGGATGCTTGGTGACTGCGGGCGACCGCGGGCCGGCTGTATGAGGGATGCCACCAAGCTGTTGCGAGGACAGATAGGTCAGCCTGAGCTGATGAGAAGCTCTCGGAACAGGAGCCCTTCAGGCAGGATGCTGAGAAGTCTGACACGGGCCCACCACAAGCACTGGAAGACCCAACACTCGATATACAGTGGCATGTCCTCTGTACCGACCCTCATGTTCCCATTAACTGCTGCCAGGGATCTTTGGCACATAGATACCCTGGCAGATTCAGGGGACCCAGCACTTTATAGAGGATCCTGAATATGAAAAACAATCACTTATATACTCGAGGAGCATTAGTCCTCTCAAATTTTACTATACCACCCTTGCTTAACAAATTCTATATACCATGGGGGACTTGGGGGTATTTTCTCAGATTCAAGGTAACAACCATGGGGCCCAAGGTGAGAAACTTTGAACTACGCACCTGACCGCTGCTGAAATAAAGTGGCATCAGCTTTGTGGGGCTTCATTCTTGTGTTACTCTGGTGAAAACAGTTATGGGGAACACTAATGATAGGGTTAGTGACTGGCCCTATTGAAACTCAGCTTGAACCACACTGGAATGAGAAAGTTTGGTTATTATTTTATGTGTCGTTTGCAGAATATAATATAGAGTTAATCAAAACTTTGGAGTAGTTCAGATATTGCTGTTTGAAATAATCACTGTCAAACTGGCTTTTTATATTACATTGCCCTCGTTTCGTATGCTCTTACGTGATGGCGCCGGCTACTTGTTCCTGTCACTCACGGACGCGCCCCTCAGTGCCGCGCCACACATCACAATTAGCACCGCGGGGCATTAGCGGGCATCATTAAGACTGGAAATGCGAGGGGAATCTGCAGCCAAGAAAGGTCACCAGCTACGTCCCCGTCCGACGGGCTGGGAGCTGACAGGGCTGCGGTTTACTTTCACTGTTTCATTAGACTGGGGAAAATGCAGAGCTACGCATCACCGGCCCGTTGTTCATTAAGCGTTACAGCCCTATGCCGCGCGGCTGTGGGGGGTGGGGGAGGTATCTCCCTCCTCGGGCCTCCTTGACTGGCCACAGGTGCAGGCGATTAGTGTTTCCCCTGTTAGCGATGCTCTCGGCCACTGTTCCCGGGCATTTCTGCATCTGAGCACATCGTTAAGGTACCAATTTAGCCATTTCGATCACATGAATCCCCGTTCTCTCCCCTCTGCTGTTAACGTTCTTTTTTTTCTCTTTTTTTACCCAAGCCCGACTTAATCACAGCCCCTCACCAGGCGGAAGTGTTTCAGCCTAACGCCTGTAAATATGCCTGCTCCAGAGTCTCCCATGGAAAATACCCCCCAACAAAGAAAAATGAAAGCTACATGCAGTGCTGCTATTAAAAGGTGACCCCCCAGGTATGACTGAACTGCCCGACCTGCTGGCCAGGAACACAGCAACAGGTGATTAGTACCTGTACCATGAAAGCAGTCAAATGTTAATGGAAGTGAATTTCAGAAGATATATATATACTCAAGTCAAGTTGTCAGCTGCAACTTTAAAGCTTTAGCTAAAAGGCGCAAAACACAGAGCAAAGGAAGTCAATACTCCTCTACTGCCCACCCCAGTGCTACTTCCTGGTTTTATCTTACCAACTGTCCAATCACAAGTTAATTAGTAAGCTGACTCAGTCAGCTGTGACCTTCTGGGAGGTGGAGTTCTGCAAAGCATGGCTCTGCCTTTTGGATGTAAGGGCAGGTAGCCTACACAAAAAAAAGACACATGTATGTGAGAATGAGTCTAAAAAATGGCTGGAATTATAACAGTAATGAACAATTAACCAGAGTATGATGATAAATTGGTGGCAAAGAGCATGCAACTTTGGTTAAATGACTTGACATTTTAATTTGGCAGTCAAAATCCCCGTCTATAAATTTAATTGCACCAAGCAAGTTTAAAAGTCAAAAGTATCAGACTGACGTTTCAAAATTTTTAGCTGGTAATTTGTTCCAAAGACCTTTAAACATCTTTTGACTGTGCTGCTTAACTAGGTATGCTGGTAAGTAAAGCTATCCAGTTATACTTGTCAGTTAAAGGGCGGCGCTATAAACAGCGGTGAAGTTATCGCTTGTAAACCATTTCTATGACAGTTAGGCATGAGAACATGTAGGTGTCTCAATAGTGAAATCCAAAGGTCCCCCAGAAAAATGTATTATTTTAACAGTATGCAAATTGTTTGCTGAGAGTAGGCTTTTTATGCAGTTGTATTTTGCGATGCCCCACGATCAGACTCCATTGGGAATGAAATTTTATGTAATGGTGATTGCATCATGAATCGTCGTTACGATTCCCATGGCCAGCCACGTTCGCCTCTCAGTGCTTAGGATTCAGAAGTCAGAGCTCCCCCTGCAGGTACCGGCGGTGAAAGCTTATTTTCGCAGGAGATTTTTTTTTTTTTTTAAGTTCTCTGAGATATGCTTTCAAGTAAATACGTCATGTTTCTTCAGTGGATGCATTCCAACTTTAGCATCAGCATTTAGCATTAAATTATTTAATTATACTAGACCAGCTTAAAAAAAACACGAGTCAAATAATTTCTTTAAATACTCGTATCTGTAATAGTTATTCGCTTTGTTAGAGCTCATATTACATATATACAAAATATAGTACAGAAGAGAACATTGGCATTTTGTTGCACTTGCAATAAAGTTTTAAACTTTAATAAGAACTTAAACAGGCACCTGTTTAATATTCTTTTTGATTAACAAAACAGAGTGAAATTCGTTTGAACAAAAGTACAGCCTGTTCTAACTTCCCCAGCCATGTGCTTGTTTTGTTGGCACCTTTTTGTCTGTAAAATAGTACAAAAAAAGGTGCTTGGCCGCCGTAAAAGGCTCCAGGGATGCACACGTATGTGAGGCAGGAACGCGCGGCTACGCGGGGACAGTGCGCCCGCAAACTCGTCGCTTTGCTCGCTGGATCGCGGCTGGTTGCTAGCCTCCGCCGGTTGCCAAGAATACCATTAGCGAGGACTCAGAGTCGGCAATCATTTGCACAAAAAAAAAAAAAAAACCTTGGCGACAAATGAAGTGCATTCTTCCTTTTGTGTGGATCTATTTCAGAGTAACCCATGGCTACGCGCTGCAATTACGATTCGGAAAAGTGAACAGGGGCTCCATAGTAACCGCTGCTTCTCTTTGATTTCTATTAACGGGAGCCTTGCAGCTGATTTAAACAGGTTTTAATTTGTGATCATTCATGTAGCTCCAGACCAAAGTCATAAAAGTGCCGTAAGTAGGACTTGTGGAAAGGTCTAGGTAAGAATAATGAACACTTTTTAGCTTTATGTACAGAATGATTAAGTATAATTTATCTCCTTAGTTTCTTTTTTATACTCTCAGGTCAGAGTATAACAAAAACTTCTTTATGTGCCTATTCCTGCTGTCAGACGCAGAAGCTGTTGACAGTGACCGATTACCAGTGAAGGCACTAACTCCGACTGCATGCTTCCTGATTTTCTCACTGACGAAGGCCTACAGACTCAGTGCTCAGAGACGCCGACATCAACAAAGACGGCTGTTATCTTACTTGTAAGGCTAGCCCTGGGTGGCACTATCTGTAACATCATCACCGGCCCAAGTTAACCCCGACAGTTCGGCGTACGCTTAATCGGGAGTGTCCAAGTGTGCAGCCGGCAAGATTGCTGGAGTGAGACAGTCACAGTGACAATTAATATCGGACCTTCGTTTGAGAGTAGAAAGATTGCTAATGTCTGCTCATTCTGCCCGATCACCCGAATCGAGACTTTCCAGCGCTCAGGCTGGGCATCTTCGATCCGTGTTATCATCATGAGGGAGGTCGATTCCAAACATTTAGTTCAAGGCAACATAAATAATAGATTCACTGTTAAAACAAACTGGGACCAGGGAAGTCCTTGCCAGCCTTAATCATCAGTGATGAACAAGTGAATCCACTCTTCCAAAAAGAGATGATTTTCCCTACATGGTTTAGTCACACTCCATGCTCTTAATAAATACCAAATGCAACTTATGTGCTAGAAGTACCTGAACTGATAGCAAAGGCCTGGAGAATGATATTCGAGTTATACACTGTGTTTAGCTTATTCCTCAGTGAATGATGCTGTGATGGTTCTGATTGGATTTCTCTTCCAAGCAAGTATAAGCAAAGCCGGCAGAGGGTAAGACGCCAGAAGGAGGCTTAATGAAGAGAGAGGAGTAAATAGATAGTATTTTTGGAATTTTTTTGCAGTGTTTCCACTTGTTCTCCAAATACTAATTACAGTGTTTCTAAGGCACCGTGATTTTTATGTGTATCTCTTAAGAGCTGAAGCCAGAAGCACACCATGCTGACTACGTTCATTTATCACGGATAAAATGAAATTTAGACATATGAGACGTGGCTCACACACAGATACATATAAAGACCCCCCCCCCCCATGACTTTATTGTGCAGCCACTCATAATACCCAGAACACCTCCCATAATGAAGGACGCCCTCCCTCAGGCCCTTACTGTCCGCTGCTTGCGCTTATGCAGTCTTATATTGTCTGAGGCCTGGTCACAGGTTGATTCGGGGAACAGAAATCTTGCCCTCTGAGGTTCTCATATCTGTAATATGCCGCCCCTTATGTTACGGGATCAGCATGATGCCCGAGGACGATTGTGCAATGTGAATACATCCAGCTGAATGAAACCTGTTGTCCTTATACCTCTCTTGTGGCATCTTAAGGGCCCTGAAATACTCCAGTTCTGTCTCTCTCAACTCTCAGAGCAACTGTGTCCCTGATTATGTCACGTGAAGAGCTGTCTGTTATGCGACGGTCTGTTTAACACATACAGCTCTGGAAAAAATTAAGAGACCACTCTATATATTTTTTTAAATCTGCATTGTTAAATCCTGGTTTAATCCTGGTTCTGCTGGCAGAAGGCTACACTGCATGGCAGTGATTCTAGGCTGAAGGTTTCTAAGAGGTCAGTACACAAGAACAAGGTGAAGCAGGAGAAACTGGCAGTGACCAGAAACCAGCCAGGTAGAGGGGGGAAGTAACTTTCTAATGCAAGGGATGACCGTAAACCTGCAGCAGTGCCTCATGAACCAGAGGATGATATGAAGGGACCTTCAAAAGGAATGGGGAACATTAAGTGGTGTGACATGCACAGCTAGGGCAGAACGACTGAAGTTCCTTAAAGCAATGAAGAAGCCCCTCATTAAAGAGAAACAAAGAACCAGGCTGCAGTTTGCAGAAAAAAAAAACATATTTTACACAAATTCATAACCAAGAATTGAGAAATGAGTGAAACAAAAAATTGTGCTGTGGTCTCTTCATTTTTTTCCGAAGCTGGTCATTTGTAAACTTTTAGGATTTGGAGAGGGATATCTAAACTTTTTAAACACAGTACTTTTAATGGCAATAGTTTTAACATTTGTATTTGCATGTTTTGTTTACAAATGCATACATACATCTATTGCAAAAACAGGTGCAATGTGTTTAATACCTTATATAGACATTATATGGACAAAAGTATGTGGATACCAGCTTGTCCAACATCTCATTCCAAAACCAAGGGTATTAGTATGAAATTGGTCCACCCTTTGTTGCTGTAATAGCCTCTACTCTTCTGGGAAGGCTTTCCATTAGAAGTTGGAACATTGCTGGTGGGATTTGCTGCCATTTAGTTTGGGTACTGATGCTGAGTTATCAGCTCCCTTTCTGTGAGCTTGTGTGGCCACAGCAACACAACTGAACTTGCTCCCAGATGTCTTGACCTTAAAAATCATTTCACTTATGGTCAACCAGGGCAGCTCTAGCAGGGCAGAAATGTGGCAAGCTGACTTGTTGGAAAGGTGGCATTCTATGATGGTGTCAATTGGATCGTCACTAACCCTTCTGTACAGCCACCCATTCTACTGCTAGTATTATTTGCAGGAGTGTGAGACTGTGTGCTTGATTATACCCCCAATGGGTTTGGCATTTAATAGAGGTGTCCACGTACCTTTGGCCATATTATGTTTCTATATTAAGGAAACCCTCTTCTCATCTTTGAAACTGAAAGTCACAAAGTGAGACTCAAACAATGAGTTATTGGATAAACGTGATGGAAAGCATCCATACAATATGCCAGAACGTTTTCAGGGGCGCCGATGCTGGCGGCCTCGATTCTGCATTCAAATGCTTTTTCTTTGTGCTCAGAAATGTTGAGTAAAATGCCAGAACGGAGAATGTACCTCATCGACTTCTGATAGGATCCTGCTCTCCAAAGCGGCACAATTTTTAGTCGTTGTCAGGTGATGCTTTTCGATACATTTTATTAGGATGAAAACGACTGACTAAGATGACATGAATTAAGTCCAGGTGCCTTCTCTGGAATCTGTTCGTTTTGTGCAATGCTCTTCAAATTATAACATCGACTTCCCAGCAAGGGATTGAGTACTGTGTCATGTTCCAAAATGCAATTTAAGTCCATCTAATTAAGAATACGACTCATTAAGCTTGATATGTGCATGCCCCCACAGGTCGCATGCAATAATTAGTGAAAGCGAATAATGAAAAATAATTGTTCAGGCTTGATGGTCTTGTTATACAGAGTAGATTAAAATCTAATAGCTGTAGCTAGCACATTAGCTCTCAATTACAGAATGCCGGGATGCCCCCCGACTGTTACTCAGTGAGGAACTGGATAGACATAGCGACATATAGGGATTCTTAATTGGGAAGCAGAGGAGGAGGACAGAGAAAGCACCTAATAGTATGTGGTGTATGGTGTTCTGGGTCGTCCTGAGATACATTTTCCTCATGTGGAAGTGACGGGAAATAATGGCAATGATATTGTACATGAACATTTAAAAACTTCAAACAAGTTTTAACTGCAGTTGTGTTTATTTCAAGCTAGACATAGACCGAAGGATAGAAGTGTGTATCCCAAGTTAACACAGTGCCGACAGTGACGAGATACTTTAAACTGATTCTCAGCTATTTCACGGAGCCCATAAATCAAAATAACATGACATTTAAATTGTGCCGCGTGCCATAATCAATACGGCTATATAGCTGCGTAAAGATTATTAAATAACTTCAAATATGGCACCGTGCCACATTGCTTCTAGAAAAATGAAAGTAATATGCGGGAGTAAGCCGGATGAGGTAACATGCGTGCGCACCTGCCAATAATCTTTTAGGCCCATTTAAGTAGCCTGCATAAACCCCAGACTTTGACTTGTCTTAAGGATGCCAACCGCGGGGGAGACTGGGAGAGTATCACTTTATTAGCACATTCAGGATTCAGTGCAAATTGCTGTAGACTAGTTACTCAGGCGGAGGTAGGAAAATACTAAAAAAACTGGAATAGTGGGTGAATTACCATGGATTACTATCAAAATATGATAATGAAATAAATTAAGAATGAAATAAATGTAATTAAACATTTATTGCTAACAAATTTTTTTTGAAGTAACTACTGCATTCCAATAAGAAAAATTATGATTTTACTACCATGAAAAATACAATTTACAGTACACATGGAAAATGGATGGATGGATGAGCCTTACCTTTCGGTGGAAGCATATGGAAGTAAAATCCGTACATCATGTGCGACAGTTATAGATCTTTTTTATATTATAACGTATCATTTTTAATATAGAGTCATACAGCGTTAGTAAAGTAGACGTAAAGAGGGAATGACAGGGCATTGTGGGTAAAGTACGGACACCCCTTTGGTTGTGAGCTTTGCCTCCATCGCTGTACCTTTCATCACTGCTCATCAAACATCATAACGGCCTTTTTTTTGTTTTGCTGTCTTGTGTGAAACCTGCAGACAGGTAATGCTGGCTCCCGCATAAATGCCGCCGAGACGCCGTGTTACCCGCTGTGCCTGGCGGATAAAAATATGCCTTCTGCGTCCCAGTAACAGCGGGCCTTCAAACTGAATCTGACCCAGGAGAGTTCCCGAAATGGCGAATGTTCATTAGTCATGATGACTACCGCTTGTCAGATCCGCAGTCCTTCATGTTTTCAGAGAAAAAAACAATGCTCTGCTTCACACTTTCGGGGCTGCTGCTTCTTCCGATGGGGTGTAGCTGAGCAGAGCCTCATCAGTATGTCGTGATGTGATAAGAAACCTAAGACCCCAGGGGTCTATAGGTATAACAACTTCAAATGCCTTTTCTCTGCCTCCGTAACCACAATGGTGCCCATCTTCCTGAAAGGTAGTGGTTTATTTGTTATGCTATCGTCAACACACCTGTGACACTCAAGTGGGAAAGCAATCTTCTGAAACCTCAACTGATAGGGTGAGCAATAATGTAATAATGTCTGTTTTTAATAGAAAATCCGTCCCACATAACACTGTAAAAAAGTCTTTTTTGAAAGTCACAATATCATGTTTTTTTAAAAAAAATGTTTATTTTAGTTATGCATCTCAAGCAGCTGAGATGATGACATTTTAAACCAACCGAAACGAGGATAATTAGTCATTCCAGCAGTTACACAGCATGGTGGTTATGCCATCGCAGTGCATTATGGGATATATAAACCATGCGTCTACACTGTCAGCTTTCCGCACTGAAACTTTTGTTTATTTAACTGGAGTGAAGCATTTAAACTTGGCGACATAGGGTTTAGGGGAGTCACTTTTTTGCTTGTTTTTACTTTTGGTATTTCCAACTCCTACACACACATGCATGCAAACGCATATAGACACAACATAAACAAACTCCCAGGAATGTACCTATACGTATCCCTATGCAATAATATTGCATTAAACATTAACATTATATTAACAAAAAAGTACATTTTATCTTAAATAGCACCATATCACACCATACCATACTATACCATGCCACCCTATCACACCATACCATTCCATGCCATGCCACCCTATCACACCATACCATGCTACTGCATACCATGCCATCATATCACACCATACCATACTATACCATGCCACCCTAGCACACCATACCATGCTACTGCATACCATGCCATCATATCACACCATACCATACCATACCATACCATACTATACCATGCCACCCTATCACACCATACCATGCTACTACATGCCATGCCACCATATCACACCATACCATACCATACCATGCCACCATATCACGCCATACCATGTTACTGCATACCATGCCATCATATCACACCATACCATACCATATCACACCATACCATACTATACCATGCCACCCTATCACACCATACCATATCACACCATACCATTCCATGCCATGCCACCCTATCACACCATACCATACCATACCATGCCACCATATCACACCATACCATGTTACTGCATACCATGCCATCATATCACACCATACCATACCATATCACACCATACCATACTATACCATGCCACCCTATCACACCATACCATATCACACCATACCATTCCATGCCATGCCACCCTATCACACCATACCATACCATACCATGCCACCATATCACACCATACCATGTTACTGCATACCATGCCATCATATCACACCATACCATAC
>JAODKL010000062.1:27224766-27241449 GCA_026780765.1 Petrocephalus schoutedeni
CTGCACTGCTGCAGCTGGGACTCACTGCAGGTGCTGAGGGGGAAGTTAAACCAAAGCTCTATAAAGTTCACTTTTCAGTAAGTGTAACAGGATTAGAATATATCAAAAAATCACCAAAGTCAACAATATTTATATGTACACCACCCCTTCAACTGTCCAGTAGGGAACCCTGTAGGAAAATCAAGCAGACTACCAAATGACAAAATTACTGAAGATTTTTTGTTATTTTAATTTTAGAATCAAACCCAAGATGGAGGGTTAAACCTGAGCCTACTTCTCCAGTCTGTCCATTGCTGTTTAAAATTTAAAACATAACAGAACACAATGTTCGTTACATAAGCACACATGTTCATCACTGTCCTATTCCCAAACGTAGCTGCTGATCCAGTGTAGGGTCAATCTGGCCTGGATTCCATCCCAGGAAACAGAGGGAACCAGGCAGGAGACACTGTGCATAAGATGCCAGTCCATCACTGCGCACAAGAAAGAGCACCAAGGTTTGCCTTCCCATTGCCACGGTAACAGATGCATCACATGTATTTGCATGAGAGACGCACTCTGCATTGGCAGCACGTCCCTCAGTGACCTGTGGCAGCTTATAAACCTGTGAGATTAGTGCTCTGTTACTCACAGCAGTCTTTCAGAGCAACACAGTACACAGGGACAATGATTTTAATCACCATCTTCATCTGGACGCTCAGCCTTTGCATCCAAGGTCGGTCTGAATGCATCAGCAATATGCAAATGGAAAATCAAATATGAACTAGAACTATGGTAATGATATAATCATATTTGTTCAATCTTATTTGTTGTTTCTGATATTTAGAATCCAGAGGCCAGATGCCTGTGGCTCAGCCACCTGCAGCAAAAGCTGTTCCAGGAGATACTGTGACCATGAGCTGTAAACCCAGCAGTCCTATTGCAGGATGTGGGCATTGTATGTCATGGTACCAACAGAAGACTGGGGAGCCTCCTAAGCTCCTCATCTATGGTATAAGCAACCGTGTGTCTGGAACTCCAGAACGATTCACTGCCAGTGGATCTGGTACTGACTTCACTCTGACCATCAGTGGAGTCCAGGCTGAAGATGCTGGAGATTATTACTGTCAGATTTGCCACTCCGGCAGTAGCAGCTGGGTGTTCACACAGTGATACAGAGCCGTACAAAAACCTCCCTCTGTCAGACTGCACAGTGACTGCACTGCTGCAGCTGGGACTCACTGCAGGTGTTGAGGGGGGAAGCTGGAGCTACCAGAGGAAACCAAACCCGGTAAACCTTGAATGTACCACCAGTTCATTGAATGCAACACCAGTCCATAACAATAAACGTGCCTCAGTATGTAACTGAAAAGTCATCAGTCAATGTGGACTGAATGTCCTTAGACTGTGGGAGGAGACCCTCTAATGATAAGGAGAATGTGCCGAATCCATACACACAGTCCTGGGGCTGGATTCTGTCCAGACACCCAGAAAGCGTGAGATGGAATCAGTCCTCATTCGATTGCTCCTTGATCTTATAGTTTTGCACCAAAAAGGAAGGCAGGTATGAACCCATAACAGCTTTACAATAGACAGCAGTGCAAAAATGTCATTGTGATATTAGCACAATTTTTCATACCACACTAATGACTGTTATAACTTTTCAGTGAGTTCCCATTTTCATAACTGTCCTATTTCTATGCATCATATACATTTTGTAACTGCCTATACAGGGTAGGGGTATTTTTATCAGGATCATATCCCAGGAGGCACATGGTAATAGGCAGGTTAAATAATGAAACAAACCAAATTAATTATTGGTAAGTATTAATGGAAACTAATTATTAATTCAGAGATGTTTAAGTCATGAACATTAAACATTTTGGAGTATTGAATGAGTTTAACTATGATACGGAATGATGCAACCTTATTGTAAATTTCACTGTAATCATGCTGAATATTTTGTATTTTGTTTTGCAAAGTTTGCATCGGTCCCTGACCTAAAGTCTCTTTAGTGCCCCCTAGGTAACAGAGCCCCCACCCTGACAGTCCTGCCCCCCTCTACTGTCAGAGTGCTCTATGTCAGAGTTCATAGTTCTATGAAGGTCTCATCTATAATGTACTATAAACACCTTCACAATGAAGCACAAAGCATCCTTAATCCATATACTGACCATTATAATGCATTATGGAGATATGTTTAGTCCATTATAGATGAGACCTTCATAAAATTATAAGAATGGTTATTAGGTTTTATGAATATTGGGTTTCATAGAAAGTGTTACTATTACAGTATGTGTCTCCTTGTGTAAGACTTTAATTGGGCTATGTTGTGTTGTGTTGATGGGGACGAGGGTCTACTTCTCCAGCGCTGGCGGATGGAGCGCAGAATGAGATGGGGCAGAGAGGGAGCGGAGTGAGCAGTGGACAGTTGGTGCGAGAGTGGGGAAGCACCAGTGAATGTGTAGTGTCGGGCCTGGAGGTAGCATTTGGTAGTATTTGATCAATTTTCCAGTGGTGAACCTCATTTCCTCAGGTGGGAAAATCGAACGAAGCACAAGTTACATTGTTACAAGAGACCAAAGAGGATATTTTGTTAGTCTCTTTTCAGAATCAAACACAAGGGAGAATCAAGACCCGAGTCGATTCCTCCAGTCTGTCCATTTAAGCTTAAATTTTTCCATACATCCATCCATATATTATAGCAGCTGGTCCAGAGTAAGGTCTCTCTGGATCACATCCCAAGAACCCAACAGTTTTGTTAATCTGAAAAAAGAATTGAGAAAAAACAGTCAACGATGGGGGTCCTCCACATACTTTGTTATGCTGTCACTCATTATTCCCCGCCCCTCTCCGTTGGTACCACACCCCTACACCAAATCAGTGCTGTAAATCGGAAACTGAAAAATACCATCTGAAAGTGAAAAAAGATCTGCATTTGAAACCTGAAACCAATAAACAAGATTTGAAACTGTAAAAAAATAAGATCTGAATGTGAAAACAAGAAAAATGCAACTGAAAAAAATGACACCTCAAATATCAAAATATAGATGAAAGTGAAAAATTTGAATAAAACATCTATTTAAAAAAAACAGAACTGAATAAAAATTATTTTTAAACCATCCATCCATCCATTTTCCAACCCGCTTATCCTGTTCAGGGTCACGGGGGGCCCGGAGCCTATCCCAGAAGCTACGGGCACGAGGCAGGGAACAACCCAGGATGGGGGGCCAGCCAGAATTCTTGTTGTACCAGCAAATAAAACGTTTTTACACCCTGATAGTGCTGCACACACCATTCACTCACACATATGGGCAATTTTAGGAACTCCAATCACCCTCAGCATGTCTTTGGACTGTGGGGGGAAACCGGAGTACCCGGAGGAAACCCCACAACGGCACGGGGAGAACATGCAAACTCCACACACATGGAACTGGGCCGAATTCGAACCCTGGTCCCAGAGGTGTGAGGCAACAGTGCTACCCACTGCACCACCGTGCCGCCCCTAGTTTTAAACCAAAAAAAACTTTTTAGTACATTGTTGTGTTCAACATCAAAACTTGAACTTTCTGTTTCAATTCTTTTTCAAATTAACAAGAGGTGTGAGGCAACAGTGCTAACAACAACCATGCCATCCTACAACGCCTTGTTTATTAAAGTTATCTATCTATCTGATTCTGATGATAAACATCCAAATAAAAATTCTACATATTTGCCATATTTGCAGGTGAACACAAATGCAGCTTATGACCCAACAAGAATTTAAAATGATGAAAGAGTAATTAAGACAAAGTCAAAAGTCAAAGTGAACTTTATTGTCATCTCAACCACATACAAGTATGCAGTGAGACGAAATGGCGAAGCTCAGGATCCACGGGTGAACATACACACAGTATAAATAGGCTATGTTAGACATTAAGTACTAAGACATTTTAGCAAGTAAAAAAAAAGTTGAAAAAGTAGAATGACAAGTGCAAAGAAGCATTCAAGTGAACAGTAAACAGTGATAATAGTTCTATTTTCAAGTAAAGTTTCTATTATAATACTTAAGAGACAATCCCCTTGTTAACCAAGCACACCTGCCTTATGTTTGTTCCTTGATTACCTTCCCTTTATTTGCCTGGCTCCTCGCCCGAGCCCTCGTCACCAGGCTCCTCACCGGGCTCCTCGCCTGAGCCTTCCTCATCGACTGGCTGTTTGCCTGAGCCTGGTGTCTCATCTGAGTCTTCCTTGTCACCTGGCTCCTCACTGGGCTCTTCGCCCAAGTCTCCTTCATTGCTGGGCTCCTCGCCAGAGTCACCCTCATCTCCGGGCTCCTCTCCCGGGCCCTCCCTGTCTCCGGACTCCTCTCCCTGGCCCTCCTCGTCCCCTTCCTCCTCGCCCAAGCCTTCCTCGTCTCATCTGAGGCCCTCGCATGGATGGCACCTGCCTGCTTGTCAGCTCAGGTCCTGCTTGGCCTCCTGCCCTGATGGGGGGGGGGACCCCTGTACAGGACCCTCCGGAGGATGCCCCACAGGCTTAGCCCTGAGTCCTGGGTCATGGACCCGGTTTTCTGTCCCAGACTGAGAACACCCAGGTCTCCAGTCCCAGGGAAGTCGACTGCACTGGCGGAGGGACAGGAAGGGGAAAGCCCTGGTCTCCGTATCTCGAAGAGGAAGATGGGGGCACGCCCGGAGAGGCCAGCCTCATCCCAGGTCAGGTCCCATTTCCTACTTTCGCTCCCCTGATCCCACTGTCCCCACAGCTCCCCCTGGTCCCGCTGTCCCCACAGCACCTGTTGGTCCTGGAGGCTCCGTGGCCACTACACAGCCCTCGGTCCCTGGTCCCATTGGGCCCTGTAGGCCCGGAGCTATGGTCCCAGGGAAGGCCTCCAGCCCTGATCCCTGCTCTGCTGCCCCCTTAGGTGCCCCTGAGCCCAGCAGGTGCTGGCTCCCAGGGCGGCTGTCCAGCATCCTAGGACCCCAGGGGCCCGTCTTCGCCTCCATACCTCCGCTCCTACCTCCGTTCCTGCCATATCGTCTTGTCGCACCTCAGTTTTCCCCTGTTTTGTCCATCCTTCCGAGCTCCCCAGGTTGTCTGTTCCTGGAGTCTGCCCGTCCGCTGTCTGCCCGTGTCCTTTGTGCCTGGTTCTGCCCTGTGTCCTGGCCCCATGTGCCCGTCCTGTCTTTTGGGCCGCCTCCCCGACGTTTTCGCTGCGCCCGGAGTGCGCGCCTTTGGGAGGGAGTTCTGTCATGATCAGCCCCATCCTGTGTGTCTTCAAGATTCAAGATTCAAAAAACTTTATTAATCCCAGTGGGAAATTGCTTTGGCTTGGTTATACAGTTGCGCAATTATATAAATTTAAAATTAAATAAAATACAAAGATAAAAATTTAAATACCTGGAGAATGGAATCAAATATAGCACACTATGACCTACCTATTGCACGAAAAAGAATTATTATACCAATATTGCACTTGAAATGTAGTGAAAATGAAAGGGAAACAATATCGCATAAATGTTCTGGTACCCAGATATTGCACTTGGAACTTATCTTGAATTTTTTTGTCTTTTGCCCTGTTTCCCTCAGGCTTGGCTTAATTTGCCACACCTCAGTCTTGTTTAGTTTTGACTCATGTTCCAGTCCCTTTGTTAACCAAGTACGCCTGCCTTATGTTTGTTCCTTGATTACCTTCCCTTTATTAGTCTGTCTGAGTCCTGTGATCCCTGTCGGTTATTGTAAATGCTGCCTGTTGTTTTTGGCTCCCGTTATCCCTCTGTCCCATCAATAAACACCACCACAGCCTGCATCATGAGTCGTTCCTCCCTCCTGTAACGTAACATTATCAATATTCAAACTGAAAATCAGTTGTCTTCATCTTAACTAGAACTACAGTAATGAAATAATTATATTTGTTCAATATTTCAAATAATGTTATTTGTTTTTTAGAATCAAGAGGCCAGATCACTGTCACTCAGACACCAACAGTAAAAGCTGTTTCTGTAGGAGAAACTGTGACCATAAACTGTAGACCCAGCAGTCCTATATGAAAATGCAGGAATTGTGTGTCATGGTACCAACAGAGGATTGCAGAAGCTTCTAAATTCCTAATCTACCTTATAAGCGGCCATGTGTCTGGTACTCCAGAACGATTCTCTGGCAGTGGATCTGACTATGGGTCTGACATCACTCTGACCATCAGAGGAGTCCAGGCTGGAGATGCAGGAGATTATTACTGTGAGGGTTTCCATGATATTGGTAGTAGCAGGCTCTTCACACAGTGATACAGAGCTGTGCAAAAACCTCCCTCAGTCAGACTGCACAGTGACTGCACTGCTGCAGCTGGGACTCACTGCAGGTGCTGAGGGGAAGATAATGACTTTAGCCCTTTCTTAAGTAGAATAGTTAATACATTTTACAGAATCAGTTGCACCAGTAAAATAAGTTTTTACAGCCTGATAATGCTGCTGATGGTTATAATAGTATGAACTGGTATTTGGTATGTGGTAGTCAGAATTAACCTAAGCATCTACCGTATTACTCTATAATCGTCTATAAACCTCTCTATCTTGAATCAATACGCATATGATGAGCAAAGTTTTCCTTTATTCAACAATCCAGCATAGCGTTCCAGCCACACTTGGGTACACATAGCCAAATCTCCAAAACAACAAGGCTTGAGACATAACAATGATCCCACAATGCCTTCCAACCCTGGCCTAACATTACTTAAAATTTTCCTTCCACAGGTATATTTATATATAGTATATATTTTAGCTTTTCACCCATTGCTTCCAGGATAGGCTTTCTGCGCAGCGAAAGCAAGTGACCCGGGCTGGTGGGTGATAATGCCCCCTAACCAGTGAAGGATCACAGTGAGCATAAAACCTGCCAGGAAGCACAGGGCACTGGGTAGATACTCCATGGATGGGATGCTGGCCCATCACAGGACATGCACTACGGTCAGATTAGAGACACCAGTTTTCCAAACAAGCGCCCAGGAATACAGGGAGAACATGAAAACACACACAGGCATGGCTGGGAACTGAACCCACAACCTCTGAGGTGAGAAACCCCAAGGCTGCCGTCTGAGCCAGTTAAACATGTGATGCCAATATTGTGATGCACAGTGTCCTTTCTATGCAAATTCTCTGTTTCGTTACAGTAAGTTTATGAAAAAGGATGCTGTGATCTCACTTGACAGGTGGTTGCCCAATAATTGTCACAATTTGTGGTTTTAGTCTGTTGGGGCGGGGTAAATTCTGACAACATACAGACTTGTTATAAAGAAATAAGATAAGTTTAAAACATCGGTTTAAATGACATTATGAAGAAAGTCCGGATAACCAGTAACTTCACTATTCCACTGCATTCGTTTTGACAGAATTACAGACAGCATTTACTGTTTTGCAAAACAATGTTGGTTTTAACAGTGTTATAAATCAGTTACTGATAAATTAACAGGGAGAGAAACATAACTGCAACATGTTTCTTTTTTCTTGCGCATGTTAATAGAGTAATCGACTAATTAATGCTTTTACTGTAACCAGAAACGCGGCTGTAGTCCTGGGAGGTTTTTGTACGGCGTATCAATGAGATTCGATCACTGTGGTGGAGTTTCGGCAGCGGGACCAGACTGGATGTAGGCAGTAAGTATCCAGTTTTTAATCTATAATGTGCAAGTAGACATCTTTAACACACACGCACAAACTTAAACTTTGCTATTACTGCAAATGCTAAGATGCTCTGATTTTATCGTGAAGATCCCGGGCAAGCAATAAGCGGCGTGAATCGAACAATGCGTTTGAAAAATATTATTTAATCCACCCATCTTTAACCTCATTAGCTCAGATATGGTAACGTACATAGGCCAATTATTTCTTAAGTTGTGTAAACAGCACCTTACTTACTCTGCGTAATTAGAATAAAACGGAATGGTGATACTTTGTTGCCTTATTAATCCCCGTGATTAATTGTGATAATTCCAATTCCAAAGGCGTTTGTGACAAGCGGATCTTTTTCGGAAATAAATGCCAACTTATAACTGACAACAAAGATTATACCGTTGTTCTTGTAAATTTCCGTAGACGCAACTTTGTAGTTTATAACGTTTGCGGTGTTTTTTTTCTTTGCTCTGTAATATTAGTGAACATACTGGGTAGGCTATATGTTCAGTAGGATATACTTTGCCTTATTTCAGTTAGTGTCTAATTGTATCAATAAAGAATAAGGAAGGTACGGGAAATAGATATTAATGATAATTCACTATGCGGTTAAAGTTGAATCGTAATCATGGGCGTAAATTTCATTTAACAGTAGGGGGGGACGATAAATATAAAATTTCTCATGAGCAATTTTTGAAGGGGACACGTATAATACAGTCGAATTGCACTTATAAAGATATGTCCCCACAGTGAAAAACTTTGCTTCTCCCATTATTATTGTAGCATGGAGGCTGCGTCATTATGGTTATTTGGGGGGGGACAATCCTCGGATGGGGGGGGACATGTCCCGTCCGTCCCCCCCGGGATTTACGCCCATGATCTTAATATCAGTCGAAACTAATATAAACAGCTGCGATACTTCGTCCAAATAATTCCATGCGTGGTTTAAAAATCTTGGTTTAAAGATTTATAGATATGGATTAAACCGACTATGAGTTTAACCACGATAGGGACTAAGGCAACCTTATTGTCGTTTTAACGGTAATCGGGTCATGCTTAATTTTTTATACGTTCTTTTGCAAAGTTTGCCTTTCACTCCGACCTAAAGTCTCTTTGGCGCCCCCTGTAGGTAACAGAGCCCCCACCCTGACGGTCCTGCCCCCCTCTAGTGCGGAGGTGTCCAGCAAGAACACGGCCACCCTGATCTGCCTGGCCAACAAGGGCTTCCCCTCCGACTGGAAGCTGAGCTGGAAGGTGGACTGTAACAGCAAAGCCTCAGAGACCAGCCACGGGTTCCTGGAGACGGACGGCCTGTACAGCTGGACCAGCAGCCTGACCCTCACTGCGGATGAGTGGAAGAAGGCGGGCTCAGTGGTCTGCGAGGCCCATCAGGGCTGCCAGGCTCCTATCACTCAAATACTGAGGACAAGCGATTGTTCAGTGTAGATGAGCTCACCTGTGATGAGCGGCTGATTACTGTGTTTTTACTGTGCTGGGCTACATGCTTCTGATTTACTGATTATATAGGGAAAATAATGTGCTTTGCTTAATCCATGAGTGAATATTTTTACTAGTGTTTAATAGTTTTTGTGCCTTATTGTATCATCTTGTGTGTTTTATTCCAGAATGCTGCAGAGATAAATAAAGATTTCATCCTGTCTGATAAACCAAATATTATCATAACTGGTTATTTGTACATACACACAGTGATGCCATTGTGGCAATGTTGCTGGGACAAGATCCTGAAATTTTAAATACCTGTAAGTATAAGTCAGGAGATAAATACAGTTCTTGTACAAAATCATCCCTGCTCATGTGGAAAGGGATACGGATATTTCATCAACCAGTGGGAAAACTATTCTAATACAATATATTATAATTCTATCATATAGACAGAATATTGTCTACAGTAATTACAGTAATATATTTATGTCATAATGTTACTAAATACATTGCACTGTTAACCCAATTGAAAACACTCAGCGATTGTGTGAGACAGTCAACTGCTCTGTGAAATGGGGAGATCCCCCACCTCACTCAAATCCCAGGGGACTGGGGGACATTTGCCTGCTCTCTTCTGGGGACAGCAGAACGAGAGCCATCCTGCTCAGTTTATGCAAATATGAGTTTTGCCAGAACGGCTCAGAGTTTAGTTTCAGGGCTTAAAATAGGCTGAACTGGGGCAGCTGTGGGGGAGGGGGGGGGGGGGGGGGGATGAACCCATTTATGATCGGGCAGCAGGAAGCTGAAATGTTAGGTGCTCACTGGACACAACAGTACTCCTATTCTACTTGAATAATTACCTAGTCTGAATGCAGAAAATCCAACAATGACCCCCATCCATCCATCTATCCAAGTTTGCATGTTCCAATTATCCCAGGAGTTGTCTGGGGCTTTATGCCCCTGGTAGGGTCACCCAAGGCGAACAGATCCTGGGTGAGGAACCAGATGAAGTGTGGCTTATTAACCCCCTTAAGATGAGAAAAAAACATGGATTCACAGTTTTCTTCGCCAAGACGTGGGTCACTGGGGCCCCCCTCTGGGGCCAGGCTTGGGAGTCAAGCTGAAGGAGGCCTATCAGGCCTTTTTAGCTAGTAGGACCCCAGAGGCAGCTGATGGGTACCAGTGGGTCAAACGGAATGCGGCTTCGGCAGTTGCTGAGGCAAAAAGAGATTCTGGTCCACCGTCCGGCGGTTCAGGGCGGGAAAGCGATGCAGCATCAGCACTGTTTATAGTGGGGATGGGGCACTGCTGGCCGCAACTAGGGACGTTGTGGGTAGGTGGAGGGAATACTTCGAAGACCTCCTCAATCCCACTGACATGCCTTCCAATGAGGAAGTTGAGTCTGAGGATTTGGGGGTAGACTCCCCTATCTCTGGGGGGGAGGTCACTGAGGTGGTTAAAAAGCTCTTCAGTGGCCAGGCCCCAGGGGTGGATGAGATCTGCCTGGAGTTCCTCAAGGCTTTGGATGTTGTAGTGCTGTCCTGGTTGACACGCATCTACAGCTTCACGTGGACATCAGCGGCAGTGCCTCTGGATTGGCAAACCGGGGTGGTGGTCCCCTTCTTCCAGAAAGGTCTCCCTGGTAAGGTCTTTTCGGGGGTCCTGGAGAGGAGGGTCCATCGGATTGTCGAGCCTCGGATTCAGGAGGAGCAATGTGGTTTTCACCCTGGCCGTGGAACAGTGGACCAGCTCTATACTCTCAGCAGTGTCCTGGAGGGGGTGGGAGTTTGCCCAACCAGTCTACCTGTGCTTTGTGGACTTGGGGAAGGCATTTGACTGTGTCCCTTGGGGACTCCTGTGGGGAGTGCTCCGGGAATAGGGGGTGCCGGGCCTTCTTATAAGGGCTGTTCCTGTACGACCAGTGTCAGAGCTTGGTCCACATTGTCAGCAGTAAGTCGGACTCATTTCCGGTGAGGGTTGGACTCCGCCAAGGCTGCCCTTTGTCACTGATTCTGTTCATAACTTTTATGGACAGGATTTCTAGGCACAGCCAGGGCGTTGATGGTGTCCGGTTTGGTGACCTCAGGATTAGCTATGTGCTTTTTGCAAATGATGTGGTTCTGTTGGCTATGGCCATTCTTCTGTGCTGAGTTTATACTGTAATCCACATCACGCATCACTTTTTATAAGGCTGATGACAGCTACAACCACTAGGGGGAAGCATCCATCCATCCATTTTCCAACCCGCTTTTTCCTGTTAGGGTCGCGGGGGTCCGGATATTATAGCTTAAATGCGAAAAGTTATCCGGCAAAGCAAGAAATCATGCTTTCTGAAACAGGCCCCAGTTCTAGCCTGGTTAATTATTAGCCATTGGTAACAATATCAGTTGCTAACACATTATGTGGTATTTTGCACATCATAATACATAGCAACAATACAAGTCCACAGATAGTGGCTGAACAGTAGTGTGTGTACCAATTTAAGGAGCCACAAATACGATGTAAGTGCTAATAAACAGTATAAAACTACAGCTTTAACTCTGTTAATAAAGGGTGCAGCCATCTTGAATTCTGAGGTCTGAAGATGTAGACAGGCAAAAATTCAATGGAAGTCAGTGGTAAAGGTCATCAGTTTACTTGTACCATTTTTCAAATTATGGATGACCTCTGCAAACTTTATTCACCCCTACTAGAAACCCCCTGGATTCATGCCAACTTTTCAATAGCATTTTAAGGCAGTAATCAATCACCATTCTCTCTCATCTGTCAATTAACTCTTAGCCTATAGGAAGGTGGCTCATGTAATCCCCAACCCCTGTCTGCACTACTTATTGCATCAGCAGTTTTGAGAGAAAACAGTGGCAAGCTTGATTCACGACGGAACGGTGCGCACTCATAAAGCCAAAGTTTGTGCATCAGGGATACAGTAAGTCTTCAATTCAATATGTTTGCAATATTCACTATATTAGACTATTTGATGATGCGTAAATTGTACATTCTTAACAAGCAAAACCAGTATTAACTCAGTCACTACTGAAATACAATTCATGAACAAATATTGTTCATGAATACTTAAAATGTGTCATGATTCATTGATGATGAACAAACGTGAGATCAGTATTTCGCTTGTCTTATTCGTTACCTGGTCCTTCAATAGTTCCTTAGTAAGTCCTTCAGTAGTTCACTAAGATTTGTAGACATAGTCACAAATATAGTGACTACTTGGGATAAAAGTTGCATCAGTTAGTAACAGTTTGTGGTTAGTTAGTGCATAAGTAATTGTATATTGTCACATTATTTGTGTACCCTCAAGTAAAGTGTTACAGAGTTATCTGTGTATCGCCTGCAGTGTGTGTACATGTGGTGATATTCGGGGATGTTAACTAACGCTTTCAGTGTATCACCCTTGGTGAGTGAAGCAAGCATCTCTAACTGGAGGGTTAGGGGGTGACATCACTGCACGATATCACGCCTGAGGCTGCCACAAACACGCCTGGCGTCCTCCAAACCAGCAGTATACATAGACTTATGCATTTATGGGATTCTAAACTTGTAGTGTCGTCATCTGCGGCTTTCGCAAAACTTACAAAAAAATCTCCTTTCATTTCTTATGCCGACCCCGCGATTTGTCAAAACCTTGATGGGGAACTTTGCGATGCAAAAGTGTCCTCTGTACTAGGGCCATTCCAGCGAATCTGTGCCATTTATGTCCACAGGACATTATATGTTGATGTATGTGCATGAAAAGTAGCTTTATAATTCATGTTATTATCAAGCAACGTATATAATGTAAAACATTAATGAAAACTACCAAGAACACTGAAAATATAGAGTATGCCATCTGTCCCTGCTCACTACTTGTACATGTCACCATGAAATATAATGATTAAATACCTTCAAAATCAATAATATATTAGTTAAAATGCACATTTTACTCGGGGCCCCAGGTTTTCATTCAGTCCTGTTACACTAATACATTTCTGTGCCTAAAGAATTTGACTCATTTCCACAAGTGACATGTTCTGCTGGAACTGGCATCATCTTGGTCACTTTGATGATATTGTAAGTATGTCTGAGGCAGTCGATCGTAACACTCAGTCCTGATGACCAAATTATTTCTTATATTTCATTATAAATACTTTTTTGGCAAGTTCTTAGAACATGCTCAGTGCTATCGAACGATTAAGTTTGATGACGTGGCTATGGTTCATGTATTTGCTCATTTTATGTAAAACTCACTTATATGGTGATTTTTTTTAACCACAAATATATTTTTTGAACATGTAAGCAATCATTTCTTTAAAATACACACGTCATTGAGGGTAACAGCAGAACTAGTTCCAAAGGATACTTAAAAAGCAGCTTGAATTTTTGGTAACAGGACTGAGATAATGCAATCATCTTCCATTTAATAACCCTGAAAAAATAAAACAAAATGACCTGAAATTGACCAGTGTACATTTGAATAGTTAAATATATAGTATGTGTTATTAGATTCACTGGGTACTGCTGGTTTGACAAGTGGTTGTTCAGGGAGTACTGAATGAGGTACATTACCTGCATCCACGTAACCCCTGACTGTGGCAGATCAGACTGTCATTTCCAGAGGGTGGGACTGGATGCGTGTCGGCCTTGGGGGGGGGGGGGGGGGGAGCCAACTGGGATCCCGAGGTGTTTTGTCCTGTGGTGGCTATGCCAACGCGCTGTACCAGTGCCTGCTCCCCAACCTGACCTGATTCAGTGTTGAGAAAGATTAACAAAAAATTTTAGTTTTGAAGATGTATAACATGTAAATGGGACCTATTCTGTGGAATATTCCTATGCAGATAAATAATATAATTAATGTTACTTTATCCTTTATTTGTCCTTACATAGGCCTACATACACTCACTGTCAGGCGGAATATCCAACTACAGATCCCGACGACGACAACCCAGACTAAACTTCTTGCAAAGGCCTTTAAATGTGTGTTTTTTTTGTAATTTACTTTGTATTTTTATGCATTTCAATGTGTTAAACGGAAAACATTTTAAATAATTGTATTATATATAGTGACAATTGTAAAGAGTTTCTGCCTCATCTTGTTTCTCATAATTTTCTAACTGTTCTACCCTCTACAGTGCAGAAATGGCATATCAAAGGAGACTCCCCACACTGTTACTCATTTTCATCTTCTGTCAGTGTGTTATCATTCTTGGACAGCCCAAGAATTCTCGGCCACAACACAGCAAACGGCAGCCTAATACAGACACCTGTATTATGACGGACAACAATGGGAGAGTAACCACTTTCACAGCTGAAGAGGCTCCAATAGCACCATCCAATAGGGAGTTGATGAAGGAAGCAGTAGACTTAATTAACCGATGGAATGAGGAGGACTTGGGTGACAGTGCCAAGTCTGCACTTTATAAATCCGATAATCTTCGCATTGACCTACAGGGATCATTTGTTAGAGAGGAACACCGTTATTACAACCTGCAAATCCAGATAAACACGAAACGCCCAAAGGGACAATCCACCACCATGTCACAGATCATAGTTCCTAGAGGCACTCCAGCTGCGTACATGCGTTTGGCCTTCAGACTGAGTTTACAGAAAAGTAAGAAGATTTCAGTGGCAGGACCTAACCAGTCACCCGGCGCTTCTAACACCTTCCCACAGTGTGATGAAACACTTAGACAATAATATCATTCATTCAAATATATGTAGCTAATGATTATTACAGCATACACATAAAATAACCACAAGTCAATATAGCAGAATGAGTAAGTCAGCATGAATCTCTTCTTTAGCAAACTTAATTTCTTGATAAATTAATCACTCAATACAAGAAGTTTCATCGGATGAGCTTGTATTATTCCGTTTTCATTGTTTGAAGCTGTTAAATAAACCCTTTGTACCATGATATTTATGAAGATAACATAAGTAATGTCTGGAAAAATAAACTTAATAGCCTTCACTTGCACTTTGTGTTGTGTTCCCTGATTATCCTTGATTGTGTTCCTCTGACCCTTTGTGTCCCCTTACAAAAGCAACATGCTTGATATTGGTATTGATTCTGATACTGATACTATGCACTGCTATGGGTGTGCAGGGTAGAAAAGAAACAAAGCACAGGAAGGCTGATTTTAAATGCTGCCTACATTTCTCCTTCTTACCACTGTGAAACATGCAAGAACACTGGAATTTCCACGATGTCTGTTTCGTTTGCACGAAAAACGACGTAGCGAGCTCGACCATTAGAGTCAGATCTCCCGCAATACGAGGAGTAAAAGTTGCCCGAGTTTATTCTCCAGCCCTGCAGCCGTGGGCAGATCTCGTGCTACGTCACGTCAGCTGCATACGGACCTAAACCCATGTCGAACGCACCCAGTAGTTTGCTAATCCTGTCCTAGCTCAAAGTGTCCGGCGTGACATGGATTTTCTGGTCACATTATATTAATATAAATGTAGCTTGTTAGCGATGTTTCATCAGACATATTTTCTTAGGTTATTAAGCTATACATCTGCCTCGTTAGCGGTACATTTTGCCGATTGTTACCGACATATTTTATTAGATTATTAACGTATATTTAGCTCGATGGCGATCTGTTGTCGATTATGTCCTTGTACTTTGCTCGGTAAGATTTGTCTCACTGGCATGTTTTATTAGATTATTAATGTGTATCACACTCAGTTTTTATGTATTATTGCTGAATATTCACGACTTTTAATTCGGATTACTGACACACCTTTTTAAAACGTAATTTATATACGTGATAACCAGTGAAATATATCGCCATGGAACTAAATATATGGTTATAATCAACAAAATATGTCACTACCGAGCTAAAAATTAATATAATAAAACCTTTAAGTGAGACAAGTATTATCGAGCCAAATATGTCTGTTATTATCGGCCAGACATTCCGCTAACAAGCTAAATATACATTAATAACCTAATAAAACATGTTGGTTGTACTATCAAGCTAAATGACGTAAGCCAAATGTAAGTGATGAAAACACACTTGAAAAACATTTTATTTTATTGACGTGAACTGGGTACCACGAAGCATTTAAACATCATTTCACATCATACAATACGTTGAAATGACGTACTCTAGAACTTTCAACACTTGTTATATAAGCGCGTGTACCTCAGCTCCTCATTTCTTGCTAACAGTTATGGATGAAAGAAGAAACGAGCAGTAATTAATGGCTAGCATCTATAGGGATTTGCGGCGACGCCTGAGAAAGGTGGAACAGAAGGAAGGTACACTTCAATCAACAGAGGATCAAATGGATGACCCCCATGATCGTGCCAGTGACCTCCTTCATTATGTGGATGTCCACCATGATTGCGTGGATGTCCACCATGATCATGTCGATGACCTCCAGCCAACAGAGGTTCATGTGGATGACCTCCATGATCATGTGAATGACTTCCTAGATCATGTCGATGACCTCCAGCCAACAAGAGGTCATGGGGATGACCTCCCTGATCATGTGGGTGACCTCATTGATCATGTCGATGGCCTCCTTCATTGTGTGGATGTCCACCATGATCATGTCGATGGCCTCCTTCATTGTGTGGATGTCCACCATGATCATGTCGATGACCTCCAGCCAACAGAGGATC
>JAODKL010000062.1:27274675-27287905 GCA_026780765.1 Petrocephalus schoutedeni
AATAAATATTGATCTAAAAATTGAAACATTATAAATTAAATAAATTCTATAGTTTTCACTGCTACAACATTTCTCGGTCCTGTGAAATAAAAGCAGTGGTCCACGACAGTGGACACACACGATCGACATCCTTCACACCACGTTTCCAGAGAAGAAAAACAGTATAACCTTAGTTACACCCATGTTTGACGGAAGGTATGACATATAGTTTACACCTTGACAGTATGATGGCAAAGCATGTAACCAAATTTCTTTTTATTACCAGTAACCAGTTATTCCACCCATTAAAATGTACAAAACAAATGACAGACTAACCTTCAATGCACAACTCAACACGGAGGCCAGCCCTTTTTAGGAATTAACAAACATATGCTCTACTATCTACGATGGCTGTGATTTAAGCTGCTGTAATGGCTTCCAGGCACACAGAGTAAGCGTATGATCTTGGTACTAATTACTCCCTGTCTGAACGTTAATGCTTGTCTTGTTATTCACAATGCATCTCAGTCTCCTTCACCTTCCATTCTGATTGGACGGCTGTCACAACCTAGTGTCCAAGTTTGTTCAGGCTCTGGGGGGAATGAGATTGGACACGGCTGCAAAAGTGAGAGCTCAGCATCAAGATGTTATTTATAGGGAAAGGATGGACTAGCGACTGGGTCAAATCATCTCAGGAAGGGAACGCCGACCCCTTCTTAAGCAATCCCAGTTTACGCAGGGCTTCCCTGCGGGACTGATCTGTGGGCCCATGTCCTGTGAACTGCACAGTGATACCCTGGGGGCGCAATGGTGCCGCGGGCTTGGAGAAGGACAGCCGTCGTTCTCCCGGGGGTGGCCCGGTGGTGGCAGCATCCCCACTGCTTTGGTGCAACAGTCCAGTGGCATCAGATGGCATAGGTTCCGGTCGGCTTGCCGGTGGACCCAGAGAAGCATTAGGGAGAACATGAGCCAATCTGGGAGTGGTAAAGGGGACATTTTGGTTTACGCTGCTGGCAAATATCTCAGCCCTGTTGATGGACATCACTGCGGGACTCACAGCTTTGCTTTTTGCACCATAACTGTTATTCAAGATGACTGCAGGTGCAGTTGGTGTTGGGGTCGAGGGATTTATGACTTTGCTTTTGCCTCCATAACTGTTGCTTGTGATGCCAACGTTGGTAGCGTCTCCACTAGGTACGGTGGACCTGGTGTCACGCTTTATTGCCTCACTGGCTGCAGCCTCGCTCTTGGATGATGTAGGCCGAACCATGACTCGACTTTTGCCACCGTAACTGTTGACTGATGCCTCAGCACCTGAGGGCGGGGGTGCCACACTGGGCCTGCTTTCATAGCTAATGCGGTGGTTGGCAGCAATGTCGCTCTTCACGGACGATGCCAGACTCATGATTCTGGTCTTACCTCCGTAGTTGTTGAAATCACTTGAGGATGGCACATTGTCAGGTGCAGCATAGGTTTCCCGCATACTGACAGATCTAGTTGACGGTGCCTTGCTTTTGTCCTCATAGTTGTTGAAGTCGATGGCAGAAGGGGGACCTTTTTGAGTCTTTTCGGTATAACCGCTATTCAGTGAGGAGTCTTCCTTACTTTTGCCAGGCACAGGCATGCTGACAGCCCTGTTATAGCTGCTAGATGAGGGCTGGTCTGCATTAAGGCCCAGCTTGGACAGAGCCTCCATTCTGGTCCTCTCCTGAATAGAATCCCGGTAGGAGGCACTTCTCGTTGGGTAATTTTTTGTGCTTTTTTCCTCCTGTTCAAGCGAGCCTGTTAGGTGGGTCAGAACCTGGGCCTTTCGCTCTTGGACATTAATAGGTGGCATGGAGTCGGTCTGCTTGCTTCCCATGATGACGTTAATATTGCCCGGGTAATGGCTGGGCTTGGCTGTGGAAGCGTGATCCTGGGGGGTGGAGTCCAAGCTTCGGCGGGGGCTAGAAAGCATGGTGGAGGGCAAGCTGGTGCCCGCGGCTCTCTGATGAGCCGCAATGTTCTGAGCAATGATGACCGGGGTGGGGACAAAGCCAGCAGGCTGGTACTGCGGCTGGCTGGTAGAATTTGGGTTGTTATGTGCTGCTGGGGGGGTCACAGTAGGGGGGAGTTTTAAATTATAGGGAAGGTTTCCCATAGGCTCCGGTTTTGCCTTCAATTCAAAATGAGTCTCTGGGTTTACAGCCATACTGCGAAAATCTGAGGGAAAAAAAATTACCTTAGTTTTATTACCTTGGAGTGAAACATAGCGTAAGGTATTGCAGTTTTAACACAAAATTTACTTTTTACACAAACATTTACACTTATATTTAAATTTTACACAAAATGTAATATACACGCAAGACAAAATGGGTACATTTTATAGTTATTACAAATTTCCTCCTGGGCCTTCTACTAAGCACTATTAACATGACTACAGAATGATTAATGTTCTGGTACCTGGCTGGATGGAGCTGTACAGGGCTTCCTTGGGCTGCTTTTGGACTAGGTCGATAATGTCTTGGTCCTTGGGATTGACAGGGCGTCCTGACATCAATACCGCAGCGGCTGTCAAGGAGCGGGGCGCTGCTGGATTGGCACCCCCGGGCGGCTTTCCGTCTGATCCATCCAGATCTTCGTCCAGTGAGTCGATGGTCTCCTCCAAGAACCTGATGCACTCCCTCTCCTCTCGACTCAGGAACTGCAGACCCTCATTCTCCTGAAGGGGGATTTAAGAGGTCATCTAAGAGGTCGGGAATCACACAGAGGAGGGTCGAAAGGTCAACAGTAAGGATCAAAAGATCAGGCGGCAGACAGAAAGTAAGACAGCAATCTGGTCGTGTGACAACCTTGATATCCACTCGGGTGCGTTAAAAACTGAAATTTATACGTAGATTGATTTACAGTATCCTGACAGAATTTTTTGCAACTTAAGAGTTACTATAAGCTTATAAACTCTCCATAAAAAATAATCCTGAAAGCGATTATTGTTATAGAGGATAGCACAATTTAAGAATATGATTTAAGAAGTGATTATATAATGACTTAAAGCCTTTTTTAAAAATGTTGCGTCATATGTCTCAGGTCAGGTGCTACATGTTCACGACACTCCTTAAGTAAATAGATCTGCCCAGTATGTAATCTGCATTTCCCAGTTATCATGCTATTAACGGGTTTTGAACCAAGCCGTGTGCACAATATACAGCTGAGATGCAGATTTGAATGAACACGGTCAAAGCTCAACACTTCCAAATGGAAGGTTTTAGGTTTAAAACCTACAATAGGAGGTCACATTATACAATACACCCAAGGCTGTATAATTAGCAGCCATCTCCATATAAGCAGAGAGTCCAGCAATTCTGTCTCGGTCATTGTCGGGTAAGCTGTATGTGCTGTTTTCAATACAAATATCTGCCAGCAGCCAAATAATACAATTATTTCATCTGTTTGAAAAGGAAAAAAAAAGCAGCTTTGTTTGTGTTCACTGACACCCCCCCCCCCAAAAAAAAACTGTTAGTAGCTGTACTTTTCGTTCCAGCTGATCCCCTAGAGTTAAGATGTTGACCAATGATGGCCCTAAGCTGAAAGGCTGGAGGAACCATCTGATTTGCCCTTTGGGAGAGTCACCTGCTGTCAGAGTGATCACTGGACCCCAGTCTAAGAACATGCCCCAAGGCCAAGCCCTCAATCTGATGGAAAGACAGAGGGCCCAAAGCCAAAATGAGGTAATAGGCCCTGGCTGCTGTCGCTTGACGGCAAGTGCGCCTTCGAAACACAAGTCGGCTGGGCGACGAGGCATCCGAGGGGCCGGATGCTTCTCATTTCAGGCGGCCTGCACGTCCTCCAGCAAGCCGGTGCAGCTGCGGAGCAACTGCTGAGGTATTATGGTCTGGGCAATGTCGGTACAGACGTCGCTCCGACATTGGCATGCGCCATTTGGAAAAGCAAGCATTCCGTGAGGGTGAGCTATCCATAATTCCATATGAATCCCATAATCTCTTATCGTGGCTAGTTTAAAGGCTACCCAGGAATGCTCAGGACAGGAGGCTGGAGACACCCTAGTCTGAATGCATGAACTGCTGAACTTACACACAGCAAAAGGTCAGCTGATATTGAATTACTTTCTTTTTTGCTTTCTTGGGAGAAGTCCACATGTGCCCTGTAATGGCCTGGGTCCAAGTCTGTACTGTGGTGCCACTGGGCCACGAAATTAATCTTCAAATTAATATCAGCAGACACTCCAAGGCACACAATCAGAACTACTGCTTAAACAATAACCACGATCGCTTTATCACACACTGACAGACACACTAACCGCGTTTATTACATCACAGTGAACAACAGTTTAATCTTTAATCTCGCGTTATTGTCTTAAATCCGCTCTTTTCCAGCTTACACTATCACAACAATTATGCATAATAGGCGTATTTAAAGGGCTTAGTCTGTTACAGAAAAGAGCCACACATCCGCTGAGCTAAAACGCTTCCAGAAAGGAAAAGATGTGAAAGGGAAAAGGCCGGTCGTCTGCCGGCGATGTGGGGACTGAGCGGAGACTTACAGCGGGCCTGCTGCGGTTTTGGGTGTTCCCTCTGCCGTTCTGGGCAGCCCAGCCGCCTCCGTATCGGGGGCCGGCGGCGGCAGGCACACGCAAGTCCATCGATTGCGTGCGGGGGCCCCGGGGGCTCTCCAGCTTCTCACGAAAGGGGTTTCTCTTAATTACTTTAAATTCTAAAAGCAGCTCCTGACCGGGCGCTGCAGCAGGTCACTTCTCAGGCCGAAGAACCTCTGACATCATCGCTGTTCATCCTTAAAAGAAAGAAGGAAAAGAAAAACTTAAATAAAACGAAGGCATATTTTTTTTTCTCCACCCAGAAAAAAGGCAATGTAAAATACATTTATCAATATAAATACTTCACTGGGAGCCTACGCCATGCTCCTGCATAACCACTGGCATTGCCTGGTCAAATAAAAGTGCAAACCGCAATAACCATGCCTACGTACGTACTGCGTCGTTAACTATTTCAAAGAATATTGCGGTTTCTAAGAACTATACAGCAAAGAAAAAAAAGTTTCTATAATCTGTAACCCTAAACCCATGCTGATTTTTTTTTTTTTACAATTACTTTAAAAGTAAGATTTTAAATGTTACGTTTGCACGCAGATTGTAAGATAATTTTTATTCATGTTGATTTTCTCACTTCAGGGCAACTTTTTTGCTGAAGGAGGCACCCCTGCCTTTTCTCGCTTTCCCCGCCGCCAATATATTACTGGCACATCTTCATATAACCAGCAGTATCCCAATTGCAATCTGGCGTCTAACAACAGGTCTGAATTAGCGAGCCGATACAGATAGCGCCCGGTCTCTATACACACCCAACCCGCTTCCCGGGAAGCCTGGGGACGGCCTCGAAAGCTGCCTGACGAGTTACTCGGGATCAGGGAGATCGCAAACTCTCAGCTGGCCCATATCATATAGGCTATGTATGGCTACACATACACACTTGTTAAAATGTGTTTTTTGAATATTACGATCGTATTTTCCGGCATCTGTTAGACTTATGTTGCGGTCCACTCACACGACTGTATCAGATAAACACGCATCTCATTAAACCGATTTCCTTAATTGCTGAAATGCATGAAATAAATATATTTGGCATGAGGGCATGAGAAAGATACTTACATGTCAGTTTGTCCGTTTCGTTTTCTGCCTCTTTTCACTTTTTAAACTTCTTTTTTATCTTGTAGGAGTTGTTATATTCTGCGTTCCTCCACAAAGAAAAATTAAAACATATGTAAGTAAATCCCCCTAGAGGAAATACTGTCGGATACCATACTGCTCTAAAGCTTCAGAAAAAAACATTTAAATACCGTGACTAGCTCCTCCTGGATTCTGGAGCCAAAGAGGCGCTCCTTCCATTTCGAAAGCGAGCGTACAAACACCAGCCTCCACCCTAGCGATTACATCAATCATATTTTGCTTACGACATCATGTTTCTACAATCCGTTCTTTTGTGGATCTGCAAGTAATTATTTTACAGCAAGTGTTAATTCACATTAAGACTGTTTGAGATTAATAAAAACAAACGGGTATGATATACTTAGACCTACTGTTTAGTGTATATGCATTCAATATGTCTGTATCAAATACAGGTATGACATACTGTATGGTGAATTTTGGCCACAGATAGTGAGCGTGATGGGTTAGCTTGCGAAACATTTAAATAGTGCCTGTTATTATAGCCATCTCACGTGCCCTGCGATGGAATGGGTGGCGCCCCCTCTGGGTAGTTCCCTGTCTTGCACCTGTAGCTTAGGGCTTAGGCTACGGACCATCGTGATCTTGCATATGATAAGCAGGTACAGAAAATGGATGGGCGGGTGACTATCATACCAGCCCACACACTAACATAACGCTGTTTTATTGATGTCTCCTGCCTATATTCCACATTAGAGATTACTTTTTTTCGTGCTTTAATCTCCACTAGTTTAGTTTTTCCATTTATGAAATGGCGTCTTTTTAATCTTTTACAGCTCTCAGCTTTTATTGTGATGATTCTTCTGGGGACACAATTGGAATAGAGCGACGCTGCAGAAATAGCAACATTAAGTTCCTTGGCAGTGTCACTGACAGAAGAACCTGACTTCAACTATTAGCGCCACAGTCGTCACCAAAAAGGGCCAACAGCGATTTCCCCAGGGCAAGCCTCCCCTCCCCAACCCCCGGCACATTTTACTCTGCACTGACCAGTGACATGCGGAGAGGTTCGTGAAAGGTGCGGCACTGGTTCTTTCAGAGCAAATAAATAAATAAAAATACGGACTGCAATAATGAACTTGAGTTTATGATTTTTAACCAGCGTACCAGCAATAATAATCCCATGGGCTCACGCACACCCCCTTCAGTGAGGCAGAGGTACTGGCTGCCTCACCTCCTGGTTTTTCCACTGCGGTTTTGTTTCAGATCAGCAAGACAAACTTCGTTATACACAGACGCGAAGTACATGAGCTTCTATGGAAAGTGAGGACATATAATATAGGTGTGCACTGACAAGACATTGGTGACATGCAGTGAGAAAGCAGAAGGCGCGCGCTCAGTGCAGTGAGGGAGCGCGCACAGGGAGATGAGGCTCTGTTCCCTGCGGCCGGAAATCGCGCGGAGAATACAGAAATTAGGCAATTTCAATTTTAAAAATTAGATTTAAGTGGTCGGAATCAGGGCGGCACGGTGGTGCAGTGGGTAGCACTGTCGCCTCACACCTCTGGGACCAGGGTTCGAATTAATTTCTTTTATTTTATCATTATTTGTTTTTTTATTTTTCATTATGACAGGTGAGACTCTGCCTTCCCTGACCGCACACATCCCTGGTACTGACTCCTTCTTCGGTAACTGTAATACACCCAAACAGGATAGTGAAGTCAGACTTATAGACCATTGGTGTCCCCCTGCCCTCTCACCAACTCTGCCCTTGCTGGCCATCCAGCATTATCAGAGATCCACCCCTCACACAGGCTGTTTTCTCCCCTGCCATCTGAAAAGAGGTACAGGTGCCTCCAAACCTGCACCACCAGGCTGCTCTACAGCTTCTTCCGCCAAGTTGCATGACAGCAATCACACACATTCCCCCCACATTCCAATAATCACCCCTCCCAACACTGGTCATTTTGGAACTGAACACTTTAACACAGGACACTTTGGCGACTATCTTTTTTGAATATATTTATTCAACTATTTATGTAATTTAAATATTTTTATACTCATTGTTATCAATAGGGGGCAGTGACAGCCTAATGATTAGGGAAGGGCACTTATGATCGAGAGGTTACTGGTTTGATTCTCAGACCAGCAAGGTACTGCTACCTGGGTGCTGAATTAGTTGCCCACTGCTGTATTACAATGTCACATATGGGTTAAATGCAGAGGACATTTTGTTGTTGTGTGCTATGGTGTGTCAACAATGACAATTAATAGCTTCACATTTCTTATTGTTTATTATGGCACTGTTCGGTATGGCGGGAACGTTATTTCAGTACACTGAAAAAATGACAAGAGGATTTCCTAAAGGAAATCTGAATCTGAAATGTGACACTCGAGGCTAATGGCCAGTAATTCTAACCCGGACTAAGTTAGAGAGTCATCTAGTGGGACTTTACAAGTACTGCACAACATTCTGTTGCCAGCGGACCACCTTGTTTGATAAAGAATCGTTTTTTATTATTCTATTTCCCTGTTCCCTGTAACAAAAATACACTAAAAGGCTAATTTATTTCATACTGCACCTAAACAGTCATGAAAAAAAATCTTATTGCTGTGATTTACATATTTACAGCAAAACATTGTTAACCCAAGAAATTCTTAGTGGAATAGTTCACTGATCGAGAGACAAAATCACATGGGGTTGACGTGGTAGCCTATCCAGTTTAAATTCCCAAGCGTCCTATAACAATTTCTTAAAAACTCTGGTATCGTTTTAACTTGAACATAACACATTCTCATTGCCACAACCACAAAAGCGGTGAAATGATTCCACCTTGTGGCCAAATTCATATATTTCTCTCCTGATTTAAGGCTCAAAAATACTTGGGATATGCAAAGGCATCTTTCCAGTGGTGCTACTATGGGCGTTTCCAAGCAAAGGCCAATTTCCCACTGAGGCATTATTCAAGGGAGGCTACAGGGAAACTGCACAACTGTACATCTGAGCAGATGGCTCAAGCACGCCAGAACTGCCACTGGGTTCTACAGCTGCTACTAATAGAAAGAGCCATCAGAAAGATAACACTAGCTAATGTGGTTGCAGGGGTACCCAGGGGTACCACATATCCTGGATAGTTAGCCTATTAACCATTCTTTTCACCATAGCAGTGCTGCGTACCAGCCACACAGGTGACAACAATCTAGGATCCATCTGGCATGGCAACACCGCTCGACTCGACACTGACAGCACCAAAACAAACCACTATTTAAAGCAGAAAAACCAAAGAAGAATATAAAAAGAACATATTGCATACACCTTCGTCATAATTTGCAGTAGCAATGGAGCTATCGGATAACTGCTAACAAGGCCCTAACGAGTGAGGCTGGCTTTCTAATGATCTGCGTCTCAGCACAATTTGCGGATCTGAAAGCAAACAGCAGATACTGTATCAGAACCAGACAAGAATGAAACATCAAAAGCCAACATGAATAAGGCAGATAAAATAATTGCCTAGTAAAAATCAAACTAAAATCACAGCAGTTGAAAAGAATACAAAGTTAAAGGGACCTTTTGCCGTGGCATATAATCCATTCATCATCTAACCGTGACAATTATTGTAACTGTGTGCCTACCAACTACCCAAGGAAGCCTGAGCAGGAAACCAACACACAGAGAAGATGTGGGATTCAAACCCCTAAGCCAGGCAGGATGACAGCACCAGGCTGCCCACTGAGCTACCCCAAAAGTGGCTTAGAAGCATATTTCTATATAGAATACATCTATCTTTTTTATATGTGCTTGTTTGAATGTGACTATAATAGTTTAGATTGCAGGACCAAGGAATTACAGCATACATATATTAACATGGGAATGCCAGTAGTCAAGATCACATGCATACAAGTGTAAATCTTAAAGGAAAAGTCTCGATCTCGTGATTTTTTTAGGCTTTGAGTATCCTCACACTTATATTGCTGCAGTTTTCCAGTTCAGAATGATTTGTACTTGCGGACGCTCCCTTGTTCTTTGAAATTTAATAATCATAAAGTACAAGACTTACACAATTTTCCATTTTATAGATGACAGTGAAAAGAAATGAAAATCATGTATTTTCCAGACATTTAGTCATTAACTGGGGTAATTTTGTTATTGTAACAACCCAGTGGCCCAAAATCAAATCTTGGCGTCAATAAAAAAATAATATTTGTAAGTATACTTTAACTGTACCGGATAAGGTTTCCCAGTTGGGATGCAGTGTGATATACTAATACTAACAGCTAACATGAATTCAATAAACAGACCATACAGTAAAGGCATTTTATTCATCAGGCCACATGCTGCCCTGGAAGTGGCCAGCATCCACATAAAAAAAAGTTACAAACCAAGTACTCAACACTCATCTGAACTCAAACTACACAAATCAGCATTTCAACTTGCTTCAGTCAGCTGAATTACAAATATGACTGCTTTCCAGCCACATACGCATCCCATTAAAACCTCATAAGATACAACATTTTCGTCCCTGTGTATATCTCCAGTTTCTTTCTGAGATTTGGTATTGATTGCTGTTCATTTTTGCAGTGGTGCTAAGGTGTTTGGTGTGTAATGGGTCCCTGAAAGAGCACCCTCCCCCTCCTCCATCAAGGCACCCAGTCTGCTTGGCCGCAGTAAATATCCAGCCGAATAAAATAAGAAACAGTTTTAAGTTTGCGAGTCACTTCGGGTAAATGAGCAAATGGCACATTCCCGATATAACGCGACAGAATGTAATGCCAGTTTGGGTGCAGCCGTCATAGCTTAGAAATATACAGTACTGTATAAATCTGAACTTCAGGTTTAATGATACGTATACGATGTCATACGTGCTTGGCATAAGGTTTGTTGATGAATGGCCACTGGTTACAAGGTAAGTTAAAATGGTTATAAATATAACGAAGAGAAACAAAAATAAGAGAGCCGGATTTTCACAGACAAAGATGGGATTTTATACATTGCAAACAGGCAAAGGATAATGCAAATAGCGTCCACGTGCGTCTCCCTTGCATTTTCGTACTGGACGTGGCTTAAGCCCCCGTATCTGATCGTTTACCTTCATAAACTAGCTTGGCCGGTTTCCGCGTTATACTGAGGTTATACTGCAGCGGTTTAGTCGCGGATCACAAAGCTCCGTCCCCGCACAACAGAGGTCGGGGGAAGAAAAACACGGTTTGCATGAAGCGTGTCGGGAGCTGCAGACGGGATACAATACAGTGCGTGCTCCCACTGTTAGGGAAGAAGGATCGGTGTAGAAAATGTTTAACTGAAATAAGATATGTTTCTAGTACGGGGGTCACCGGCCATAAACCGAAAAGCTGCTGGGATAAATAAGTCCAGTGTCCCGGACGCCCTGGGGGCGGGGGGTTAGAAGACACAGACAGTATTTCCTAATTACTGTCTGGAGCCAGGCTTCCTTACAGTGCATCGTTTCTTCCGGAGTTCGTTCAGTTTAAGGATTCGTTTAGAGGAGGGGTGCCCAGCTCCAGTCCTGGGGGGCCAGAATCCAACACAGTTTGCAGATCTCCCTGCTCAAAACATCTTAGTCAGCTAATTACCAGGTTAAATGAGTATGCTAGAACGGGGAAATCTGCAAACTGTGTTGGGTTCTGGCCCTCTTGGACTGGAGTTCGGCACCCCTGGTTTAGAGTCGTTGACTTTTCCGTTGTTGCGTGTCCTGCATTGATATTTTTCCATTGGCAAGTATATAAAAAATTAGCTGACTGGTGCAATGACCAATATTGTGTTCACTTAAAGGAATACTTCAAAAGGAACTTCATTTTTCATGAACCTCACACATATAGACCTATCTCTGATTTGCACAAGAATAACATTTTTAAAACAAGAAGTATGCTATAGTCCAACCTCATGCAATGTAAGCGCCTTGAATATATGGTCTTAAAAATTCTTTTTTTTTAAGGGTGCTGCCTTTCCTCACATAGGCCTACTTACTGCCTCGTTTCTGGGTGGAATAAAAGTTAGGGTGACCAAGTAACCCATGTCAGGGAGGACACTGAGCTAGGACGGGATTTGTAAACTATTTCAATTAAGTGGACTCAGATTTCATTTAGGCCTTGTCCACGTATAAACGGGTATCTTAAAAACTGGTTTCCTTCTCCGTTATTAAAAATAAATCTCTCTCCACATGAACAACTCTAAAAAGTGCTGTCAAGAGCATGCCAAACCAACAGGTGGCGATATAACTGTAACCATAATGCTATGTTAACCAATCAGAAGCCTTGTTAGCAGTTCTGCTAGGCTAAAAACAGCTAATGTAAACAACAGATGGTGCACACTTTGACATTAAATGAAGTAGATAACATTACACGCTCTGATGTTACAAGCCAAAAACTCAGTTTTCCCTGTCTAAACGTTAATGTTGAAAGCATAGTTTCTGAAAATCTTCACCTTGGACGAAGTTTCACAAAAGCTCAGTTTTCAGTAACCTTTCAGTGTCCATTTGTATGTGGACAAAAGGCTGAAACACATAGAAAAAGCTACATTTTTAAAAAAAAACCTTTGTACGTGTGGAAAAGGCCCTAAGCACCAAGTTACTGTGTTGGTCAGTCTCCTAAAATCACGCATTTGTCACTAATAAAAAAGTCTAATGTGAAACAGCTTCCAAAGCAATCAAGGGAACAAACCAGTCAAAGCACAAGAAGAACTGAACTATTCAGGCAAACAGAGGAGCCTTTCAAGTTAAAGTACTTGTAAAACTTGAAGTACCTCAAAGTATCCTCCCCTGACATCATCAATATAATGGTCACCCTAATAAAGTTTGAAAACTCTAATCCATTTTCCCCAATTTACAAGTATGAATTATGACAATAAAATCTAATTTTATCAAGTGAAATCTGTTACTTGCAACCTGCCAGTTCTGTGTGATTAGGGATAATTAACAAACACATGTTAATTCATATAGCCTATGTTAATACATACTCCTGCACTTACCATTTACACAGAAAATACAGATTGTGGTTAGTGCGGCCAGACATCGTTCTGATATTTATAATCTGTGACACATTGCCCTTTCCTGCCAGTATTGCATTATTATATTCATTTAGCCTACATCATGTGTCTGTAACATTTATAACATTGTTTTATCATCTAGTTTGAGTGTACAGTATATCATTATTGGTACTTTGCCAGACTAAGTGGGAAAAATATCCTGTTTACTCTTCAGATAAAAATAATAATGATGTAGAGTTCAGCATCAGGCAGCGAGAGTAATTTAACTGGGAACAGCCAGGTAGATTAACAGTCAGTCGAAAATATGCAGGCTACAGAAACAGACCACACGGGTTAGCTTTTGCACTGAAGATACTTTGTGATTAAGTGAAAATATACTTTACATCTTAACTTAGCTGTAATATTACAGGGTGGGTGCCGGTCTGTGTAAACATGACTGAAATATGACAGTATTTGAAACCACTGAGCTACATAACACTGAAACTATATTTTATTTCAGATTCTGGGGAAAAATATATATTTTCATATAAAATAAACTCACCTCTCAATTAGACATCTGAACAAAAATAATAAA
>JAODKL010000062.1:27293911-27309122 GCA_026780765.1 Petrocephalus schoutedeni
ACAGACAGATATAGGTATGCTGAGGCAGGTACAGACAGACAGACATAGGTATGCTGAGGCAGGTACAGACAGACAGACATGGGTATGCTGAGGCAGGTACAGACAGGCAGATATAGGTATGCTGAGGCGGGTACAGACAGACAGACATAGGTATGCTGAGGCAGGTACAGACAGACAGATATAGGTATGCTGAGGCAGGTACAGACAGACAGACATAGGTATGCTGAGGCAGGTACAGACAGACAGACATGGGTATGCTGAGGCAGGTACAGACAGGCAGATATAGGTATGCTGAGGCGGGTACAGACAGACAGACATAGGTATGCTGAGGCAGGTACAGACAGACAGATATAGGTATGCTGAGGCGGGTACAGACAGGCAGACAGACATGGGTATGCTGAGGCGGAAAAGGGGAAGAATCTGAGGGAGAACAAGCAGCCTAAGGATACCAATGTGAGATGGGGCCATCATGCCAGACAGGCAGACATACATAGACAACAGAAGAACAGGCAACAGAAGAGAAGAAAGAAGGGAAAGAGATGAGTGTACAAAGGCAGGACGGAGGAATGACAAGAAAGACAGATGGGAGGGTGAAAATGGAAAACGATGAAGCCAGAAGTTTCTGTACTGTGCAAGCCCATTTACGACAAGGGGTCCTTTCAGCGTGACCACCGCCCAACCCCTTTGCCAGAGCACTGTTTTTCCGACCGAGTCCCGGCGTTGCCACGCTGCGTGCTGGTGGAACGCACGGCTGGAAACTAACAGATATAAATAAATGAGTTGGGAAGTCATTTTCCGGAACAACACCAACAGGGGGTGCTAGATTGTATACTCCCGGGGAATGACTGCAACTTTGTGTGTGTGTGTGCGCGTGTGTGCGTGTGGGGGGGGGGGGGGGTAGGGGGCTTTCTACCAAGGAGGAAAACGGGCCAAAGAGCAGTGCGGTACCAGTCGGCAGACTTTAAGATGCCTTGTGGTTTGAGGCAGGAACAGCCTTAAGGAGGATTTTACTGAGCTTGAGCTTATAGGGAGTGTTAGACATCTATAGAGCTTCTGATACAGAAGAAATGGGGCTAGAGGACACACTGTGGCTGAGATTAACATTTCCACTCATTGTCCATTAATTGGTCTATGGATCCCCTCTGTTAAACCAGGGAGTTACTGACAGTTCACCATAATACAGACCTTTTCACTCTCTGCCTATACAGGCTTTTAATTTTCAGACCCAGAGCCCTCCTGAATACCTCCTGCATCCTAATTTTAAGGTGCCAAAAAACCTTAAGGTGCCTGTTAGATCTAACACCAGCTGACTTTGAGACCTGTAAGCCCTTACTTTTGTGAAGCTTGAGTATGGTGTAGGACATGGCGGTGAGGACTCGCTCCCCTTCCAGGATGTAGATGTCCCAAATCCTGAGAGTCAAGGTGAACGGGGTCTAAAATCAGAGAGGACAGAGATGACGTGGCTGAATTATCTCCACATTAACTCAGTGTTTCATGTTTTTGTGTAGCAGTTTCTCCTCTCTGAGGAAACATTCTCCATAGTAGTGTAACCCATTAAATTTTTACCGGCATTAAATAAAAATAACACTGTGCCTTTATTCCCAAAGAAACCTGCAGTTTCTGTTTGTTATCTTTTAGCCCTCTGGATCAAGGATGAGGAGATACCGAATGTACTCACCCTGTCCAGGAAACACTGGAAGAACCATTTCATGGTATAAAGGCTGGTAAACACTTCTTGACTGTCCTGGGGGGAGGAAGCATATCATACAGATTACGTCCAATGAAAACAGAAAACCGCAACAGGAGAACTGTCCATCAATACTGGGCAGCCAATAAACAGCTAAGCTGACTGCAGTCGTTATAGGAAGGCCTGAGGTCACACACAAACATGAAAAGTCCCATTCTCCGCTTTCACCTCAAGTTCACTGCACTTTTATCTCTAACATCAATGTCAGCCACCTTCATTTCTTCATCAGGGCTGACCTCTTCACCTTCAAACATCCTTGACGCCTTATTTGTTTTGTAGAACTGCATTGGCCAGGGGATTTGGTCCAATGCAGTCGTCTTCACCATTTAGAAAATACTCCAAGCAGCCACAGAAGGCAGAAAAGAATTCCTTCTTCTGGCACTCTAGCCCTCCCATGTCCCCTTCTACATGCTAACCCCAGATTTGTGTTGATAGTACAGAAATCCACATATTTACATCTGACTTTCCATCCACAAAGCTGATGCTCAAATCCACAGGGAACACATCAGAATCGTAGGGCGGAGAGACAAAAACTGACCCAAGGGAATTGATAATTAACATCCTGGATCTGGAAAATCTTATTTCCTTTCATGGAGCTGTCATGGCAATGAAGGACCCGGATCTGTATACGGTGTGACTACCAGTACATCTCGGAAGTCTAATGTGATATCTGAGCTTGAGCTGATCTGTGCAGGCAGATGTTAAAATCAATATTCGGCTTAATTGGTATTACCAATCCAATCATCAACGAAGGAAGCATAAATTATTAAAGTAAGTAATTAAAGTATTTGTGAAAGATTTAGCAATAACACTGGGTATTATATTAGCTTAAAGTAGTTAGAGTGGTGGTTCGGTGGATAGAACAGAATAGTGATAATTATTCATCCCTGTGGAGGAACTGAGTTTTCGCTCTCCATGAAACACACAGACACATGCATGGGTGAGACTGGGGTTGGCCAGCCCCCTGTTCTGGGACCCAAAAGAGGCATCATACTGCCGGTGATGGGATTTGAACTGGAACCCACAGAGCCCCAGGCTTGAACCGAGGACACCATCACCAGCAACCTCTCCCCAGCACCCAGGTCTTTGGGTAGCACTGTGGTCTGACAATTATATAGGTTATGGGTTCAAATCCTACCACCACTAGTTTATATATGTGTGAAGTTTTCACATTCTCCCCATGATGTGCAAGTGTTCTAACAACTCTAGAACCTCCCTGCCCTCCTCACCAGGTGCTGCTTGAGTTTGGGCATCATCTTTTTCAGAACGCGGTCATGGTGTTCCTGGAACCGCATCAGCTTCGGGAAGCCGGGAACAAAGAACCCTAAGGAGGCAAGGCCGAGGGGTCACACGCCTGATGGTGATCCCTAATGAGCGGTTGAGTGACGCAGCGGGAAAGGCGAGGTGCCTGGGAGACGGCCATACCGTGCATGCCGTGCTTCTGCCCGGACATCAGCCTGACCAGCACCCAGAAGGCGTCCTCTTCATTCATGTAGATGAGGAGCAGGGCTGTGATCTGACTCATGCCTTGGCAGTAACCCACCTCCTGCATGGGGAGACAGAGGCGGGATGGCAAACCTGCTCAACACGCTGCCAGCATGCAACAGGAGGAGCCCGGGATCTGCTCCCACATCTACTTCCACATCCAGCACCAGACAGAGAAGAAAATCCAAAATCCAGGTCTAATATACAGTACAGGCCCTTTGCTCTGATTACTGCTTTGCACACTCTTGGCCTTCTCTCGATGAGCTTCAAGAGGGAGTCTAAACCATTTCAGGTGACTCCCTCTTGAAGCTCATCGAGAGAATGCCAAGAGTGTGCAAAGCAGTAATCAGAACAAAGGGTGGCTGTTTTGAAGAAACTAGAACTAGAAGAAACATGTTTTCAGTTATTTCACCTTTTATCATTAAGTACATAACTCCACATGTGTTCATTCATAGTTTTGATGCCTTCAGTGAGAATCTAAATGGTCATGAGAATAAAGAAAACACATTGAATGAGAAGGTGTGTCCAAACTTTTGGCCTATACTGTATATATATTTTTTATGGCAGCAGGCACACAGCCATGTCTTCAGTCTCTGTAGCGATTGTGAAAATCTCACGGCACTGTTTAACGACGTACCGTACCATCATATCGTATATATTTTTTTCTGATTCACCAAATATTTACTTATTCATTGACAATTGTTATCTACATATAATATTATACTCATATTCGATCGCATACCATTTTCAACTTACAACGGGTACATCAGAACATAACCCCCACTGTAAGAGGATGTAAGCAGGTATTTTTCTGCCATCATCCTGTGCTTGTGTATTTATTTTGGCTGACATACATGGCAGTGATTTTCGGCACATTTGGAAGAGGACCGAGCAGTAAGATGCCATAGTGTATAGAGGGCCAGTCCGAGCCTTTATGGGGCCCTAAGCAGAATTTGATTTGGGCCCCTCCCTCCACCACCTAAATCAAGGTATCATTTCAAGCACTCTTGGGCGCCCTCTGGTGGTGTGGGGGCCCCAAGCGGCCACTTAGTTCACTTATGCCCTGGGCCGGCTCTGAGTGTATAGCACTGTGGACCTCAGGGTTGTGGGTTTGCTTCCTGACACTGGCTTTGTGTGTTTCCACCAGGTACTCTGGTTCCCTCCTACAGCCCAGGAATATGCAGTGTAAGTATAGGGTGTAGTCATGTAGTCCTCTCAGCTGCCTGTAGTGTGTGAGTATATACTCTGCCATTGACCGGCATTCCTCCCAGTGCCCATAGTATTCACACACAATGGTGGGATAGAAGGTGCTGATCCTACCGTGTTGTACACGGAGTAGGCAGTCAGGACGTGGAACAGGGCCTGCTGCCTAAAAGAGAAGCACAAGGCAGGTGTTGCGCATCACTTTCACAAGCATCGTCTGAATCACGCCCCCTGGTGGACTCCACTCTCTGCTGCGCTCTCCCTCCAATTAGTCACATGTGAGCAACAAGGGAGATTCTAATCAACTCTCCCCATAATTATTTTCCAAACTGTAAATAAGATGTGTCAAATATTTACATACTTGTAATTAATGTCTCAAATAATTTTTTAGCCAAGCTGCAGTGACATCCAGCAGACATGTGGGATCCCCCAGAAGAGATGAGACAAGACAGATCATTAATAAAACAGAAACACTGCCTGTATAATAGTATATTATATGAAGATCAACTGATTTCATACTCATATTCCATTTCTTAGTTTTATCAATTTATTTTTCTGAGAAAATGAATGCCTTCATCCAAAGCAGATTTTTACAATTTGCTTTATACAGAGCATTTTTACATATACAGTAACCCTACTACACGTTTGCGAACTTGACGTTCGCAGGCTTTGGGTATCCGCAAGCTGGCCGTGAACAATGAAGCGGGAATATTTTTGGAGCTTGCGAACGGTGACAGAACCTCGCAGATGATGCTTAAGCCCAGAACAATATTGAAAATGATTTATTTCATATAATATTATATAATCTATAAATATTAGTGATACATTATATTAAAAGTCTTGGCTTGGGTATAGCCAATGCCTCACTTCTTATCTGGGCGACCAGCCTCCCTCACGTGTTAGCTATCTTTGTGGAATTATAAAGCATTTCTCCCAGTAACTTTTCAGTTATTAACATTAACATTTAATATCTTTAGTAATAGGTTCGAGACATAATGCTCCCAGTGTATACAGTAGTAACTGTACATATGGTGGCATAATTCCGATGGTTTGTATATTACACAAAAAGGTCTACAAAAAGGCAATTTTGCATGCAAAATGTACAGTGCTAGCAGACTGTTATGGTTTGAGGTAAGGTTATTATTATACAGGGTATTATAAGTATTATTCACAAATTTTCACCTTCTATGGGACATTCCGCCCCCTCACCCTTGCAAATATGAAGGGGTTACTGTATTTACTTAACAGATGCTTTTTTTTATTAATGCACAGGATCATCGCGCGTCCCTTCAGCAGTTAGTGTTAAAGGTCTCGCTCAAGGTTCCAATGGCGATTACTCTGCTCACTGCGGGATCTGAGCCTATGACCTTCTTGACACTGGCACACTAACCCTCCTCCAGAGAGCTATAAGCTGCACCTCAGGTAACCAGCTCTCACAAATGTGCAAGAGCAAGTTCCTCTGTGGGTCTCCAACCACCATGCTACACGCCGTCCACCATAACGCACGTCTGCTTTGAGAGTCCCTGCAGGAAGAGCCCTTGCAGGGGACCCCCAAAGACTACAACCACATGGCTGCCTGGGGAGTCTGCACCCCAAGAGCGACGCTGATTCCTTTACTAGTGCAAAATTGCACTTCTTCTCTACAAGTTGCTGTATATGACGGAAAAACCTTATTGCCTTTACAATAAGGCAAAAAGGTTAGAAAAACAGACCAAAGGGGTACATTGTTTAACATTTCTCCTCTATTCTCCTCATATAAATCAGAGACCCTAACAAAACAAACATCTCTCCCAGTTCTATGTCTCTCTTATAAACCATTTTTAAATCTCAATAAAATACCAGGAGACAATATATTATCAAGCTTCTTTGGCACTAGTTATTCTGGAGCAAGGAAGGCTTTCAATAATTCTTCAGAAAAGGCACTTAAACACTGGATGAAGTATAAAGCAGGAGCTTAACAGTCTGCCAGTCAGAGAACACCAGGCAGAAAACATGTCAAAGGAAATTGGTACATCCAGGAGCTGCAGTCAAGCATTGAGACTCCATTCTTTTCACAGGTTTTCACGCCGGCCTTGAAAAGAAGCGTTCTTCCACAGCTGAATTCTGCCTATAGCAACCAACACTGTTGTCAAGGTAAAGTGGCTGGGGTATAATTGACTCTCGCACTCCATCAATCTTTGCCAGAGCAGGCATGGATACCAGCATCTCTGTACAACGCCCCCTTAAGGGGCTGTCATGCAGAGCAGTCTTGTGACGAGCCCAGTGTGTTTCCGCCTGGCGATGTGTCTCCGTGAAGGCAGCACTCACTTGACGTCATAGCGGTGCATGAACATGATGTGGTCACGGTACGTGCGGTTCACGTCCAGGTCGATCTGACGGATGTCTGGTGAAGTCCCTCTTGCTCGAAACTTCAGCTTCTGCCGATGGAAGGTGTTGGGGGGTGGGGGCAGGAAACAGTGAGTGGACAGGAAACAGAACATCGAGCAAGGATCAGTCAGTTTGTTCCTAACCTTTTTAAGACTGTGTTTGCAAGGACATGAGTTTAACTTTTGGTTCAATTTCAAAATTAAAAAGGTCATAGATGATTTAGTGGTGAACCAAAGAAATATGTTGTAAACAAGCCTATTAAAATAGCACATTAATACAATTCATCCATCACTGAAAACAAAATATGACAGAAGCTACTCTGTAGCTAATTGCTCACTTTGAACCTTGGTGTTGTGATCCCCCACCCCCACCTGAACAGCTGTTCCTGTACCTCATAAAAGTCCTTCTTCTCCTCCTTAATTTTGGGGATGTCCAGTAGCAGGCACCACACCTGACCCCTGAGCTGCAGAGGGATGCCCTTGTAGATCCTCCTCACCAGCTGCAGAGGAGGAATCCAAACACTGAAGACATGCGAATCGCATTCCGCAAAGAGCCACACCCTCTCCTTAAAGCATGGTAGCAGAGAGACTGTGCAGAAGGTCCTACCATCCTAGCTTTGCAGTTACTCATATCGGTGCCTTTTAGTTTGGCATGACCTTGGCGATGGGTTTTCAGGGTTTTCAAGTGGACAGTGATTTTTTTTAATGACGCAGGAGGAAAAATACCGTTTTTAAAAATACCCGTGTATGTGTGGACAAGGCCTAAGTCAAAGTGGCACAGAAACCATGTGCTAGTGCTGTAGACTCTCCCAGAATACTTTGGGACATCTGCAAGAGGCTCTTCATTAACTGTGAGGTGGCAACCAAGCCCTTCAATAACCCTGACTCGGCTTTGCCTGTGTATCCCGGGCAACCTGCATAATGACAAGGAGACCAATCACCAACATTCATTGCCATAATCCCTTGTCCTTGTCCTTGCCCAGCCATGCCCTTCAAAATAGTAGAAGAGATGAAGAAACAAACACAACCAACCAGCCACCAGTTTAGATTACGACTGGGTCAGGATGGAAATACTCTAGTATGTCCTCCTTGCTCCCATGACCAGAAGTTCCCTTTGGAACACTTGATGCACAGATTTGTGGTAACTTCAGCACGCTTGGTTGTGGGACAATCTCAGGTTTCCTCAGTTTCTCTAAAATCTTTTTGGAGGGGGGTGCATACTCCCCACCAGAGGGCAGGATGCCTGCTGCTAGGGTGTAGGAATGTATGGCGCTAGCATCTGTTTTTTAGGTGCTTTATAAGACCTGACACAATGGGGGATTGGGATAATGGCGTAATTCATTTTCAATAAAAAGAAATTAAATGGGAGGAGACAAATACAACAATACTGATAACGAAAGCAAAATAAAAAATACGAGACTAATAATAAGAATGTTGGTGCCTCACACAAGCAGGTCTTGTTGTGCACGTCTCGTGAAGCAGAGTGGCGCAGAGGAAGCGTGCTGGGCCCATAACCCAGAGGTCGATGGATCGAAACCATCCTCTGCTAAAAACTAATTGGGGCAATGGTGGTGCAAGAGACATGCCCTACAATGAACCGACTTGCTGCCTGAGAGCCAGGGCATGTAGCCTTAAATGAACCCTCAGGAAAAAAGACATGACACTAACAAACACATAACAAAATAATTCATTAGCTATGTGAAACATTATAAACCCAGACTGAGTTTGGGATGACATGATGTGAAGCACAGCCGGCCGGAGATAGGTTGAAGGTTAATAAGGTCAAAAAAGCCATGATGGATCAGCCATCCATCATCACTGCAGTCCTCGTTCCCGAGATGGAGGCCTTCTGCCAAAATGGGCGTGGTACAGCTGATGCTGGACACCCGCAGCCATCCATCTGCATTACAGCAGCTAAACCCCTGCCGAAGGGGCTCAATGCGTCCGTACCAGAACGCCAACAATGCTGCAGGATCAATGACACCCTTGTCACCTGTTGGACGTCATTGCTGAAAAACCACAGTTTCATTATTGATTAAACCGCTTTCTGTCAGTCTGAGAACAATTACTTCGTAAATAGTGATTGCCACAAATTTCCCTTTTGCAAGGTGATAGGGGAAGTCTCATTAATATGAGAGAAGCACTACCTGATTGGTCAATGAATATCTTAGACAGAAAAACCAGGTAGCACGTCGATGGGAGCACATTTACCGGCTAACCAAAGAACTGCTTCTGTCATGAATATTAATGATTTGACCAATCAGGTAGCGCTTCTCTCGTGAAAGCTAATGAGACGTCCCCTACCACCCTGCACACTACTTTTATTTAGCTGACGCTTTTATCTGAGGCAATGTCCATGTGAGGCAAACGGCACATTGCTGTCGAGGAGTACATGACATAAGTGCAGCAAGGCTTCCAATGAATGCGCAGGTACAAGTGTAAGCAGTCCTGGAGCAGGAGTTACACAACAACTTATAACAAAGCAAGACGATTCAATGACCAGAAGTGCAGCATTCTTGGTACACAGATTGTAAGGTAACAGTGGGATCCTAATTATTGGGCAACAGGGACCTGAGGCCGCAGCAGCTATTTGTCACCATGGCGATAGGAGACTCTGTACCTATACAGCATCCGTTACCCGTACAACCTCCATTGGCTAGCATCTCTCTTAATCTCACTAAAGGGAAGATGGGCGAGCAGGACGTTTCAAGATCAGAAGGCACTGGAAGGGGGCCTGTGAGAGTGCGGCCTACCCCTGGGGCTGCTGTCGATCCAGGAGATGGTTACATATCAGTCAACATCACAAAGACAGCCATCCCCACGGGCACGTTTCCTATTAAGAAGATGAATGCAAGCAGGAGACCGAGAGCTCAAGGTGAGGCAGAACAAGTAAAAAAGATCGCGGAATACATGCCTGACTGTCCTTCGACCGTCAATGTGCCGTGAGCGAAACGCAGGTTTTGTTTGTTTGTTTGCCTTTAAATTTGAAAACTTTTGTGACAGTGGGGGGGGGGGGGGGGGGGGGGGGGGCATGGGCGCAGCATGAGATCAGGCATACCAGCCCATACACTGATATATGTTTGATCATATCCTCTGTTTAAGAGTTGAAACGTTCTGAGGTCGACCTTGTATCCAAAATAAAATACTCTCTAAGTCCGGGGAAAGAATGCACAGGGCCTGGGTAAAGCCCATGGGCAGTGCATTCTGGGTTGCTATGTTCTCCTATTTCACATTCCCACTTGTAGGCACAAGTGGTCTTCCTCCACATGGCTCGTCGGCATGGTAACCAATTACAGCAACTGAGAGTTCATTTTGTGACGCGGCCACATTCTTGCCAATCGAAAGGCTCTAGTTCCATTCCCGGGAGATTCTCTTCTGAGCATCACCTCAGTAGGACGCTTAACCTGAAATGAGGCATTCGAAACATCTGGCTGTATTAATGGGTGCGCTTTTTCTGAGATGCTTGGGATAAGTAGAAACGGGTAGAGCAGAAACAGCGTTCAGTTTGGCCTTGTGCTACCTAGATTCAAAACCAGCCTTCACGCCGAGCTGCAAACCAATCCTACTCATGACAGAGATAATTTGGCTTAGCTACGATTTAGCTTTAGCACTGTGCTAGTGTGTTTAACACTCATAGCTCACAGCCTACTCTGCTTGCAGACAGAGATTTCCCCTAGGATTTCATACATTATATCCTGCAATAACTCCCATCTTTCATCGAAGTCTCTTTTTAAAGCAGGCAGGCACAGGCAGAATCCACAAAGAGCAAAGTGTCTTGATTAAGTTTTCTATCTAGTCGCACACTCCCGCTGTGTCATTAATCACAAGGTAACCGCGCTTCGGTCTAGTTCATGGCAGAATTAGCTTCACATTGGCCTCACCACGCTACCTGGGTTTCTGTGCTTCCCATTTACCTTTGGCCAGGCGCTGGATGGCAGCCACACCTCAGGGGAGATAGCACAGAGGCTCCTCTGTGCGAGGAACAAGTTACTTCTGTATTTACAGGGGAACTGGGAACGGAGGTCACCGAGGCCCCGGCCACTGCCTCCGTGAAAGTGCTGGCAGCCATAAAAGGCGCATTCATCGGGGCAAAGACCTGGGCTCTCTTACCTTGTCGCTGCTCTTGTACTTGTCCCAGTTCCTCAGCATCTTCAGCCATTTCGCCGTCCTCTCGACTTCCTGGTGCTTTTGCTAGAGGGAGGCACGGCAGCGGTCAAGGTCGGCGATGAGGTTTGACGCACGGAATGGAATGCAGCCATATAGCTACGAGGACGAGGATGTTCACTGATGTCTCAGATACCAGCCAACAAACAATGCCTAACCCTGTGAAACGGGGGGGAGGGGGCTGGTCTTGTAGACAGAACTTAAAGTGATCTATTGTCTTCATAGAGAGGAATAAATAAAAAGTAGCTTTCCAACGCTCCCCGCGACTGAGACACTCGAAACGAGGGCCCACGGCGAATTCACCTTTTCTTCCACGGAGTCGTAGGACGGCAGCTCCGTCTCGCTGTCAGCAGAGAAACACAGTGGGGTTACATAACCACATATCAAGGGCAAGGAGGCCAAAGCCGCGTTTTAATATTCATAGGCTCCGCGGAGGGGTTGAGGACAGCCTGCAATTTTCAGAGCGCGAAATAAAGACGACAAGAGCTCCGAGCGCCGTTCCTTGTTAACGACGACGACGGGCGGCGGGGTGGCGGCTTCTGGGAATGTGTGAGGCTCCATCCGCGCTCGCTGGTCGGCAAAGGGTCGATGTGGCTGATTATGCGTGGGGCTTTAGCCGGCGATTATCCATACTGATTTACTCCACCAGTCACTGAATTTCTGTATTCTTTAAATATGATTATGTCTTCTGTTTTTCTGTGACTTCCTATGTGTCCCATGGCAATGTTTGTTTGTGTACGTGTGTTGTACTTTTCCACTGCCCACCAAAATGGCTACAGTATTCTCGTCTTCCCACAGTTTTTTTTTCCGTTTATCCGCCCACCTTATTCCCATCTATCCCCGAATAGGGGAATCATTAACAAAAAGAAGCAATCTTCTCCTGGCCTTGTGTGATGCGCTGAGCCGCGCCAGCTTTCCCGCAGCGAGAGTCCTCGGCTCCGCATCCGGGAAAGGTAAGCGTCCGACTGCGAGCGCGCGGCAAACAAAAGGTCAGCATCGATTCAGCAAATTGCCGAAAGACATCACTTTCGGCCTGGGGCCCTAAGAGCGGACTGATTCAGACACAGACAGGAAACAGGAAATAACACATTAAAATGTTCCATGCTTCCCGTTTCCTCCTATTCCCCTAGAAGAGCTGGGTTAATTGTGTGAATAACTTATAATTTATTGCCAAGGACAAATTCACAGCCATGTTTATATGACTGTCTTTTTATTATTCTTATATATACAATATTACCCAGACTCAGATCTTTAGCTTCATGCTACATCTAAGGACAACTAAACCACATGAAGATTTGCTTGCTAACTTTTTGTTCTTAAAGAGGTTGTATCTTCAGCTATCTTTAATCTTAAAGACTTATATTTCCTCTGCTGGAAGATGAACTATCCTGCCAGTCAGCACTGATTACAATCTGTAACCTTCTGCTCCCTGGCTATCTGTCGCAAGTCTGGCTCCTCCCTTAGCCAGCTGCTCAGACATTACTGGCCGCACAGCTTGAGTCTGGTGGCCGCGCCAGGTTGTCGGTGCATCGGGGGCCAGCTCTCGCTCCTCGGCTTCAGTCTCCTCTGCCAAATGTGGATCAGAAGTGGGTCTGTCGCACTTCCAGCCCCATCTGGAAGCCGCAGCGACTGGCCAGCTCGGGCTGCAAGCGCCAGCCCAAAAGACGGGACTTTTTATCTGCTCCTTCCTGTGTAGCGACCAGCACTCCCACTCATCTCGGACTGCCGCAGGAAGTTTGGAAAGTCATGGGGGAGGGGGGGTGGGGGGGTCACAGCCAGCTGGCCCGGCAGAATACTGCCAACGGGGGGCTTTTCTCCCCGGCTTTCTCCTCATCCGGACACATGATTTCCCATATTACCACCCCGTGTTTATGGCTACCTCTCATCCTTCAGGGGACATTAGCAGAAATGCTTCAACCCAAACCGGCAGAGCTGCAGACGACAGTGCTTAGGGGCAATACACACCCATACATCCAAAAGATATGCACAAATACCACGTTGCCACAACCAAATTTCTTTCGACAAATGATACAGCAGACCGAAACTGTGGAACGTGATACATTCACCCTCCTTCCCTTGCTGTGGTAGCAAATATTCCTATATTACTGACCTGCTAGGCCTAGTTCATACTCCACCTGTCCGCATGGCATTGCGGTCAGTGCACAATACAGATTTTGGAGCTACCAGACTTTTTGTACATCAGTGTGTGTCAACTGTGCATGGGCAAAGTAGGTGGAATTTGCTAGTTTGGTGGAATATCACTGCTGTACACATGCACCGATTGCAACTGTGTGCGAATCCATTGACAAATACACTATGCATGCAAAAGGCCATGTGCTCCGGAGGCATCGTAACTGATGTGGATGGGGAGACACGCACCCCAATATTTAATTTAGCTTCATTCATCCCCTTAACAAACTGACCATTGTAATTAAATCACTAAGTTGTGTCCCCCACAATATCACACTCTCTCCTGCACCACTGCTGTGCTCAGCTGCATGTGGACCATAACAGCGCACGGACAACTGAAGTATGAACTAGGCTTCAGCTGAAGCTGCCCTGCAGAAGGCTGCTCTTTGGGAGCAGAGAGACAGAGGTCAGTGGCAGCCGGGCCGATCTGCCGAAACTTACTGCAGGAAGCCGAACCTGTCGATCACCTTGTACAGGTGGAAATTGGCATCCTCCCACGGCTCCACCACAGTGCCTTCTTTGCCCTGCAGTGACAAACAGCATTTCAGACACCCCCATTCACCCCAAAGGGAAAAAGGCAATGCTTAGCTGTTCCTAGACAGTCTGTTGGTTATGATCTTGGAAACTGGACACGGCCTTTATGTTAAAAGGCAGGTTAAAGCTATAGCCTGCATGTTATAGTCGATCAGCTTGGTCGTGACCTGCAATGCTGCAGAACTGAAGAAATTCTCAGTGTCAGAAAACAAGTCACAGATAATTCTCAGCACAAGAACGCAAGGCTGCAAGGCCAGACACCATTCTTATAAATGATTAGAAGAAACATTTACAAGTTTTTTATTTAGCAGACACTTTGTCCAGTGATGTACAAGCAAGGCAAACAGCACATTACAAACACAAGTGCTGTGGAGGAGTCGACTAGGCATCAGTGTGTCTAGGCTGAGCTTCCAATGAATGTGGGGTTGTCAACTCTCACGCATCAGGCGTGACACTCCGCTCTAAGGCGCTCACGTCCACATGAGAAATCTTGCAGTAGATCTATACTATTCCACTATAAACCTAGAATTAGCTACAGCAAAAGCACTGGGATAGTCTGCAAACCTTATATACTATATACAAGGTAATAAACCTGCTACATGTATGTAAAAACATGTGCAATCTCGAACTTAAAATATCAAGCAGTACTGGAGCAAGAGCTACAGAGCAACCAATCACAAATACTACATACGTATTCCATGTAACCCAAAACCTGGGTATACGGTTACAGGGCAAACCTTCCTCTAGTATGTTGTTTGACCAAGCTGTCCAGCAGAACACTAGAAAAGCAGAGGAAGTGGAAGAAATCGGTAAAATACTTCCACGTAATCAGGAAAGAGCGATGGTCTTTCTCCCCGGGGGGGAGTGGAGCAGCAGGCTAGCCTGGGAGAGCACCCCACTGCCCTCAACCTTGGGCTGTGTTGCCACCGAGAGCCACTGGTCACCAGAGGCAGAATAAAAAGCACTTACAATTCCACAGTTATCAATTCACCCAGCTGGAGCAAAATGGCGTGTCTGCTCCGGTGCACAACTGCAGGGCAGTCAGAAATAGCCAGGCATCTCGAGACAGCAATCCCAGGCCTCAACACGTCATCGACACACCCTCCCGGGGCACATTATAACAGATGCCCCCAGACACCACTGGCATGTCAGTCTCAGAATTAATTGTACTTTCATAAGCTGTAGTCAACATCTTACCAGGAATCATAATGCGGACCCTTGCATTACTCCAGATGTTTTGTTGAAACGGGGCATATTCGAGTAGTTAATAATGTACTTTAAGAAAATCGTTCATTTTGTGAAGCCTGCTGATGCCACAGATGTCACGCTGGTGTTCAGTTCTTTCAAGAGAAAAGAAATTAATGCATGAATTGCTTTTTTTGTATTTATGGAAAGAGCTCTGGATTGGGAAAGAAATTAATAATAATAATAATAATAATAAATTAAATTTATAATGCACTTTACATTTTACAAAGAAGATCTCAAAGTGCATACAGACAATGAGAGAATGTCACATTAAAAA
>JAODKL010000062.1:27340789-27369239 GCA_026780765.1 Petrocephalus schoutedeni
CTGGCCCCCCATCCTGGGTTGTTCCCTGCCTCGTGCCCGTGGCTTCCGGGATAGGCTCCGGACCCCCGCGACCCTGAACAGGATAAGCGGGTTGGAAAATGGACGGATGGATGATGTTGTGGATAACGGTAAAAAGACGTCAGTGGTGTGGCGGAACTTCTCGCAGTTTTAAATCCGACACATTTATTAAACAAAAGGATATGCCGAATTTAACTTTTGGGCATCATGATATGCCTCGTTAATATTTTTTATCTTACTACTAATATGCAAACTTTGGGCGTAAGTGCATGTCCGTATAGTAACGAAAAGCCAACGTCCGATTAAATATTTCACCCGTAGTCTAAAGCCCTGGTGATCATTGCGCATGCGCGATAAAATCGATACGCGTTTTCACCAGGGCCTAGGTAAGCAACATTTTTGGCCACGGTTACGATATTGAAGGAGCACGTTTCTAGCCTTCCTGACCTTGGAGATTCTGTAATAGTACAGCTTATCCTATCATAGTGGACTGCACAGATACATCTAGAATTTATGTTTGACCCAGCCAGTCGGTTTTCCCACAATGCTCTCTGATGTGGGAGTCTGATGCCTGGCTAAAGGACAAGGCCAGAAATGGAAAGACGTTTCAAAGACTTGAAGAATCTCTTTTAAATAGGAAAGTATATATAGCCCTATGTCTCTATAATTTTATTTGTAATATATCTTCTACTCTGTATTTTGTAATTGTATCATATCATAACCTATAACACATGCCCTCTGTAAGCTTGTGCTGAAGGATGCAGTCTTAGCCAACTACACTGCCCGCAAAAAGTAAAACAATTCCATATGCTTTTCAGTCACTCTGCACCTTTGATACATAGTTTACCTGACAACTGATGCCATCACCGCAGCAGGTAAAACTCACTGGGGAGGACAGATGATTAAGATGAGAGAGGAGATCTTGTCAAGTTAAGTGCCACATTGTGGTGGGAGGTTTGAGAGCTTTGTGTTACATTGTTTTGTACAGGATACTGCAGATTAATGGTTAAAGAGTGTGAATGAGGGCCGGTTCATGCCCCAGGATACGCTGTAATCACTCTCTCTCTCTCCCTCGCTATACATACATATATGTGTATGTATATATATATATATATATATATTTTTTTTTTCTCTCTCTCTTTTGCAACTAGCTATAACTCGGAGCACGTGTATTTAGATTCTGCTTCTACTTCTCACGATGTTGACCTTCCGACAATATTTCTAAAAGCACATAAAAAACTACAGGACTTGATGTAACAGGGAAGCAAAAAATATATAACAAATGTTTCATCCCTAGACACATTTCAACGGTAAGAAATATGTCACGTGTGGTCTGTGTGATGAGCAGGGAAACTGCACCACGTTACCTTTTAGATGCACGACTAAAAAAGATTATATACCCGATCATATTATCATATCAAAATGAGATGCATTTCTCACATTGCAGACTGCTTTTATCCAGTGCAGCTGAAACGAGACTAGAGAATGCAACGGTAGCCTACATGTTTAGACCGAAAAACAAAGGTAAGTAGACATACTACTAAAAAGACATTTGCAAAAACTCACAGGTAATCGTAATACAATTTTATTCTGAACGCCCATAATCCAAAAGTACTGTCATTGTACCCTTACATTAAACAACACAAGGGTTAAAAAAACATCAAATGAAAGCGAGGGCACCGGAGCCAATCGCATTTCTCAAGTCGCGTCCCGTAGCCAATCGCGTCATTCAATAGGTGTCCTTCAGCCAATCGGGTTCCGTTTTGCAAACTAATAGCGTTTCAGTCAATAGTGAGCCAGCCGCGGGAGGTGGTCGGTGGGCTTGACTTTCGTTAGGCCTCATTGAAAAGAAAATATGCGAAAGTTTTCAGGAATCCCGCGTCTAAATATGTTGTGCAGACACCTTATGCCGGAAAATTTCTGCAGTTCGTTCAGATACAGTAGAAAAAGGGGACCGAGGTCGTTCCGCTTCTAATAGTGGCTAGTAAAGCGACCGCTTTTCTTTAATATATAGATGGAATGCGGTTGCATTGACTGATGCGCACTGAAAACTTTAGACTAAGTTACACCTTTTAAAATAATTAAGAAAAAAAAATCGGCATAATTACCTTCTGTCGATGCGATAATACCCGCTTCGTTTACGTCTCTGAAGCCGTTTTCTCGGTGGGATTAATATTTAAAGTGCCCATGTTCCTATACCCGGAAGCCTGCTGCCCATGCAGAAGTAAACACTGCAACACTTCCCGCAGTGGCTGTGGAAACCCCTTCGGGACGCGGTGCGAGTCATCCGACTCCAGGTGGCAATGCGCCGCCACTCGGCATTACCTTCCCGGCCATGTTGAATTTGAAAGCGTTTTGCCTTTTGCTTGGGTGTGTGTTTTGCCTTCCAGGAGATATGAAAATTAACCCCCTGCGATCGCAGATCGCGTAATAATTTAGTGTCAGATACACAATACAACAATGCTTCTCATATTAGTGGAATTATAATGGTTTGGTGTGATGATTAAAAGTGCAGGACTAAGATAACTGAAGGTAAAATAGTCTCATATCAGGGCACAGCTCTGGTACAGTTTTGTCCCCCAAGGTAAAAACAACTTCAATGTATCCACAATGGTACAGAAATGTTCCTCAGAGTAAGTGATACATTTACCTACAGCTAGGGTACAATTGGCAGACCCTTGAGGGTACAGGCCCAGTGACAAGTAATATCTTCTTATCTATCAGATAAATCGTGGTGCACCTAGGTTTTTATTTGACCAGTTTTTAAGCAACTGGGAAAATTATTCATCTCATCACTTATTTCATCCAGTTAGCTTTCAGATGCTAAAATAAAAAAATGTGCTGTGCGTGTAAGTGCTCATTAGCTCACTGCTGCTGTTTCTGCAACTCCACTGAAGGCTACTTCCTTCTAACAGTACCTTATGAAGTCAACACACACACAAGGTATTTAACTAGAGCTAATCAGTAACTTACTGTAGTTTGGGTGTCCAATGCAATTTAATAGTTGCTTATTGATAGATGATGTGTGTGTTTGTGTGTGTGTGTGGGGGGGGGGTGTATATGTTACATTGTGGGGACCAATTTTATAAAAAATCCGTGACTGCAATCAAAAACCTAAAAATGTCCAAGGTACTTATGGTTAAGGTTAGGGCTGGGTTGGGGTTAAGGTCATTATTGGGATTAGGGATTTGCCCATAGAAATGAATGGACGGTCCCCAAAAACATATCGATACAAACGTGTGTGTGTGTGGTGGGGGGGGGGGTCCTTCATTGAACTGTTAACACCAGAATTTTAATAAACTAAGAACGAATTAAACTTCCTGTTGTCTACTATATATCGTCATCTCCATATTACACTCTAGCCTAATTGATGAGGTGCCTACTGAAAGCGTTTAATGGAAATGTAATCTTTTTATACCCCACAAAGCCACATAATATGACATTTATGACCCATCTGTTGTAGTTAAAGCCCAATAATGCTGGAGCTTCTTCATTCATAAGCCTTGCAATGCGTGGCGATTTTTCGTCTTATTTAGCACTGATTGTGCCTGTCGGAAGCTCGATGTCAGCGGGCTAATTCGGCTCGGCAGGAGCTGAGCTCTAGCGCCGAGTGCCCAGATGCGTGATGGCAAGGGGGAGCGCCGGCGTTGGTTGGGGGAAATGTTTCATGTAAGATCTTCCCGCTGAATTAAAGAACATTGTTATTAATAATAATAATAACAATAATAATAATGTAAATAAAATGTCTTCCACTCGGATGAGAAGGAGGCAAGTGTTTCCTAATTAAGCTCTCTCTTAAACAGACACACAGGCTGTCAGAGAATGAAATATCTCCCACGGGAAAGGCCAGATTTTGGACTGGAAGATTTTCAAGGCTTTTCGCTTGGTTCTCGCCACACGTAAATATAACAAAACTCTGTTTAAAAAAACAGGTGGCGTGCTTTAATGTGTGGGGGGAAATGCAGTATTTTACTTCTCAAACACTGGCATAAATGTAGTACGCACAGCATGTGGATGGTTGATTTGGATATTACCATATTGCATTGTGGGTGTAGGGCGGCATGAATTCTGCCCCCCCCCATAATTTTCTCTCAGAAATGTGGAGGAGTGGGAGGGTAACTATCGTACCGTTTTACAATCGTAAAGAATGTAACCATTTACACCCATAAAGAATCTAATCGTAATTTTTTCCACAGTTAAACCAGGCCGCTTTCAATCAGGACCATATTTTAATATACCGCAACGCCTAAAATAGTCACTAGGTGGCAGCAAAGTATAGCATAACAGCAAATCATGCGATTCGTGTTTTGGTTGCACTAGTGGAATTACACGATATAATGAGATACTTGGCTTATATGAACACTTAGAAAAGTATAAATTGCGTAATTTTTAAATACTTTTAGCCAAAAATGAGTAATAACGGGACGAAAGCGGGGCCTCCTACAGTTAGATCGAAGCTTCCGAAGAGAAATACTGATCATTTCCTGCCCAGATACTCTGAAGCATTACACCACTGAAATTCTAATTAACGGGGTAAATAGTGAGAATCATCAAAATTTTTCCCTTTCTCACCTAAAGGTTTGTTAGCAAGTATTTTCAGCTGCTCTATGAACTAATTTGATCGTGTGAATGTGCTATCATTTATAATGTTATTAATATAGGCAATACAGTTCTCAAATTCAGAGGCTGGCTTGAATAAGAAATCTTCATAAATACATGGATCCGTGCTAAACAGTAATGCTTACAGGGATAGCTGACCTCCTGCCACCCCACCTCCAGAAAACCACAATCAGAACATATTCATCAGCTCTGTGGCAGCAACAGCCATGTGCCATTACCCCTCTCATGCCAAACAAGCACTTGACTTACTCAGACAACAGAGCTGTCATCTACCAATCAGGCCCAAAAAAATAAAGGTTCCCTCTGGAATATTCACGTTGATTGTCATTGTGTTGCAACAGCAGTTATACCCCCTCCAACATTCCTCCGGGTCAAATCTATTTATAACCCCGATAGAGACCAGCAGGACGATGCCACCAGCTACTGTGGTGATTTTCTGGCCTTGCTGTATTTTACCTGCCAGCACATTTCTACCAAGTCCAGACGTCCTGCTCTTCGAGATTCCTGCCGTCTGACGTGTGGGGGCTCTGCGTGTCGTAACCGCTTTAAATATCGCCGGCCTTGGCGTTTTCTGTACCTGCAGGGGCAAGGTACAGTGCGGACGAGGCACCAGTCTACTGACACTCTGGTTACAACTTCCAAGTCAGAATTGTACCTGAACCCGTATCTCTGGAATAAGTAGAGAAAATGCATCCTGAGTAGGAGATGCAAACGCCACACACTAAGAGCTGGAGATCTATTTTTAGTGGTAGGATTTTATACTTTAGTACCATCAATGCATTGAAAAGAATATACGTATCTGTAGAGGTACATGTAGAGTGTGGTTGTGTGAGTTCATATATATATATATTTAGCAAATGCTTTTGCTTATAGCAACCTACGTGTGTGTGTGAGCTTGTTGTGCCTTGTAATTGACTGGTATCTCATCCGCACGAGTCCCATGCACCAGCTTTCTTGGAATAGACTCCTGGCTCATCATGAACCTGCACTGGATAAGTGCTGATGGTAAACAGGCGGAGGGAACTGGGATGCCTTCGCTCACAAGCCGTCGGTGCAGTAAAGCTGTACAGGGTGGTCGTTCTGGGTGAACTGTGGTTCAATCGGCTAATCCTGGTGCCCATGCTCGGCTGATCTGGGTGTTACAGGGAACTGCTCGGGAAGGATGCCGGAGGTCATAGCCGTGTACCGTGACCAGGCTCCCAACCACCCTTTTTCACCAGAAGGAAGCAAAGGACAGAGCTGCAGACACCAAGACAGCCAGCCGAGAGGGAGGAGGACAGGACGGGGGTCAGGGGTGTGGGAAATGAAGGAAAATGAGAGCTCAGATCTGTGACCGGCTCTAGAGGGACTTCTGGTGAGGGACCAGTGACAGCAGCTGTCATGGATGATGTTTCTTTTATTAGTTTGAAAGCCTGTCTTTTCTCACGTCCTGGAGGCATCAGGGAGGAACAGAGCCTCGGTGGCCTGAAGTCATTTACTATGTACTTGGAGAAGATGAGTCCAGCTTTCCGTCCCCTTGAATCAATTGCCTAATACAAACGAAAATGCCGGTTCCACGCTACTGCATGTCCAGTAGTGAAATAAATAAAAATTCCAGGGGGTGGCTGCAAAGGAGAGACAACACTGGAGCCCACTGAAGAGGAAGAACCCGCTTCTGGCCGAATGAACAGCCTAGTTTATTCTCTGCTAATGGTCACTCTAGGGACCATCTTCCATGGGACATGTGCTGGGAGGAGTAACGAATTACGTGAAACAATGGCGTTAAAGGGGCGAGTGCAAGCCCATTCCTAGAGTTCCCCCGCTGATACACGTCGGTGTTAAGAGCTCTTCGGAGAACTTTAATTAAAAACAGCAAGCTCTGCCAGACGGGCTGCCCGTCCACGGAAAGTGCCCCGTGGCGGACCGCTGGCCAACACCTCCGTCCCATGACGCCTATACGCCTCGCCATCGGGACAGGACCGCCGGGCTGATTTAATCAACGGGCTCAGTGCTGACTGTGGCGGGGAAAGTGAAGCAGCCGGTCCTGCTGTTGTCGCGGAAATAGGGAAGCGGTGCTGATAACATCACACCATTTGTGGGGGGTCTCCGTTAAACTATTCAAGACCAGCTACGTGCACCTAATCATGTTATTAATTTAATTACTAGACGGGTCCTCTCTTTATTATATATGGGGTTTATTTCAAATATGGGTGCCATGGCCATTATATTTGGGTTCTGAGGTCTGAATCACTCGGGCTCTGTTTTAATCAGTTCGTTAATGGTTTTAAATGACCTCCATTGTCTTACCTGAACCAGCTTTTAGTGAGCATTGTCTGACAAGGGGGGGGGGGACGCTTTAAGTGGTTTAAGTGGTTGTAAGGTCACGTGATCCTCTGCCACTTACCCACGTGTCTCCCTTTTTGTTCGCGAAAGTGAACAAAATGTAATTTAATTTCGCATGGCAGCATGCAGCGCGATGCACACCAAGTTCTTCACATAACATCCCACGCTGTGAACAAAGCGGTCACCCTGAGTATTTATATACACACGAAAGCAGCGCAAGGTCAGCGTAGTGTGTAGTACGCGTATTAAGGGCGAATACTGCGTAGTACGCACTGATACATGCTCTGCTTCTCGCCGACCGGACACTGAACCCCCACACTGAAGTGTGCATTGGGTGCCGTCTGTGTCATTCAGTGCAATTCCACGGCAGTTGACGCTGTTCCAAGCATTGAGTTGCTTCGGACTGAAACAATAAACCGTTAACTCGGTCACAAGGAATTACTGATTACTTACCATTTGAATTTCCGACCCCTCGTTAAAGCCAATACGGGTGGCACGTCAGGTTTATGGTGCTCCGTCCTCAGAGGTTTCAGTGCCAGTGTTGCGAAGTCTCACGAGAAAATAAAACAACCTCACCCTTGAAAACACGCCTAAATGAGGCTGTGCAACACGGGATGGAGAAAGCAAGCCGAATATACGCGGCTACATGGAGCACAGTCTGCCCTGTGTTGGCCATATTATGTGTTCCTTGTGCATGTAACATGCATACTACAGTAACTGGAACACCGATGGCGTGGTTGTCTAGTTTTAATTTCTAGTTTTCTTTTGTTAGTGTGATAGTAAATAACTCCTCATGGCTTACCATAAACTACACATGGTCCTTTGTAGCACATTTTGCATAAATTATTGGATACTGAACTCAAATATTTCAGCACAAAGAAAATATTTGTGTGACATACCAGCATATCGAGAACTTTTAATTAACCTTTAACCACTCATTCAATACAGTTCTGGCCATAAATTAAATCTAAATGAAGTGATGTAATTTATTTAATTTTTTTGAACTAGCCCAAATGGCTCGAACTATCTAGCAAGGAAACCAGTGAATTAATGTATGAATCAGTAGAACAATGCAGCAATACAGTATTACATATTTACACAGTACATATTTTCCACGGACCTTTACGTCTGTGACTTATATCAGCTATGAAAATAATCAGTGAAACGATTATGCTCCTGTGTGTCTGATTGTGAACAGGCGAGTTTCCACAATCCAAATAGATACAAAATTGATCAATAGATAGATAGAAAAAAAATCACAAAATAAAACGTATATATGATGTTTTATACATATACAAATCATCAGGGGCCAGTGGAGATTGAAGTGTACACACATTTCCTTACACAGTAATGTGACACTAAACTGAAGCTGTTTACACTTGCACTGTAGTGTCTACGGACAGTCTACAACAGGGGTGGGCAATCTTAGCCAGAAAGGGTCGCTGTGTATGTGGGTTTTCGTTGCAACTCCCTAATTACATTAATAATTGGAGGACTGATTGACCAAAGAGTCCTCACACCTGGGTTTGAACTGCTGACCTAAAGGTTATCCCAAAAACCTTACGCACTGGCTCTTTGCAGATAAGATTGCCCACCCTTGGTCTACAGTGTAGATGTTACAGCCTCCCCCATTATAGATTGTCCCATGGCATGACAAATCAGAATATATTTAAAATTCATATTTCCATTTTAAATGTAAAACAAATTTCACGCCCCATCCTCGCCTCCCAAACACACTGCAGCTTTCAGCCCTTGGTGCCCTATAAATGATAAAACAAAACCATTTAGAGAGAGAGAATGTTTCGTCGTTTCTCTATATCCTACGTGGTCCTCGGTCAAGCAATGTTTGACGGCTCCCTATAAATTAATTTAACACTGTCTACTCGGTTCCTTTTATTCCTACGACAGCCAGGCGGCCGCCGAGATTGCTACCGGGGGGATGCAGTAGGACAGCCACACAGCACAGAAGTGACCCAGGACAGGAATGAGAGACAAAAGAAGTCACGGCTAGAGCGTCGGCACAAAAAAAGGAGGAAAAATAAACGACACGGTACAGTCGACTCCTGATGAGGGACGATCGCTCATCAGGGAGAGAAGTGCTGCCTGCCTTGGGTCTCCGCCGGCCCGCCCAATGGTCTGTTAATTCATTAAATACAGCAGCGATCTGGAAACTGCGTCTTATTTATTTTTTATTTTTTTTGAGCACTTTCGTTCTCTCCTCGGCCGTTTGGACAATGCAATTGCGAAGTTGCGGTTTGGCGGCACAGTGAAAAGAAAAAGAAAATAAAAGAAAACATGCTTGTGAGTTTCTTTTTATATATATCTCTTTCTCGGCTCACAAGGTGAATCACACAGGAATATGCATAGGTGTCGCATATGTATATTCCCTGTGTTTCGTGATACGACACTGAATGAGCATTCACTGGGATGGAATCGACTGTAGCTTGTAAATAAAAAGGGGGGAAACGACAGGAGAAACGGGAGAAGAACGTGAGGACACTGGGAGTCGCGGGAATGTTATTACAACGACACGGACAAGCACCAGAACAACACAACACGCAAAGAGAGACAAGTATTAGGAAAAATGGTTTAATATTGGAGACAGAAGCAAAAAACTGCATCACACAAGAACATACGTTTACAAAAATAAGTCTGACTGTTCCAGCTACACAGTTAAGTTCACAGCGAAAGACAGAAGAACCAGAAAAATCTAAACAGCTAAAAGCAAAAAATTCTCTAATTAGTTTCTCATCGTTAAACTAATACATTTATCCACTGAATGTGACTAAATACGTCTAATCCTAATCTTTTTTTTTTATCGTGTAAACGGCACAATACATTAAATGAAACTTACCGCTTCTGTATTGACAAACTTCATTATTATGTATGAGTCAAAAGAAAACCAGCACTCTCCGCCCCTTTTCAGAACGCAAAATTAAAGGTGAGGGGGAAAAAGAACAGATCAAAGAAATCAAGCCAAAGTTCTTCTAGAAAATCTTATATCAAAACCCAGCTTTCTTCATGCCACCTAGAAATCAAACTCGAGAACCAGTCACGGTCCGGCCACACGACGAGGCCAGACAATTTTCCAATTTTTTTGTTCCTTTAATCTCCGTATAAAAAGTTCCACTGTTACAAAATGCATAAGTACAATCTGTTTGTAGAAATAGGAAAGCCTGCTTTTTTGTACTTTTAAAATCCCATCCAGTGACAGAGTTTGAAGTGTTGTTAAACAAACATAAATCACACCGACATATTCCACTGTAATGCATTGACTTTGGCTTTTCTCAAGACAATACTTAAAACTACTCAAACCCTTAATAATAAAGTAAATGATATTAATCCACAGACAACAAGCTCTTACGTCACAGGAGAGAAACCACATACATATTTTTGTCTCAAAATGTTGACATTATAAACCAGAAATGCAAAGAAACTACAGCTTTTATTCCGTTGTCATTAAATAGCACTTAAGATAATTATAAAGGAAATAATAAAATTAAAAAAACAAACAGTGACACAAAATTCAGATCCTACAAGCTTGATGTTCAAACCCCCCCCCCCCCTCCCCCCGAGGTGAGAGACTCCCCAGACAGCCAGTAAATATTGTGCTTTTTAACACTTAACACGGATGTCCTATCTGTCCACTGACTTGTTCTGGTGCAAAACACGACAACCGGAGATACGCTACCCCTTCGTTCCCGGACAAGGATTGTGCTCTGAGATTTACTACGATCCAGTTTGCACTTGTGAGCCCATGTGCGGGTGAATTAGCAGGTTTGTGAAATCGGTGACCTGTGAGTAAGCAGGTTTGTGTGTGTGTGTGTGTGTACGCGCGCTATCCATGCAATCATTTTCCATTTGCAAATGTAGGCTATTTACAGTTTTAATAACCAGATACATTACAGATACACAGATTAGACAAAAACAGTTATACCGAATTTGTAGAAAAAGAAGAGTGCAAATGCGATCCTTGTTGGAAAGAATCTACAGAGTCCCTCGGCCAATCGAGGATGTGGGAAAGACTGCGGGGAGTCTTTTAGGGGAAAGGCAAACGATGGCGCCTGTGCCCCCGCACCCGAGCGGAGAGGGGGCACACATGCGATGCAGCAGATACGCGGAAAACCCTGCAAGTCCGCCGAAGGCGACATGCCACTAAGACGTCTTCTTTACAATTTGAAAAGCTATTAAGTTGGACTACCTTGGGAGGCTGCCGTGGTAACTCGCGCCAATTTCTCCGGGTTGCATTTCGCGGCGCAACCCGCACTTCGTGGGACCTTATCCACTTCATTATCCGTTTTTGGTCTTTGCTCACATGTGCCTTAAGTTAATCTAGGCTTCCACTGCAAAGCCTAGGCTTCCACTGCAAAGTTTCCTTTTTATAGTACTCCTTAAAGTCATTAAATTGTAAAATTAATCTTAAATAATCACTGTAAAAGCAAAAGTATTTTAATACTACCATCTGTATTATATTAATATTAATATAATAGGTAGATGATAGCATCAATAATAATAATGCAATATATGCATTTAAATCATTACAATTATTTTGCTATCATAACAGACATCCCACCGTAGGCTTATTAATTTTAGTGATGCAGATGCTTGACTTGGGCGATGTTACGATTTGTTCGTTCCAAAATAGCCCACAACCATGTTGGGCGAATCTTATCGGGAAATACCGAAACAGCCTCGGTTTTCAAAATACTGTTTACCGCGGAATGATGACTAGACGATATGACGGTATAAAAAACTGAGATGTGGTCACAATAGCACGAAAGGAAATATCCACGTCTTATTCATTTTTATAATATATTATTATTATTATTATTATTATTATTATTATATAGTTTTATTAATACGGGACGGGGAAACCAGATTCCTCAGTTCCATTAGTGGAGCAATTCGCCACTTTTGTATTCGTATTAAGTAGTAGTTTTCAAATATATATTTTAGATGTAAGCTATATGCAACTTATTCCTTATTAACATTCCATATTCACATCACTGCACCAACAGTCTCAAAACAAAACGTCACATCCTGTAACACGCCCCCTTTTCGTGCTAGTGTGACTGCACCTTAGGCTTAGTGTGGGGGCTGGTGTGGGCCTGTTGGCCAGTAGAATTTGCCGACATGGGAGGGGTACTGGTGGTATACATTTGCCGACCAGGGCTAGAGGGTGGTGTTACGATTTGCCAACAGGGTGGGCCACAATTGAGGTGGTGAAACTTCTTGCCAGTGAAATATACCTCCACCATCCCACATCACTCCCAGTTATCAGGGAGCTGTTATCTCTGCTGGAGACTCCCGGAACTTCCGGAAGAGGTGGGATATCTGGTATAGCAGTAGTAGTAGTAGTAGTAGTAGTAATAATAATAATAATAATAATAATATGCACCCCTACTGCGCTAATACTAATAAAACAAAAGAAAAGGAAAAACTACTGTTTCTGGACTTAAAAAAAAAAAAAAGAACTTCTGTTCTGCAGTCAAAGCCTGAATAATGAAGAAAATCGACCGAGTTGTGGTCCCAGGAGAACGGTTACGGCTACATTTGAAGAATAACCAGCACGCCAAGGGTGGGAGCACTGAGGAAGAGGCTCTTTGACGCTTGAGACCGGCAGACGGGTCTGAAACACTGGTAGGTACATCAGCCCTTTGGTTAAGGCGGTGGGTGAGTTTCATTAAAAAACGATGTCACGGTTTGCCCAACGGTAAACGCGTCTCTACAAGGCAGGGACTGTGTGGTGTGTGTGCCTGGGTGTGTGTGTGTGCAGAACATATTGCAACACTGCAAAAACCGACAGGATTGTCATCCTGTGCCTTGTAAACTTTTAGACTGTTATACAAGTAAACAAATAACTTTGGCATGAGTAAACCGTTTAGGCTGTCTGTCAGATCAATGACGTAACGTTTGTGTTTGACAATAACATCATATTTACATCTGCCAGGTTTCATTCAAAAATAAAAACAAAATACTGTTTGTGTCCCAGACCGGTGAGGTACTTCCACATTAATACTGACAGCCTCTCAGCATTCGCATTAAATCATAGAAAGACATGGTGATCACTGATTCTGGTTAATAATCTTAGGTGTGCTTGGTTTAGTGGGATCCGGTAGGTTTCTGAACTTCTGAACATTGGCTTGCTGGCGCGATTTTAAGCAGAGAGCACGTGCACACGTGCCTGACTCATGCATGTAGGGTGTCTGGATCTAGGCCTGCGTCTCTAAAGCTAGAACATTCCTAGAGTTTTGGTGCCATGCCCCAAGGGTGTAAACAAAGAAGAACCCAGTCACCAACTAACACAGGCAACCATAACACTGTTTCTGTACTAATCTAATAGGATGGAGACGGAAAGGACTCTTGAAGTAAGGCTTTGATTTTGGCCCTTTAGCCTAACAGGTCAAGCGACCCAATGCCAAGGCCTCGCGAGATGGTGTGTGAGTGAGAGACAGGAAGAGGGGGGATCATAGGAAGCGAGGGGTGACGGCTGGCTGTGGAGGGTCTCACCATCAGGGGTCCCACACTTGAAACGATAAACCAAAAGACCGTGAGCCGCATGTGCGTGCGTGCGCGCGTGTGTGTGTGTGCTTGCGTTTGTGAAACATGGGCACTTTGTACATCATTACAAATAAAAAGCAAAAAACATGAACACTTTTCAGGCAACAAGACCACAGAATAGCAAGTTAAACTTTTTTTTAAATCTATATCTTTAAATATGAGGGATCCATACAAAACACAGAAGTAATAAAATACCCATGTTATCAAATAAGTTCACACGAAATACACTGAAGCTCTATGTAGGAAGTACCTCTGGAATTTGGCACGGAATTCCACTGATGTTGCTTTTTTCTTCATAAGAAAAGAAATCACATTTTGCTGAACAACAAAACATCTACAAATTGTTTTCCACAATAGAAAGGAAAAAAAATATGACATCGATGCTTCACAAGCTGACACGTTTTTTTTTCTTTTTCTTTTTTTTTTTCAATTTTTTATTTTTTTTTTGGAATTTCAAATAGCTAATTTACCCAATAAGAGATTTTGCAAAAAGGGACTGGTAGAAAGAAAAAAAAATGATAATCAACAATAATATGAAAGGCTTCGTCTATTGTTCAAGTAAACCGATTTTTAGTCTTGTCTTCAAAAACATGGAACACGTAAGACTCTTGGACCTGTGAAGTTACCACAACTTAATCCACAAAAAGCACCGACGTAAACGAAGGTTACACTTGTTTTCTCTTTTTTCTCTATACATTTAAACAGTATAAAATATAGGTAATTTCATGTGCATTTAACCACGGATTGTCTAACTGTGAATCAGTTCAGCAAAAGGTGACAAGTAGGTAGCATTTTCCCCCCAAACAGGGCAAATCTTTTTTTTAATTATTATTATTATTTTTTTTTACCTTAAACTACTCTAGAAAAAAGTGGTTTTGTATATAGATTTAAATCAGAAAGTAAGCCACTTCAAATGGCCTTATCAAAAAACTTTACACTGCCTGAAAAATGTAAAAACTGTTACAGAGCTCTGAGAGATCCTAATATTAATCAGACAGTTTTTCTTAAAAAACTGTTCGGAAGTAGTCTATTTTTCCTAGAAACTGACAAGGGTAACTCCTGGCCTCATATTGCTAGTGGTGCCAGCAGTTTTACCTAATGTCAATCCCTGTATTGTACTTTCAAGTTTACCATCATGAAAAGAAAGGAAAAAAAATAATAATAATAAAATAAAGGAAATCAAAAACTGAGAGGAAAAAAAGAACAACCAAAAATATTTGCCACAGGTTTTGTTTTTAAACTATTTTTTTCTGATTTTGTTTCTAAAAGTTCTGATGAATGAATACAGATACGCTTTACCATTGATTTGTGTTTTTTTTTCCTTTGTCCCTCCCCAGCCCTCCCCTTTATCCAATGTTCAAAAGCTCAAAATGAGGTCACATGCAAAAAAAGAAAAAAAAAAAGTCCAAAAAGCTAGGTTCAAAGGTCAATAGGTCAATAGAAGGAGACCAGGTTATGATCAGGTGAGCTCAGAAAGACATCAGGAAAAACAATGACTGGACGATGAGACGTTTGAGTTTTTTTTTTTTTTGGACGCCACGGAGACATGCTAGGCAAACGATGAGCTAACAGGAATGAAGATGTTCTAGGGAGAAAACAAGGAAGAGGACAGAGTTACACACAGGGGGCCAGAGCCGCAAGACTACATCATATCAGATCATGGCCACAGGAAACGAAACAGCAATGCAAATCACCAGGTTATCACGGAAAGCTAGGATTCACATTAGAATTTGCATTTAAAACAACAACAACAAACAACAACAACAAACAAACAAACGCACACGCAGCCAGAGGCTAACCTCACACGTATACCGGACACGCGCACGCTCGCTCGATACGCACACACAAACACGCTTAGCACCCTAAGCGATCCATCTTGAACAAGCCTCCAGAAAAAAAAGTAAAAATAGAAAAATAAGAGAGGCATGGGGATGGATGGCATTTTCGTCTGAAGGGAAAAAGAGCCACTGATAGTTTTTGCGAACGAACAAACGGACTGACGGAACGGAATGGGACAATGGGAGGCCGGACAGCTGGTGAACCACTACCGATGGAGGGAATGGAGTAGGGTGGGGTGGTGGAAGAGAAGGAAAGAAAATACAGAGCAGGGCGGGGAGGTGTGACCTCCGAGCGGCTCTGGAGAGCGGCAGTCACATGTATGGTGAGCGAGGGCTCCGTGTTCTCTGGGCTTTCAATAAGACTATTCCACAAGCTTATCTACGCCCGTGAGTTCTGCTCTACAGGTACCCCAATAAATTAAAAGGCAATAAATAAAGTCTGTTTTCTGAGGCAGTAAAAATTTTGTATAAAAATAGAACTGCTTTTTTTACAAATAAAATTTACAGGCCTGTGGCTTTCTGTACTGTAATTTTTTTATCTTTCAAGAAACGTCAAGTATTTTCAGTTTCCACCCCTTAACACTATTTGTTTTGTAGCAATAGACGGATTTAAGATGTGTATATATATATATTATTTTTAAATGTTCTACACAATATCGCATTCGAACAAAGACCAATGTGATCTGACCAAGTAATGAATAGTTCTTTTTCGTTAAATTTTGTTAAATAAAAATATTCCTAACATACATAAGTTAACGGTTGGCACATTTATCGGGTAACATATTTGGGCTTCTGCTACCACTGACTTTGACAGGGCACCATATTAACCCTTTAACACCCTGAGACCAGCAGAGCAAGAGCAGTGTCAGGATTTCTGGGCTGGCCCCAGGGTCGGGGGTTAAAGTGTGTCTTTTTGTCTACACCGATTTCAGACACGTCCACCAGGTGTCATGTTTGTGGAGACAGACATCACGGATTTTCCGTCTGTTTGGTGCAACAAAATTTAAGTAGCAGTAAACAGTCAGTTGAAAAAAAAAATGTTCAGACAACTCAGAAGCTACCAGTAATAGCTACGTATCCGTTTCAAGGCGCAGGTTAAAAACAAAATATATATATAAAAAAAAAACAAAAATCAAAAATGCGGGAATGGAAGCGGTCATGTGAAAAATAAGAAAAATCATATCAATCCCAATGACAGCTCAAAAATAAATGAGACAGTGTCTCCCTCTGGTGGTAAATCTTTGCTGCACAGCATCCACCCCTCTCCCACCTAAGCCCATCCCAGTGACCCCCCCCACCCCCCCCCACCCGGCCGCGGCTTGTGGCGGACTTACCCTAGCAGTGCTAACATGGGGGCGCTAAGGGGCTAGTGCTAAGATCAGTACGGTTTGCTGTCGTTCTTGGAGCGCTTCAGCTGCACCTTCAGCCGCTTCATGCCGATCTGGAAGCCATTCATGGCCTGGATGGCGGCCTGCGCCGACACCGGATTGTCGTAACTCACGAAGCCTGTAGGGGGCGATAAAGTGATTGGCGGGGGGTGGCTACAGTGAGCATAGCAAAGGACAGATGCTGACTGAGGTTTGGGTGAATTACAGAAACAATAAAAGAAATGGAGTGGCTACAGTTTACCATGTACCTTTTATTCTTGGACATGTCCCATTTTTCTGGTTCTTGGGTCTCGTTTTTATGCTACCAAATTTCTGAACAGCCTGATCTATTCTGCCATCATAATTTAATTTATGAAGCATCATAGCCATCTCCCGCACCGAAGGAGTGTCCTATTCCCTTTGAAAATTTCACACATAGTAACCTGAGATGGACCAGGACTTGGATCAAAAAGCTATCCAGCTGAGGTCCCTGGAGACTCTCCCTCTCCCATTTAACCTCCGCTACTCCTGTGAAGCAGTCCAGCTGTATGAATGAGCACTTATGACAACTGTGGGTTATGCACGCTGGCTTGGACTAATAGTGCAGCTAGCGGGGTGGGATCATGGGAAACGACAGCTGGAATATGAAGAGAGCATCCGTGGCGATTAAAACATCCCGATCAAACTCGCGAGATGACATCTGATCCGTACAGCTGCTTGAAATAGCTGTGTAGTATAACAGGTTAATGAAGGCACTGCCAGACATTACCCAGGACACTGGTACAGTGTTGGAAAGATGCCACTGTTATAAACTGGGAGATATGGTTACAACACTAAACAGCAAGAGTGTCATGGAGCTTTTGTCTTTTGTCATTTAAACATTTTATTTTGCAGTCACTGATGACACACTGTGGCTCTGACTTACACACTGTGCCGGTCACACATTAACTCTCTAAAGGTGTTACTTTGGTTCGGTAGGGTATAGGCTTAATTCCCATCACCGATTCCTAACTTTCGCATTTTGTCCCGCTGTTAACACTGGTATATTGCAGCAGCCCAAAGACAAAAAAGGTTTGAGTAAATTTGCATCTTAAAAACTGCACGCTTGAGTGTGCAGTGTCCTGTGATTCACTGGCATCTCGTCCCCCTATACTTCTTGGGATAGACTCCAGGCTGTGACCCAAACCCTGTACTGGATACTTTTTGGTCTTACAGCCGATGCATAATATTAGTGAACAGAAATAAATAAAACAAACACACATACACACAACATTCTGCCTGTTCTGAACGCTGTCTGAAATGACCAAACAGACCAGCTACAGACCAGGCTGCTGGTCCAGGTACATACCAGGGCACATGGACTATTATTGTTGACTACAGATTTTAAACCATGACATTCCCTTTGATCACAGAGACACAAGAATCGTGGACATACTGAACGCGTGAGGTGCAGGACGGGGGCTACGCACCGAAGCACTTGCTCAGGTTGGTCTGTTTGTCGATGAAGACTTTGGCAGAGACCACGTTTCCGAAAGGCATGAACATCTGTAGGATGTCCTGGTCCCCGAATTCTTGAGGAAGGTGATAGATAAAGAGGTTGGCGCCTTCTGGACCTGAAAGAGGGAGGAGGGAGACAGCACGTCATGTGGTGAGGGTCGGATCCTGACTAGGGGGGCCAGGGGTGGGGTGGTGCCAGAAGGAGCGAGGGGTTGCAACAGGAAGTGGGAGTGGCCATGGGACAGGAGGCAGGAAGTGGGAGTGGCCATGGGACAGGAGGCAGGAAGTGGGAGTGGCCATGGGACAGGAGGCAGGAAGTGAGTGCAAAGTAACAGAAAGCGTATGGCAGGATGCAGAGAGGGAAGCAGGTAAGTAGGGAGACACTTATGGAACCTGTTTTTGTTTTGTTTGAGCCCCGGTGACTCACCCTCCTTCTGGCTGCCAGCGGCACCCTGCTGCTGCAGCAGTGACTGGCTGTAGAGCGTGGGCAGGGCGGCAGCGGCGTACTGCTGGATCCCTGAGTAGGCCTGGCTCAGGGCGTCCACGGAGGCGGCCGTGCCGTTGGTGAGCGCCGCGGCGCCCAGGCCGCCGTTCAGGGCCGCCATACCTGAGAGCATTTGAGCAACTTTACATAAAACCCAACAATAAAGAAAAAAGATTGACCTTATTGATCAGCGCGTCTCCTCTTGTTACACACACACAGAAAACACCCATTGAGAGACACACACACACACACAGAAAACACCCATTGAGAGACACACACACACACAGAAAACACCCATTGAGACACACACACACACACAGAGAAAACACCCATTGAGACACACACACACACAGAAAACACCCATTGAGACACACAGACACACACACAGAAAACACGCACTGAGAGACACACACACAGAAAACACCCATTGAGAGACACACACACACACACACACACAGAAAACATGCTCTCACTGAAATCCAAATACAGGAGAAACAGCACTGTAACACACCAACGGAGAAAACATGTGCAATAAGATACACATGTGCACTAAGACGCACATAAAACATGCTCACGCACTGAGACACACAAACACAAAGAAACATGCAGACTAAATTCACACACTCGTGGTTATAAACACACATAAAAAATACAGCAAACAAATGGCAACAGACACAGAAAACATACACAAAACAAGCACAGAAAGAAACAGGCACTAAGCACTAGGGCTGCACAATATTGATATTTTTTTTTTGTGATAAGTATTGCAATATTCATAAAACGTAAAATTAATTGAAAATATACCCAAAAGAAACTATAGCCAAACAGAACTTATCTATCAATAGAATGAACTGCTGCTGCTAAAGCAAACAAAGCAGTGCCAACAAATCACTTGCTTCTACTCAATATCGTCTCTATGGAATCTAAAATTATTCCACACAGTGGAAGACGAATGTCTTCTGATGACCAGTTATTGTTCGTGTTTCTCATCCTCAGTCATTTTTGTTAAATCGCAATCACAGCACACTGTCCGAGTGTGAAAATGATTACGATCGCACGCAGGGCTCATGCAAAAGCAGTGGAGGTAAACTTTAAATTGATTTCTTTAACACATTCTACATAATCTTGAAAAGGAACAATCATTAAAATTGCAAAGCTTAGTTTAGTTTCCTATGACAGAGTAAAAATGTTTTAGTGAATCTCACTAGCCAACAATCGATTGAATGATCCACATTGAATTATATTTTGGCCTGCATGCAAAAATATGGGGCATAATGTCCTGTAATCAAAATGGGACTCAACCTTTTATTTTTTCAATATGGCACAATCCTGTAATATTTGGGGCGACTGCAAACTCTAATCAAGTGGACTATCTTGGTCGTTGCAATGTGACAATTGCATGTGCATAACTTGCAAAATCGATATTAGCATTGCACATCGTGCAGGCCTACAAAACAAACACAGAAACGCAAACGTACACAGGAACACACACACGCACAAAACACACTGAAATACCTTCACACACAGAGACATACACAGAAGCACACACACAGATATGTAGCAAAATACACATACCACACGTAAACACATACACACAGGGACTCAGAGGCGAATGGAGAGCGCTCATGCAGCGCACAGGAGAGGACCTCACAGAAAGCAGCCTTGCTGCACACGTGCGTGAGCCACAGCACTCAGTCTTGACCTCAGCCTCACTGGCACGCCGTCGCCGGTGTCGACAAGCCAATAGCACATCCACTGCAGGCTGGACGCGATATTTATGGCAGGGCAAATTCAGGAACAGAAAACCAGCGTGTTTCAGAAAATGCCTCTACCTGGGGACCACAACGAGATCACACCGCACTTTTCTCTGGGGAAGACCGCAAACAGAGAAAGGCCTTGCTATCATGGCGGGCGTAGCTGCGACCTTTTCAGTTTAATTACATGGAGGACAAGCTCAAATTACACGCAAGAGGCTGCAAAAAGCACATATTAATCAAGCGGGCCGTTCACGGGCTCGCCGGGCTGATGGAAATCGACCGCTGCACACCTCTGGATATGAGGGGGGCCACGCTAGACCAGGCAGAGGGTGGGAACGCTGACGGATCGATGGCGCCGCTCAAGTAAGATCACCGTAATCGTCCAGATGGCGATTGTCGACTACTACACTATCCTGTAATCGTGGTAACAGGTGTTGTGTCCATTTCACATATGGTTAGTGTCCGGTTTCTCTGTCCCGAGTCTCTCTGTTAAACACAGAGCTATGGGAGTGTTTTGGGACAGAAGGACTCCTAAAAATAAGGGGACAGGGCTGTTTGCTTGTCAACACCAGGCTGACGCAGTTATCGAGGAGTGTATAGCAGACACACACGCACACGCTCACGCACGGTGTGGCTGACAGCCAAGCCGGGTACCAAACAGCGCGGGCAAAATGATGGTGACGCCGTGTGGCAGGGCTCGTGGTCGGAGGGGAGGGGGGCACCTGCACTATTCGGCTGCCTGCCGTGTGGTCCCTGTACTGATGGTCACAGGCACTTTGACATCTAAAAGTCTTGCCTGAGGCTGGCAGCTGGGACAATTAACCATATCTGGTCCCTAACATTACACAAAGGAGTATGGTCTGCTTCTACACGAAAGAGCCTACAATGGAATGGTAACTATGCTTTTAATAACAACAATAATAGTGGGGAAGCCAAGTAAGGTCAGTCTGTCTAGGCAGATAACCAGCCTGTCGTGGGTAACTTACTCATGGAGATTGCGGGATAGTGCTAACCACCCATATAAATTTATCTCCCAGCCTTATAGAGACATGGACAGGGGATATGTCGACATTTGGCAGTGAGATGGCAGTGCATCTATCTTACAAATCTGAAAATAAACGTCTATCCCTAGAGACAAGCTGGCTTTTATGTGCTCTGGACCTCCCACGACCCTGAGCAGGACAAGCGGTTTCAGAAAATGGATGGATGGATGGATGGATGGATATAACTCCAGGTCACCCAGTGTGGGGTAAGCATGATGGCTGGCTGGATTGTAGAAATGCACATTGCAGTCTTGCAGTTTATGAGCTGAGGGGTAGGGGAAGTGGGGCGACGGGCGGGTGTGAGTCACATGACGCATGTGGGCAGGGCCGCGGCAGATGGACATTGAATACTCACTGTTGACGCTACCTGCTAGTGCATTAATGTTGTTGAGACCCACGGTGGCACCGGCGAGGCCCTGCAGGGTGCCAAGCGAGGTCAGTGAGTTCATAGCCGCCCCAGCGTTGGAGTTGGCTGTCGTGCCTGCTGCTGGTGGAAGCGGGGGGGGGGGGAGGTGATGAAGGATGGACAGACAGACAGACAGAGATATGCAAAGGAGTTAGGAACAGAAGGCTAGAGGTACTGGTGATAACCCTACTGGAATCACACCAGCATATGAGAGATAGGAGAATGTTTAAACACAAATCACATCTACATCCCCCCCCCCCCCCCCAGACAAAGCACCCCTTGATTTAGCTGTATTTACAATTTTGTGCCAACCAAATGTTTTCTTCTGATTCATAGCCCTACTGACTTCTTTAATTCAAACAGCCAATCAACTGGCACCAGATATTAGAGGTAAGTGCTAACTGGAGGAGAAGCACCACCCTCAATTTCAGGCGACCAATAACTCATAGGCCCCTGACAGACTAACGTAGCCTCCAGTAACATACAACTGTCACCATGAGTTTGCTCAGTCATTAGGAGGCAGACCATCAGAAAGATCTGGTCCACGTTGTCTGTTGTTCTGTCTGTAAACTTAAGACTATTTGTAATCATCCCCAGAGAACTTTTAGGGTAGTTTACAGTGAAGGACCTGTGCAAACAAACACACACTTCTCAAAGACAATCAAGTTTCACAGCTAACAGTTATTTGCTGTATGACTGAATGTGTGTCATGGGAGGTGGGACAAAAAAGGCAGGACTTGATTGATTGATGTCTTGCAACGGCAGAAGAGTTGACCTGTAACAATGCATCCTTCTCTCAAGACAGCCACATGGAGCGACACACACACACACACACACACACACACACACACACACACACACACATCTCATGCACATGCTCATTATTGCTCATTCCACAATAATTGGTGTCACACCAATTGGTTTCTATTTAAATAAGATATGACCATGCCTGCAACACCACCCTCCTCACAGCGCCACCTTCTGGCCCTTCCTCCTGATGCCCCATGCTTTGTCATGCAAACTAAAGGTCCATGCTTAGCGCGTGCTCAGCCTGGTTCTCAGCCATGCCCGTTCACTCCCCATGTCAGTTCCTCCATCCTTAGCACGCATTGGGCTTAATCGACCAGTGGTCTTGTGTGAAGGGAGGGAGGGAGACGAGAAATGGAGGAAAAGCAAGGAGAGCGAGCACAGTGGGGGCGACGCGATAAACACTGCAAATGACCGCTCTTTGTGAAAGCAACATCAACAACTGCAAAGCTCTGGTAGGTAGAAAGTCAAAATCAGGTGGCCCGAGGTAGATGGTCTGAGATCAAGAAGTAGATGGCTGGAGTGGAAGATGATCTGAGACTGTGAGACAGATACTCCAAGACTGAGAGTTAGATAGCTTGAGACTAAGAGCTAGATGTTCCCAGTCACACATGGTCTGACACTGAAGGCTAAATGTTCACAGTGGTAGACGGTCTGAGACTGAAGCTTCCATTTTCACAGTCCTGCATGTCTGAGATTGACAGCAAGATGTTCACAGTGGTAGACGGTCTGAGACTGAGACCTAGATTTTCACAGTCCTACATGGCTAAGATAGAGAGCTAGATTTTCACAGCAGAACATCAACATGAGAACATAAATGGGATGAGAGAGGTAGATGGGCAGAGTAGTAGAGAATCTGAGATTAAGAGACAGATGGTGTGAGATTTATAGTCTAAGATTGAGAGGTGCATGGCCAAACTGGTAGTTCAGCTGAAAGGTATACTGCTAAAGTAAGACTGAGACAGACAGGCAGTCAGAGTGGTAGAGGGCCTGAGAGGTATACTGCCAGAGGCAGATTGGGGCAGACAGGTAGATGGTCTGGGCTGAAGACGATCTGAGACGGATGGTTTGGTAAATGGTCAGAGTGTTACATGGCCTGAGACTGAGTGACAGATTGTCTGAGACTGATGGTCTAAGATTGAGGGAGATGGTCAAAGAGGTGAGTGAACAAGAAGCCAGAGGCAGATTAGGACAGACAAGTTATATGGCCAGAGTGGTAGATGATCTGAGATAGAGAATGAGATGGTCTGAGATTGAGGGAAGGATGGTCAGAGTGGTGTATGGCTTGATATGGATACTGCCAGAGACAGATTGGGACGGACGAGTAGCTGTGAGGAGTGGATGATGAGATGGAGGAAGATGTGCTATGAGAACCACACACCCAACTGGTTCAGCAACACAGTTTGAGCTGCGTAAAGCACACGGTGACCATATAGTGCTGGCTACTGGTGCGTGTTGCAGACCATGGGTGAGTCTCCCACAAGAGCTTGACATCCCTTTTACTGATGGCCCAGAAACCAGTCAGAATGCGTCTTGCTGGAGAGCAGATTGCATTTCTCCAGGCAAGTGTTTGAAGGAGTGGAAAAAAAAGAGCAACCGAGACACACAGGCAGACATGCGGAATGAAGACGGAATGAACCGGTGACCAGATGATGAGCCACGTCACGCATGACGACCCCGTCGTGCCAGAGACAGCGGTTACAGTCAGGGCTGAATGTGCGTTACAAAAAGCTGGTGGTGGGGGGGTGACAATCTGACTGCACACAATGGGATGGATACAGAGACAAAGGTGGAATTCTGCTCCACTCCGCACTGCGGGCGGGTTTACCTGGGCTGGCCAGCGCTCCGAGGGCGCCCCCGCTGGAGGACAGGGGGTTTGCACTGGAGGGGCTGGCGGAGCTCTGGGCCGCCGCCGCGGCTGCAGCTAAGGCCGCCAGGTTCTGCAACTGCAGAGCACTGATACCTAAAGAGAGGAGCCAGAGAGGGAGGGTTCGTCAAATCGGACCTCGCTGTCTCCCGCCGCCTGCCTTGCCTGCGGCCTGGGTTGGGGATTGGAAGGGGTTCTGTTTGCTCAACAGGTCCAAAGAAAGCCTGAAAGCTACGGGGAGGGGGCCTGGAGATATCGCCAGGGCAACAGCGATTAGGGCCAGAAACAACTCACTAGGTGAACTTTAAATAGAAGTTATGTTTACCTATGGAGTTTAAGGTTCGGTGTCGATGTGTGTCAGCAGAGTTCACATATGGAAGGCCTCGCCAGTGTCATTGCATTATGGGAATTTGTTCCGGTTTCCTCTGAAGCCACCACTTTGTTTGCTGCACTACATGTCAGGGTACACTTCCTCAAGACAGACGCACACCCAGAGCGGAGTGTTCACCGCCCCCGTCTAATGGAGCATCCGTCAGTGGCTGGGAACACTGTAGGCAAATCGCCTATTACTGCACGGATTGGTAGCCCAGGTATTCCGAACGGCAGGCCCATGGGAGGGGCAGACATTACCATGTCTATTTTAAGGGGCTGGCTGATCAACCGCATGGCGGCCGTGCCAAACTTCCATTAAAAGTCAGCAAGGGGCATGCTCATACAATCAGATGAGGAGAAGAACTTAATCAAAACAGCTCCTGTATATATCACCACCATGTATATACCATGTATATATATACTTCTTATATATACATAAACGCACAGAAAGAGACACACACACAAACAGAAGACGGGAAACGGAGACGAGACGTCACAGAACACTGCCGTGCTCAGGCAGTGATGCACAGCCGGAACCCAGCATTCTGGTATGAAACCTCTCGTTCCGGAGGTGGAGGGCAGCTTTCCAGGGCTCTGCTACTCAGTGTGGGGGTGGGGGGGGGGCAGTGAAAGGCAGCGCTCGGCAGGGCTGGCAGCGGGACAGGGCATTTTCACGGACACTTACAGAGGAAATCTCAAAGTGACAGGAAAGGGATTTCAAGGGAGGGCACAAGTGATGCTCGGTGCCGCCAGAGAGGGAAAAAAAATGGCACCGTTCCGTAGGTTAACTGGGCTCCTTTTGTCCGGCTTAACAACAGACGACCCAGAAGGACCTAAAAAATCAGGTTACGGCAACCCCAGATAATTCCACAGGCCCGCAGAAACTGATACGAGGGTAGCCAGGCCGAGCAGACCGGGAGACCACCTCACCGTCTTAAGAGGCAAGGCTGAACGGAGGGCAGGAATAATTAACCGCGTTTGTCAAACAACCTGTTCGGTATTTGGAGTTATTGGGCATTTTAACCAGCTTTGTCATTAACCAACCAGGTCTTTCATGTGAAACGGGTGCTGGGGGGGGTGGGGGGGTGTTAATGGTCTGCCAGGTAAAGAAGCTTGGTCAGGACTTTCTTTTCATTACTGTGTGTTACATATGCCTGTACCTGTAGCTGCAGACCACACTGTGTCTATAACTGTAGACCACGCTAAGAATATCTGTAACTGAAGACCACACCGACTATACTGGCCATCCAGATAAAAGATTATGGCACCGTGTTTAACGGGTGCTGGAATCGGTGCAAGGTAACTTGGTCGTGGACAGAGTTGGTGTCATGGAGTTTGTCTCCACCAGTTGTTCCTGCAATAGTTTTGCGTGGGTGAGCTACAACGCCCAGATGGAGGGGGGAGCTGGTTTATGGGTGGGGGGTGGGGGGTGACCACCAGCCTTCGTTAATTGAGCTCTTCGCGGCCTAAAGATGCGTCTGCAGAAGGACCGGGAGCAGATGCCCTCACTTGGATCCACTGCTGATTGGCACTGGTTGCCGGGAGACGGATGCCTGCACTTGGATCGCCTGCCAATCAGAGCCAGTTGCTGAGCGACAGATGGAGAGCTACGGGACTCGAGCTCTCTCACCTAGGTTGAGTCGCCCATCCATCCCTAAACCGGAGAGTGGTCATCGCCTATCCCATAATCCCCCAGCCAGCACAAGGGGGCAGCCACCAGATTATTGGCAATTCAGAGCTTTGCTTGGCAAGCTCACATGCCGGATGACATTAAAAAGGCATGGAAGGCAGGAGGTAGGGGGGAACTGGAGGCGAGGGGAGGGGGGGATTCCCCTAAGTGATAGAGACAGCTGGGTAGGGCCCCATAACGTACACCTTCGAACCACATCTTCAATCATGGAACTAACCCTTCTGCATAATCACAAGCCTGTCATAGCTAACTACTACAAGGTGGCGCTGTCCTCTGTATCCTGGGTTAAACAATCATTCAGGGAGTGAGTGTGGATTTCCTCATCAGTCGAGAGAGAGAGGAGAAGGAGCGAGTGAGCAAATGATAGAGGGTGAGCGGGCAGCTCTCCATGCAGGATGAGAGTCCCCAGGCACTGCTCAGTGGCTCCATCGCAGAGGAAGTGCCCTGAAAAGGTCTTCATGACAAGCGACAAAGCAAGCGGGCTAAAGGGGGGCCAAATTTACAGCCTCATTTTAAATCAATAACAAATCCCGATACAATCTCATGCTGCCAACTCCGATGGCCCGTAGAAAAAACTAATAAATAAGAAAGATAAAGCTGTTTTTTTTACCAACAGTGTTCTATAACTACCCCCCCCCCCATCATCCGTGCTGGCAATTTGTCCAGACGGATTTCTATAAATGTTCCTCTCCCGCACGCTGACAGCAACTAAACAACCAACAATTAGGAGCAGTAGAGGGCAGACACCAGGAAGGGGCGTGGGGGCGGGGTTGGGGGCAGGCTGAGGAACAGGAGCGGTGAGCAGCTGTGGGTACGACCCCCCCGGACCAATCGAACAAGCCGCCAGTCCCACAGGCTGCCCTGCCGCATGTGTGCACGTATGTGTCGGAATGTGTGTATCAAAGCAGAAATATTCATATACACTCTACCCCCCTCACCAGAGATCCATCCCAGTCAAACTTTACACACACACACACACTCATAACAGCGCCTGCAAATCGCATCTCATACATCAGCTCTCCTGACCCCACCTGACCCAACCCCTCCCATTACAAGCCACAGAGGGACAGTAGTAGTGAATGCTGAATAATAGGATTGAAAATCAGAGAGTATTTTTCCTCTTAGAGGAATGAGAGGGAAGCAAAAGAGCACAAGATTCAGCAAAAGCCCTGAAGGCTGGACGAGAATCGGTGTCGTTGCCTCACACAGTTTACTCCGCCCCCTCCACAACAGACCTCGGCTGAATGACTGGAGGCAGTCACCTGACCTTTGTTGTGTCCAAATGAGCATCAGGTGTGTACCGACGAGCCTCTGACCTCACCATATGACATACATCACGGATGGTGAAGAGCAAATCTCTACTGGGGGTATTGTGGCAGTATCTTGAGGATTACTGCCTCAGTGTTCTGCCAGGCACTTTAGGCCGCATTTCCACATTTTATTATAATAATCCCATTACCCCTACAGACTGAAATGGCTTTGCGGCCCATTTGACTGTGATAACAATCCTTACACATGATCTGGAAGAATTTGAACTTACCTTCAATGTCAAGTAAATGAAACACATATTATCCATATCAGAAGGTACTTTACTGATGGCAATAAGAGTACCACAGGACTCATCCAGAATCAGGGCCGAACAGCACACACAGAAACACAGGGGAGGGGAGAGCCATGTGTCTGTGGACCACTAGGGTAGGGGAGAGTTGTGCGTCTGTGGGTCACTAGGGGTGGGGAGAGCCGTGCGTCTGTGGGTCACTAGGGGTGGGGAGAGCCGTGCGTCTGTGGGTCACTAGGGGAG
>JAODKL010000062.1:27391256-27402964 GCA_026780765.1 Petrocephalus schoutedeni
CACTTTGTCCATACCCCCCCCCCCACCCCACCCCCACTACTCAACCCTTCTTACACCTCCCCCCACCCCGGACCATTGTACAGTATCAAAGCTGCAGCCCACTGTGCGGTTCTGACACGCAGAACAGGCCCAGAGCAGCACAGCGGCCATACAAAGCACGGTGCACCGTGGGAAGGCTCCGCCGTGGCCGAAATGCGAGGTCAGAGGTCGCGCACGTGGAAACCACGAGCCTCTGGAGATGCTGAGATCTCAGACACTGGAAATACACATCAGACCTTGTGCAAATTCTCCACAGAGTTCCCATAATCCTCTGGGGGGCCGTTATGGCAGCTACAATAATCGCTCACTCGGGCCTGTAAGACTGCAGCGCCTCATTAAGGGTCTCTACAGCAGGAAAAATCCCGGCTACTCCCAGCCGCCCCCCCCAGGCATGCCTCTTAGTGGCCGTGCAGCCCTCAGCCTCAGCACGTTATTAACCTGCTTTAAAAACACAGCAGGCTCTCGCTATCACTGATAATGCCAGTCCTCTGTGTGTTAGCGCCCCCTGGGGCCGGGGGCTTGGGCTGCATAACGCCAGCGGAGAGCGGAGCCCCCAGCTCTGCTCAGACGGCTCCTGGGACCATGACACGCCTGATGCAACTTACAGAAATGGCTAGCGCAGAGTTGGGTCCCCCCCCCCGTGCCAAGATGGCCTCTCCAGGAAGACAGGCGGGCCAGTCCTGGGACCTTGGCTCGAGCCATGCTTATACTTAATGACCAAGACATCACTCGGCCCCCGTTTCGTCATCGGTGGGGGTGTCACCTCCGAATCTGAGTGGTTTAAAAACTGGAATATTTCCCCCTTCACTGGCACTACAGTTACTACAATTTAAAAGGCATTTTCAAAGTAGCCTAAGCAATGGTGTAATGCTAGTTAGCTAATATTACCATATCTAAGCCACTGCTCATAAACGGGTGCTTGCTGCAAAGGGTTTCTCAGAAAAACCTGGCCCTAAAAACATTCAGAAAATGTGCAGCTTAATCTGCGCTACAGACACCAATTTAACAGCAAATTCTCTCATCAGACTCCCATCTATGACCACTGCCGAGAGGCAATATCTCTATGGTAAATTTTTAGCCCAGCTGAATGTCAGATTAACACAAAAACGGCACAGGTCAGAATGGGGGCCAGACTGACCCCGAAAACTCCCTAGACCCTTTCTGAGCAGATGCCCCTGGGCCACAGCCCGGGTAACCCCGTGTATTACAATAGCCCTAAAGACGATGTGGTGGGAATGCCAGCCTCTGACTGGTAAACCAATCAGATTCCGTCGCTGTGACGACCGACGGACCGGTCCGATCTCGCAGTCACAAGCGTGTTCAGGGGTCAGGACCCTCACTCCGCACGTGTGATGTTAGGGTCCGCTACTCTCAGAGGCGGCTCAGCCGATACCCGCTTAACGCGGATCCACGGGGGTTGCAGAGTTAAGCGAGCCCGGTCTCTGAAGCGTCCCCGACCACCTCCACTCGAGCTTAATCGACGCACGCGCCCAAGGCATGACCCGATAACGGCGGGTCACATCGATCCGCGGAGATGGTGAACTCGCGGCCCCCTGTTCATCAGGGACAGCGCTTCCACAGGAATGTTCCATCAGATGCTCAAATGAATGCGGAATGACTCCATGAATTATTTAACTCATGCTGCTTGTCCCACAAGTCAGCATACATCTTTTTTTTCCTACCGCAAGGCGACAGGGGTGAGTAATATTCCTGGATGCCGTACGCATGCCTTTCGGTCCATCTCCGTAAAACAAATGTAGACGGAAAGCTACGAGGTCCAGCCATGAGATGCCGAAATTGACGTTTTTGAGGCATGTGACCCCCTTCTCCCCCCCCCACCCCCACATTTGCACCCGGGCCTGCTAATGCACGTGCCCTCGCACACTATGGAACCTCGATGATGTACGGTACCAGGACTCGCCTCTGACGCCCGTGCCTGGGCCAAACTCTGCATCCAATACACAGGATAAGTATAGCCTGTGATTCAGAATAGGTCGAGTGGCTTCAGAACATGGACGGATGGATGGATGGATAATGAGAGTACAGCAATGTCATGGCAGACTCACAAATAAGCAGGTAGATGGTGGAGAGAAACACAGAACAAGTGAGAGAGAGAGAGCGGAAGGTATGATTTTTATAAGGACGACAGTGGGTTAGCCATTAGCCTCGGTGAGACAAGGACCAGCCCGTGACCTCGGGAAGGACGGGATGTATGTCTAACGAGGAGGAGACAGAGCTGACAGGCGCAGGAGACAGATCTGTGTGTCTGTGTGTGTATTCATAATTGTTACATTATGGGGATTGGATCCCCCCCCCCCAATGTGATAAAAACTGGTAACTTTTTCCTTTTTTCCTTACCTTTCATTTTGGTCACCGCAAGGATAACTTGCGAATGCAATCAACCATTGGCAAAATGCCAAATGTCTTGGATTCTCATTTTGTTTGGTTACTCATGGTTATGGTTAGGACTGGGTCGGAGTAAAGGTCGTGATAGTTGATAGAAATGAATGGAGTGTCTCCTTAAAGAATACTTGGACCGTGTGTGCAAGTGAAAGAGAGTGAGAGAGAGAGAGAGAGAGAGAGAGACACACACACAAGCACTTTGGGGACAAAGGGAAGATGCACGGCACTTGGCAGAGGTCAGGCCCCCCCACCCCGCTGCTTACCCCCGCGGCCCTGACTGTACAGAGGCTTTCAGGAACAAAGAATGATACAGTGACAATCACCTGTGCCGAGATACATCGATATGTGGTGGGGGTGGCGGGATGGCGGCGGCACAAGGCGGGCCGCTCTAAAGTCACGCGGGAGTCAACAGCGAAACGGGTTCACAGGAAGGGAGTCTCACAGGGCGGCCTGGGAAACCGCTCCAGGACCAGAGGAAAGAAAAACCCGGAAAAGGCCAAATTCTCATCCATGCGGCTGTGAAGGAGGAACCTGCAGACGGGTGCGATGGGAGCGGGTCGGGCCCATTACCTTTGCTCTGTGGCGGGTTCTGGCTCCGGTCCCGCAGGATGTTGATCTGGTACACGGAGCCGTACGGCTCGAACAGCTCCTTCAGCTCCTTCTCCGACCAGGAGCGCGGGATCTGGCCCACGAACATCTTGATGGCGTCGGGGTCGGGCTGGTCCGAGTGCTCCAGCGCGCCGTTCATCTTGCTGCCGGTGCCGTTGCTATGGAGAGACACATAGGCGGGGTGTTACACACACGTCCAGTGTCACGGCTAGCCAATGGGAAATCAGCATTCAAACGCTGGGCCTGTCACCCATCGGAGAAGCTGCCCATCTCTCAGGATCCCTTTCCGGAGGTTTCCGTGGGCGTCAGTTTCGATTTGACTGTGTCACAAGCGTTCTCATGCATTTGATGAACACATCACGTGACCGCCATAGACCATGACTGCACGCAGATCAGGGCTGGGGGTGCAGAAACAGCTGACACCGTGTTAGGAGGGATTTAAGATATAACCAGATAGCTGGGATTATACTGCACTGTCAATCAGCAGATTAGCCAATAGGAAGTGGGCAACATATGTCGTCGTCCCTCCCACTACTGCTGATAAGACTGGTGACGTATCCGGCGTTTCTGTAAAACCAGTGCCTAAAACCCCATCAGAGACACACCACAGACCATATCCATATCCCAGGCAACTCAGCGGCCGCAGAGTGCGCCTTCCAAGGAGTGCCGAAATGGGAGCGAAGATTATTTTGGAGCCGTGCTGATTGGCCCGGGGGGCTCTCAGAATTGTGAACGACACAGCTGCGAACTAACAGGATGGGGGGGGAGGGGGGGAGAGAGAGGAGGTACTAACCTGGGGGAGGGCAGTCTGATTTCTTCAACATTTCTCCTACCCAAATCAATGACCACCCCCCCCAGCAAAAAAATTAAAATAAAGCCTTTACTTCCCCAAAAGGGCTTCAATCATAAGGGGACACATTTCGGGTCAGCTCCTCAGGAGGGGAGGGGGGAAATGGCACATATTTCAGGAGGAGGCCGGAACAAAGGGGGATGTCAAAAGTGCCAGCGGGGGCACAGCGGGCTGTATTTAAATGACCCCTCCCCCCTCGCAGCTGCTGCTTTTAAGGACCTTTTATTTCTGGGGGGGCAGGGGGTGGGGTGCTGACAGGTGAGTGCTTAATAACCGTAATCAGCAACGCCTCACAATCCTAATTAATCTCATTTGCAACAAAAAAAAGAAAAAAAACACAAGCCCGCTCCAAGTTGTAGACACAGAAAAAATAAAATAAAAACACATCTGAAGTTTCCTGGGGAAAAAATTCCACATCCGCAGTCCGGCTTCTCTGAGCCGCTCGGTGGCTGCGTTACCGCGGTGACTCGCCTGACTCATTCTGGGCACGTGGCAGCGTCCTCGTCTAACAGCCCGCGCACCCCAGCCAGCTCGCCGTGGCCCACTTTAATACCGCCATTAAGCCTATTCTATTTATTTTTAAACGCACCCGCAAACCGCGGCACGTTCCGAGGTGTGATGCCTGGTACTTATCCACCGAAATTCCCCATTTATCTGGCATGGGACTGGACACGTTTCTGGGGCAACGCCTGCATCCCTTTACGATGCTAATGGTGGTGCTGGTGGGGGGGTGTTTTGCGCTATAAAGAGAGAGTTGGTAATTGCAAGCATCCGCCCCCGTAAAATCAGGGGCATGAATCAAAGAGCCTCTTCCCCCCTGAAAAGTTCTTGAGAAGCATGTGCCCCCCCCCACCCTGCAGTGTGATAGAGAGAGAGAGAGAGATTCTTCCACAGTCTCCCTCAATTCAGTTTACTTGTGGGAAAACAGGTTAACAGAGCTTGATGCCTCTGCAGAACATTCGACAATATGATGGGCATGGCCAAATGCTTCCCTAATCCGGTAAGGACCCTCAGACATTCCACCCGCGCTGGAGGACAATCCCCCCCCCTCATTTCAAGGTCAAAAGTCTGTCTAGTTTTATAGAGGAGCCTCTCGGAGGATATTCCTGCCTCTACTAGGAGCACAGAAAGCTGGGCTTTTATTAATTTGAAATTATTAAGCGACAGAAGTAATTTGCATATTTTACCATTTTCACACTTGCTTATTTATACAGCAGGCCGAGTTTTCGCTGAGAGTTCAGCTGCCGTGCTGTGCTCAGGTCCGACAGCAGCTCCCCGTCCTCAGATCCGAACCCGTGACCGATCTGACACCAGTCCAACTGGCAGCCAAGAAGGAGTCGTCCTCAGCGACCGACCTGGACGGATCCTGCGATCAGACCCAGTTCCAGCCTCATTTCAAACAACAAAACCTATTAGCTGCCTGAATCAGGTGTGAACGAAAAAACAAGTTGGGCGACATCACTAACTCGCGCTTATTTTGTACAATGTAACCATGGAGACACACCAAGGAGAGACTAGGGAAAATGATCAGATGAAATGTCACGCTGTTAATGAAGCCATGCTGATGTGTGCCCCCCACCCCTCCCCATAGGAAAAAGTCACCTCTGTAGGCTGACCTACAACTAAGCATCGAGTGCAGGGAAGGGTCCAATCTCTCTCTGCAACCCCATCCTCCTTGTCACCACTCATCCATAGCCACCCTGTCTCAGGCCCCACCTCAGGTCCCCGTCTTCGCCTCATCACTGTGTCTCCACCCCCACAACCCTGTCTCCACCCTCTATCAGGACCACTAGCGAGGCTTCCTGATCCCCCAAGAACCCTACCATCCAGCCAGTCTGAACACTCCACCCTCCCCCTACACTCAAGCCCACACCTCCCCTCCATGCTCACAGACTGGCCACCACAGGAAGCAGCAGTACCCCACCATACCACTAGGGGGCGGTAATGCAAGCAATTGGACAAACCTTTTTATACACGAAAAGTCCTCTCAACATAACACGTGTACTGCATTTACGTCTGACACTTTCAAGGGCGTCGAGGTACCAAGCGAGGGTGTTCAAGGTCTTTTTCATTCTTTTTTTATTTATTTATTAGCGTTTAGATGCTAATAAACAAGCGGTGGAGCGACGGGAGCGTGACAAATGTACGCAGACGGCAGCCGGGGGGATCGGCGCGCTCCGCGGGACCCCAACGGGCCCCGACGTGCGCTCCAGGGCTGGCGAGGACGCCGACTCCACACGCCGAGGCGGAACGGGGCACGCCGACACGGAACAGATCGAGTTAGCGAAAGTGTGCGGAGAGCTGATTAGCAGGCAGGGCGAGCCGCTGCTGGGGGCAGCCCGGAGCGTGTCCTTCCCGTGGCAGAGGGCGAAAACAAACAAGGCCCTTCCCCTAATGTTTATCGACGTCTACAGACCAGCGTGCTTATTCTCACTCGGTTTCAGAGAGGGCCGCATTCGGGCCACGTGAGGATGAGGCCGTGAGGTCAGCTTCCTGCACCCGCTGCCACTCCCGACCGAGACCGCCGGAGTGGAACGTGGCAGCCAGACCGCGGCGTCTGCGTGGGGCCGAGTCGGGGCGGGGGGGCGTTTGGGGGGCCATGACGCATGACCAGAACACAAGGCCACTGCGGACGGCGGGACGAGCGAGACTCCAGCGATGAGCACATGGGGGCGGAGACAGGGAAGCGTGAGGTTGCGTCTATTGGCTGGTGCCAGGTTCGACCAATCAGAGGAATAACGTCACCTGGAGAGAGGAACGGGGACGGACACCCACCTTCAACACCATCATCATCCTCATAGAGGCGACGGATCGGCGGGGTAACAATCCCAGAATTCCAGGAGGACATTCTAGGGGTGGGGGGGAGGGGGTGTATGAGGCAGGAACAGAACCCCCGTCCTTCTACAGCACCAGAACGAAACCATGCAGTCAGGACCTAGACATACTTCCCAGAATCTCCGGGACGAGGGCCGTAGCTCCATCTCTTCCTCAAAAGACCGTTTACCAATCAACTTTTTTAACATGCAGTTGCGTGCCGGGGAAGGTTCTCAAAATGAAAAGTGACTGATTGGCAGAGGAAGAGACGTCATGGTAACAGACTAATATGCGGCGGCTGACAGTGCTATGAGAGTGGCCAGGGTACATTAGCAGAATAGGCTCCGGCATTATTATACAAATCACTTTGATTCTGCAAGTGATGACAAAATTAAAGCGATAGCGCTTCAGATCCACGTCGCATTAAAGCGTCCGCGCTGGAAAAACTCGCCCGACCCCCCCCCCCAGCCCAATCGCTTCCCGGCAGCTCGCAGAGGCGACAGCACCAGCGGATTTGGATCGCCCAGGCACCGCCGTGGATGGCAGGACAGCCCCTATCCCGCTAACTCGTTAAGCCGTTATATAATCCCCTCCCCCGACAATATCATCGGCCTGGTTTCCATGGGAACGGCAGCCATGGTGCACAGGGCCCGCTGCCGTGGCCCTGGTGGGGAGAGGTGCCGCCTCGCTGCCCCGACTTCCGGAAACATGGCGGGGCCCCCTGGCCTCCCCCCACTGCCGGTCAGGGAGGCTGGGGCTGCGTGATGTCGTCAGCACGCCCACGCTCCCAGGGCTCCACATGAGGGCTGGGGTGTCAGCCCGGCCCAGCTGTCAGGGGGTCTGCACCACGTTACCCCAAGATGGACCCGCCCATTTCTGCCATCACCATTATGACTACAGTGCCATCGAGTACATATGGTAGGCAGAAGTCCTCTCAACTACTGATTGGTTAACCCCAGTGGGAGCTGATAAAGTAACCAATGAGACTGAGGATGCACCATAATCCCGCCCACATTCTCTCATTGTTGCTAGTTACAGCCTCCTAGGGTTAACCCAGTCAGGGTTTGGGCTTGGCACCGGGCCTCCAGATTGGCTTTTAAATCGACTGTGTACAAAAGCGGAGTCATTAGACTGGTTATTTATCCCACATGGCACTCAGAGCCTGCATGTCGACAAACTGCCCTGATTGCCTCACCGAGCGGAGATCGGTGCTCCGCCAAAAGCCATTTAATGAGACGTCTGTTTGCAGAAGCACAGGGAGTGGCAGCAGGCTAGGGTGGCTCTTTGAGGCTTGAAGGAGAGCCCAGTGCATACTGGGAGATGCAGTCTTCTGAGGTACACATCAGAGAGTAGATTCAAAGAAACATCCAATCAGCTAATACACTGATGCGCGTCTATCATTCCGGTAAAGGAGTGTGGGGAATCAGAAGCACACACTCATAAACTGAGGGAAGAAACTTGAGCCAAAACACAGGGAGAGCTCCACACAAGTGATGCTGGAAGTGTGATTCGACCCAAAACCCTGGTGGTCAGGTGACAGCCACCCACTAAGCAAACAAACCACCTCAGAGTGCCACGTTAAACAATTTCATATGCAGATTTCTGTGAAGAATAAGGCTGCCCAGACTAGGGTTCAAATGGAATTTGTGCCACGACAGCCCACAGTTTAATGCTAAGTAAAAAATGTCTGCGTATGAGATGATTACACGCCGCATTCTGCTCACAGTCGGCTGCTGGAAGTGAGAGAACTCACTCCACCCCACAGGAACATGGCCCGCTCCACCACACCAGGAAAACGGGTGGGGGGTGTGAAGGCAGAGCGACACCTGGCTCTGCGAGCCGTTGAGCCGTGCTGGGAAATATCGACGCGTAAATGGCAGCCAAAAGCAAGCACTGAGCTCCATGACAAAGCGTGCGACAGGAAAGAATGAGAGTGTCCTCCTAAGAAATGGGTTAATCCGCTCTTCCGAGGAGCTGCGATGCCTCTGCGTTCCACCTGCCAGCCAGACGGCAGGTTACGCTCCTTCGATCGCGGTGTGCGAGTCACGCCTGCGTTTCAGTGGCTGGCCTTCCTGGGACCGATTCAGCAGAGTCGCTCTCATAAAGACGGAGCAGTTTTTATGGTGCTTCCACACGACAGAGAAGAAATCTCGAGGGGCAAAAGAAATTTCCCACAAGGCCACTGGTGTCTCATAGCCACCTGCCCTGGATGATTCATATTTGTAATTTTAGAGAGCAATGCACATTTCCTTGGGGTCTTCCTCCAAGACCCCTCTTACCAAACCTCTAGGGCTTAATTCCTTCAGTGGCTGTCGATATCAGGAGGGAAATCGCTGCCCGCGATGACGGCCCGGCCCCGCCCAGTATATTGGCACCAGGGGATTCAAGCCCTGCGAAATCGACCAGGGAATGATGCCGGACGGATCGCCTTTTGATGAGGCCTGCAGATAATGACTGGCACGTGATCACTGGCATGTTTTTAATCTGGCCCAATGGGAATGTCATGCGAGCCAGTGGCTAACCAAGTGTCCGTTCATGTTTACTTAAGCAGGTTAGTGGGGGGGGGGGGACGGGGGGGGGGCCGGAAGACCGACCAGACATCCAGGAAGACCAGCACCGGCACCGCGGATCAGGAAAACAAAGAAGCACCAGCCGGCGTCACCCGCACCTCCCAGAACATACGGGCCCATCTGTTCCCCCAGACTTCCCCTTGGCTAGCCAAGGCTGAGCAGTGGCCCCGCGACGTGATGGGTCGCTGGCTTAATGTGTCACGCCCCCTCGGCGACCGCGGCCTCCCTGACAACCGGCACTGGGGGGCAAAAGAACAGGACACAGACAGAACGGACGGACCTGCCTCAGTAACCGTGGCAACACCCTTAGTCATAAACAGGAAGTAAAGCAAGAAGATGGGGCATGAAGAATATCCTGGATGGCACACTTCACATAATCATACTGTGTATGACAAAATAAGACTCAGTAAAGCGGTACATTTAGCAGGAAAGGAAACAGGCCTGGTTAGAAGGAGAATGGGTGGGGACTTCTCAATCGAAAACGGACTTCCTGAAGTCACCAGGGCACAGCCACCGAGCTTAGGTACCAACTCCATCTCAGTTCGTTATGGGATATCAGGATCTGGGGATTTTAACAGGAGTTTTAACTCAGTCCAATCCCATTCCTCCAAATACATCCATTTTTGTGTTAAGTGCTTATCCATTACTGTGTCACGGTGCTGCTGGAGCCTATCCCAGAATGCACAGGGCACTCGGCAGTGAGCACCTTGGACAGCATGCCAGTCCATTATAAAGGACTGTACCGCCTTTCCTAACGAAATGTTTTGATGGTAGTTGTTTGCAGATGGTGCAGAACCTCATACGGCAAAACCACACACTCCTCATACGGCAGACCCACACACTCCTCATACGGCAGACCCACACACTCCTCATACGGCCAAACCACACACTCCTCATACGGCAGACCCACACACTCCTCATACGGCAGACCCACACACTCCTCATACGGCAGACCCACACACTCCTCATACGGCACACCCACACTCCTCATACGGCAGACCCACACACTCCTCATACGGCAAACCTAGTGCATTCAACTTCTAACACCCTAAGACCCTAAGAAGTTCTGTGACTGTGAAGAGAGCCCATCTGAAATAAACAGCATTTTGAAAACAGAACATGTAAGGAATGTTCCAGCTGTCTGCCAGGATGCCCAAGGCCAGCTTAGGCTGGCCTGCCTGCAGTAAAGACCTGTCACCCACTGAATACATTTGGCGTATCATGAAACGAAAAATACGACAAATGAGACCCCGAACTGCTGAGCAGCTGAAATCCTACATCGGGCAAGAATGGGATGACATTTCACTTTCAAAACTCCAGCAAATGGTCTCATCAGTCCCCAAACATTTACAGTGTATTGTTAAAAGAAGAGGTGATGCAACACAGTGGTAAACATGCCCCTGTCCCAACTTTTAAACGTGTTGCTGGAATCATCCTCAAATTGAGGAAATATATGTCATAAAACAATACAATTTCTAGGGTTCAAAATTTCATATGTTGTCTTTGTTCTATTTCAAATTAAATGTGGGTTTATGGGATTTGCAAATCATCGCATTCTGTTTTTATTTACATGTTACATCACGTCCTAACGTTTTGAAATGGGGTTGTATGCAGAGTATTTTGGAGGAACCCTTTGTTATTGCCAAGAGTCAGCACTGAGGATACCAAATAATACATATATATCGAAATGTGTATACGGAATGCATTATACCCTTCACAAGCCTATTCTGAATAAGTAAGGTGGATTATATATAAATGTATACAATAAGCAGAAATATACTGGAACACCAGGACCTGGTAAGTTTGGTGAGCCTAGAAATAATAAAAAAAAAATAATAATACACAAAGAAATGCCAGTAATGTCCGAAAAAAAACAGGAAGCCCCGTGATATTTCAGAAGGCGGGATTAGGAGCTGAAACTGATCTCAAGACTGACCAATCAAGTGTGTGAACAACACACCATGGTCACCACTCGTTAGCCGTCTCGAGCTTGGACCCGGAGGATGGAGGATCGGGGGCACGATTTCGGGCAGGATGCGGGAACAGGCCGCCAGACTGCAGCGGAATCGGCGCGGTTCTTCCCAGCCCAAGGGGGGAACATTAAGTGAGCGAAGCTGGAATTAATGGCACAGAAACGGTGCCGCTGGGCGCCGGCAGTGGAGGCGGCATGGCAGCGTGGCCGCAGCGAGCGACGGCCCCTTTACGCAGATAATGCGGAACACAGTGACGGCACATTGGCTCGGTACGTCTGGGGGGGCTGGAGGGTCTGTCAAATGACGCGGTGCGACACGGCGGGGGGGCTGGGTGCTAATCAAGTCAGAAGAATCGCACGCAAACACAGAAATGGGATGCAGGTGTTCTGTGTAAATAAGTGTAATCACAGGAAGATAATGCAAATTCCTCTGACACAGACACACATGCAC
>JAODKL010000062.1:27410594-27440139 GCA_026780765.1 Petrocephalus schoutedeni
GGGGGGGGGGGGGGGGGGGGGGGGGGGGGGGGGGGGGGTTATGGACCAGCTGGGGAGCCCCTATAACATCATGCCAGAACACTCTCCATTGCTTCCACCGTCATGGGAATGTGTCTCGACAATAGGGTGGGGGGGGGGGGTTGGCACCCCCAAACTGCATTGGCCGAGGGCCAGCAAACGCAAGTTTTCCTACGAATTATGATAAAGAAAAAAAATTAAGTCAGCGTTGATTGGGTTTTCTAGCTCCGCCTCATATGTTAATGAGGGAGGGGGCGTGGTCAGTATCCACCTGCCCCTTTATTCAGGCATACGTGTGTACAGCACAAGCTTGTGAAATGAGCTTGTTCAGACAACACGGGGGAAGGGGGGTAGGCGGTGGGTTTGGGGCACGTCAATGGAAAGGGGGGGGAGTTGAGGGGGTGCGTCAATCAACAACAAAAGCAGTGCAGCGGCCAGAGACACAGGAAGTGTGAGCATAACATAACAGATTTCAAATTCCTTCACAGCGAATGACGTCAGCCCGCCAGAGAGCGAGAGACACTCTGGGGGTGTTAATTGGCTGCTTTCTGATGACAGTAGAAAGGGGACAGCTGGGGGGACTAGGCTGCGTTTTGGGGGGCTCATACAAAAAGTACTTCACTGGGCCTAATCACTGGAGCACAGACAGGAAGCACACCATAGGGTTCAGACCCCCCTGCAGTAAGATTAGGTCCACAGGTCCACACGACTCATGCCAGGTGGGACTGCATGCCCAATATGGCAGTGGTGGTGTAATGGTTTGGGACGTGAATGTGTAATTGAAAGGTTGCCGGTTCGAGTCCCCGACCCCCAAGGACCGCTGCGGTACCCTGAGCAAGGTACCATCCCCAAGTACTGCTTCCCAGGTGCAAAAATAGCTGCCCATTGCTATGTCACATGGGTTAAATGCAGAGGACATATTTCATTGTGCCGCATCAACAATGACAATTAATCACCTTTCAATGGCCAGCAAGCAAGTCTCGGTGCAACACCACGGCTCCGCCCCCCAAGTGGTAGGAAGCGTGTCGCCATGGAAATGCTGCTACTGCAGGCCATGCAGTGCACACACACACACACACACACAGCATACGAGGAGTGAGGACTTGGAGTCATCCCTAAACCAGTGGATGGAGGGGTCTGTAGGTCCTTTGGGACAAGAGGGCTTTTAAAAATTGTTCTTTTGCCGGCCTGATCTAGAGCACAGGGAGGCTAAAGGTTAGGGGCTGCACATCTCCCAAAGAGGCTGTTAAAAACAAAGCGCCCAGAGCTGCAGGATAGGAGCAGGGAGGGGAAACGTCTCACACTGCGAACAGCACCTGGCAATCTCAGGGCGCTCAGCACACTCACCAGCAGGGGGCGACATTAATTGCCGGCATACTATTAAAACTTCCCTGAATCAGAATCACAATTCACTTTAATAGCCAGGTATATCTAGGAATATACTAGGATTATAGAGTAGGGATATACTAGGAATTTGCTTTGGCATTCAAATACCACAAAACATAAATGATAAATAAAAATTAATGGAATAAATTGGCATTTTGCATGTGCATGCTTAGAGACAACTAAATATATACAAAAATACTGGCAGAAGGCAGAGCATGAAAACATGGTGACCACCTTCTTGGGGTGCCGGAACCACTGCGATCAAGCAAATATCAGGGCAGTGGCAAGAGGAGTGTTTGGCTAGCTCAGCTGGAGCGCACCATTCCTCCACACTCCCAGAATGCCGAGCGACAGCCTGAGCAGCGTTAAGCTGGCCAGTGGAGAAGCCCCAGGGAGTGTGATCAGCACGCTTCCTTGTGACGTGCACAAGGACTCACGTGCCAAACTAGAGAGGGGGCAGGGGGTTCTTCCTCGAACACTGGCGGTAAGTCAGTGAATCTGAACGGCCAGAATGTCAAGCGGAAGACAGGATGCTAAAAATAGCCTAAGGGTTATGTGGCTACAGGAAGAGAATGTGGACAGAGACTGTGTCCAGTCGTGAATGCTATCAGGGATAGGCGACACTCAGAGACAGCCTGTAACAAGCTAGAAATGTGTAAAAGCGCGAGCCGGGCCTGTGTGTTACTGCACGCTTCAGTCCGATGCAATGGGTGTGCAATACCAAACTGAAGGCACCTTACCAGAGCCTCATGCAATCCTGCCTGGCCTTGAGACCAGTATGCTCTGTTATCTGGGCGCCAGTATGTCGAAACCGTCCAATGAGAAACGTGCATCTCCAAAATTCCATTATTCCAGGCAGAAAAGAGCGCATTTTCTCAGAAACTACTTTATAAAGTAAACCTACAACACCGTAATGAGACACCTTTAGCACCACAAATAGAAACCTCTCTGTACACAGCTGTCACGAAATTGTTTAACGTTTTAAATCGACTTACCTGGATTGTGGTTAGCAAGCAAAATTTCAATTTCAAACAACCAATTTACAAACTAATCTCGTTGATGTTAGTTAGCTAGCTATAAAATTGGTGATATAAAGTAATCCATACAAGCGACCATGACCGATACAAATCTTAACCAGTACAAACAAAAAACGTAGAGATAAGTGGTTTTCACTGGACAGCAACAATATGCAAGCGAACAGAAAAGGACCAAAAAAAAAACACTGAGCTTTAGTGTTTCGGGTGGATTCAAATACTTAATTGTTTTTGATCTTATGCAGAAAGCCTGCATCATGGGAGGAAAAGATCAGATAGTGGCCTGGGACTGAGTCGCTTTTCCTGGGGTCAATGGCTCCTCCAGGTGTTAAGGATTACACGTTAAAGCATCCGGTTTAAAAGGCCTCCGCACCGCAAACATGGTGCGGTAACCCACACGCGCCCACTAACACCGCTAACATTTTATAGCAGTCCAGCATGCAGATGGCACAGGAAAAAGCATAAGAATTTATTTCCAAAAAATGTTGCCCAACAACACATCGCCATACTGGCCGCCGAGATTGGAAGCGGGGTGTTTCATTGATTTCAGAGCCCCGGGGGACCAAACACACAACTTACAGGAGAATCATCTCTCAGTCAAACTGTGAACACTCCCTAGCAGTGTGACGCTGTTATTTTTCGCATGACGAGGAGTAATCGGTGTGAAAGCTGGGCAAATTTAATAATGGGCATATTTCAATAAGAACTGTAGTGAAAATACCCTCCCCCCTCCCCTTACCAAGATACAATGTGAACCCTCGCTTGACTGGCCTTCTTTTGGTTGCTTTGAATGATTTGATAAGCGGAAACGCTTAAATGTCAAATTCATTAACATGCTAACTGAATGACTAGTAATGAATCGCCAGTTCTTGGAAATCCACCCAAGTCAGTAGACCTGGGAAACGTCTAACGCGAAGTAACCTTTGTGCTGAAATACGGATTACAAACACGTCCGTCACATTTTCCCCATAGAACGACACGCACACAAATGCATGCTGCCAAGAAATGCAGGAAACCTTTGCATCTCTCTCTTCGGCGGACTTAAGGTGCATAAGTAAGATAGATGATACTGCTGTTATGAAGCCGCCAAGTTACGCGTAACAAACCCTGCACATAACATACAACCTACACAAACCAGTGACTATAAAAAGCGTCTCCGTTGTACTCTAGAAAATACACTTTCGCCATCAAGTGAAACAAAGTTTCATTTGCGTCCTATTAGAAAGGCAAATCTACCGAAATCGGTAACATTTTAACTTCTCTTGATCCTGCAGGACATACCAAGTAGGACGCGTTATAAGTTGGGTCGATGTCGAGCTGCGCATGCGCAGGAGCCGATTTCGGTATAACAGTCCTATTCTGCTAGTAGCCTATAAAAGCCCATTCTGCTGCCTTCCTGGTTGGTGTGCTTAACTAAAGCGAGCTATTTGCAATGCCGTGCATGCGGTACATACCAGAGCGCAATCCCTAATTTAGTCAACTAAGGACGTGATTATTGTCTATACATATGCAAAATACTCAAAATACAAAGTGACTGCTTCTGCATGGCGTTACATATGCAACACTCACCAACTATGGTAATAATACCCGCGTCATTGCGATTACTGTATGCGATAAACACACAAAAACTGAGCAAGGTCTATAGAATACTTCAAAATGCATCGGGAATTAAGTGTAACAGAAACCTTTCGGCAGCGGTAGCTTTAAATATAAGCAGCGGGACAGGAGCCCGTCCGATTCGCCCAGAAGCCAGTCGGATTTGTCCAGGACCTACGTTAAGTGACGGTGCCGACCTCTTCGCCGGGCTATTGGTGCTCATTTACCCGAGTCGCACAAAAGAGCAGCGGAATGAAAAACATCCGATTCTAAACGGCTGGTCGAATGCAGACGACAAATCCCACGGCCGTCGAGCAACTTTACCGCGGTCGCAACTGAAGCATCCTTCTAAATGGCCTTAAAACGTCTATTTATTCAATGTACGGATATGCCCTACGCTGCCCTAGTCTCCGTCACGGCGCCCCGATCCGACATGCGGGCACCAAATCGCATGCACCAAAGCACCGGTTTCGCACAAGTCCAGAAAACAGGGACGGGGGGTCTATATATACTTACATGCCGTCGGCAGAAACTAACAAACTGCTCTCGATCATCAAATCGGGCAGGAAATCCAGGCGGTAAGAAGCGCTCATCTCGCCCCGTCCGTGCGCTCGCTCCGTGATCCAGGCAACATGCGCCCCGAGTCAGGCACAGCTGCCGCCAAGACGGAGGCGAACAGGTGCAAAGACGCCCCCCCCCCCAAAAAAAAACCGATCCTGTGGCCGCTAAAATAAATTTGCCATCTTCAAGTCCCTCCGCCCCCCCCCCTTCAAATTTCATCAGAAAGCACCGCGGAGAGCCTTGGGGGGTGGCCGACATCGCACCATGTTTTAATACACCGGTCAGCACCGCGCCTGCAGAAATTAAAAGTGACGTCGTGTATAGACGTGATCACGGGGGTGATTAGATGATGAATACGGTGATTATGATTTCAACGAGTCCATTATACTTCCTGCAGAATTGTTTTTTTTTATGATGTTAAATCCGGCTGGCTGGATGTTATCGGTGTGAAACACCATAAACTGCCGCGCAGGCATGAATACTGAATATAACGTGTATGGTTTTACAAAGTGTGCGCAGAGCTTTCCCAGATAATGCTACTGTGCATATTGTTAAATGTCCCTAGAGCGTTTACATTAGGTATTAATAGCATAATGTAATAGACTGGGAAAGAATCGTTTTTTTTTTCTTTTTGACGGCCTAAGCCTGTGCAGCTGCCCTTTCTAAAGCCACATCCCCAAAACGAATCGCACATTTAGCTTGCAATGTTTTTCCTGGGGTATGGTGGTCGAATAGCGTGGAAGTGGGTCAGCAAGAATGCACCGGGTGCCCATGGGCTTGCGTTTCGGAAATACAGCCCAATCTCACCTTAGAGTGATCGTAACATTATGGGCGACTTCGGAAGGGTGATCAAAAAATATGAAAATATGAATAACAGCAACGATAATATCGCAGATCACTATAATGCAATTCCCATTTGCATGGCTATTAACTCAAATTGCAAACAAAAAATAATCATAGATTATTAGAACAGGATCCCTTAGGTCCAACGTCTTCTGCCGTTAATCCCTTAAATTTGCAACCCCTTGGTACACCGCGATTACGGCCAGATACTTTTAATAACACCCCCTTAATAGCCGCAGTAACCTTTAACGCCTTGTCACCATCCGGGGGCTCGAATTCCGCGCGATCGTTTACATATATGTGTCCGGAAGAAGGCCCTCTGATCGGGCGTTATGTTCCCCAAAGAACCAAGGCACAAATAAAACTGTAAAACCCACATATCGGATCGCATTTATTTATTTTCACACTTCGCCAGTCGCTTGACTTATAGTCAACTGATTCGAAGCACATGCAAAAGGCTCTCGGGCAGAGCCGCCCTTTGTTTCCCTGTAGTCGGAGTCACGAAGTGTCTGGTTACCGACGAGTAAATGGACGAATATTGCATTTCAGCGAAAGGGTTATTTATGGACATGCTAGTCGTTACTGTGTGTAATTGTATAAGTCACGCTTTGTGACATTTCCGGGGTTTTAAATTCTTTTCAAAATAAATAAACTGCACCGATAAACAAGCATCACTTTCAAGGATTCCCCCCGGCCCGGTCTTCTGTGGAGAAGAAATACCTTTTATTTACAATGAATCCGTCTTATAATTACTCTAGTTATTATGCGTCGTCTAGATATCTCCCCCTTCGTGTTTCCCCACTATCTCTCTCCCAGAAAATGAGGATAAAGCATAAGGATATTCTCAGTATAATTATTAGCTATTCAATATAAAACCTGTGTGAACAATGCAGGAGCCCCTGTCCAAGTGCCCCGGCCCCCATCTGTCAGAAAGTGTTAAACGAATCGCTGGAGCGGAAGGGATACTGAAATTTAGCTTCTCCCACCGAAAGGCGATTAAGTAAAAACGGAGAGGCGTCGCGGCTGGGAAGTCAGGGCTCCCGTCCGGGTGACGGATCACGCCGCTGACTTTCTTTGTAATGTTACTGATACTTTCAGACGGGGAGGATCCGGGAAAAGTCCCCTCGACGCCGGAGTAGGGACGCTGATAACTTGGTGTGAGCCATGTGAGCTTAAACCTGACACTGCTGACCGTGAAACGCCCCTTTCCTCCAGCGTGTTTTGCGGGCTTTTATTTTTAGCGTGATCTGCGTTTTGCAATGGGGTTTTCTACGCGGGCAGTCATTGTCGGTGAGAAACGTGCCGTTTGGCTATGCTAAATCTTTATTCCTTTGAAGCAGGCCCGTGTAACACATAATTTTATGAGCCAGCTTTTTGCCCGATTATGTATAAGGGTTTGACTCAATATTGACTTGGATATTTTTTTTCAGAAGGTTTGGAATTTCAAAAACAGCTTTTCACTTCCATCATGTATATTGCATGTTAGATAAACTGTGTTTTTGGTGTTACAAGATTTTATTTTCTTGTAAAATAATGTTTTTAAAAAGCATTTAATGGTCTGACATAGGGCTGGGCAATATCATATCTCGATATATTTTGGCTGAATAGAGATATGTGAGATATATCTGAATATTTCTATGAAATGGGGGAAAAGTTAATTGTAAGTCAAAGCAATACAAGATGTCGGAAAGAAACACTTTAACAAAATAAAGGCTAAAGCCCACTACAGATTAATTTATAATTGTCAGGCCTACAGTATCTGAAAGTGCTTTCAATAACAGTGCAATCAGGCTACAGGTTAAGAACACAATGCAAATGAAATGTTTAAATGTAAACAAAAACTGGCAGGTCTAAGCGTTCTGCAAATGTGTTCAGAATGGAGCCTTCAACAGAAATATAAAAACGTTATACAATAAAATAGGCAAATAATGACCTGTCACTTACATAATATCCATTGTTTTAACAAACAAGTTTAAAAACTGTAGCATATAACAAGTGCATTAAGGTTTTCTTTAACAAAATATTGTATATAACTGCAAAAATCCGAACCTTGTAAAGCCAACGTATCCTGTGAATTAGTCCTTGCTGGGGTAGTCTTTATCTAAGCAATTCATCATAGCCAGAAGATTTTGGTAAGTACACTTTCCCTACCAGCCTTCATTTACTAAGTTAAAATCGTTTTGATATGATAACCTGCAATACTTGCACTGGCACTTTGAAAAGAATATCATGCTTCGTGAGCAGGCCGCTTAAGTACAATCACTAATTACAGTTATTTTTATACACAGGTTCAGTGGCACACAGACCACAATCGATCCAATCCATTAATGACAGGCAACTGTTAAAATTATTTTTTTTACACATCAACAAGTGTTCGCGTGCAGTTCGTATAACAATCACACCTTCCGATGTTTATACTAATATCATAACCTGCTTGTGCAGCGGGCTTAAGCCCGTCACAGTGTGCGCGCGAGTGGGGGCGGGGCCATCAGCGGGGCAGAGCGCGCGAGTGGGGGCGGGGCCGCGAGTAGAGCCTACAGTAAACGGTGAAGGAGAAGAAAAACGCTTTCCGCAAGACAGAAACTGAACTATATCTAAAAACTTAAAAATATAATTTAACTCGATATAAATGACATCTCCTCAATCCAAATCGAGCTGTATTTATATCTCGGTATGTTTTAACATCTCGATATATCAACCGGGCCTAGTATAACATATTGATTTCAGTGTGATTAATGATGGGTAGGTCAAGATGCTCTTGATGCCACCTTGGAAAATTCATTTTGTATGGCAGTCTGTGATTGGTGCTATTGGCATTGGTGTTACGTCGTTTGCTTGTAACACCAATGACAACTGGTGAAAATTAAGACTAAAGTGCATCATAAGCATTATACGGAAGTTATATAAACGAATTGAATTGCATGCATTTAGAACAGGGTACAAAAATATCCAAGAAATCTGAAACCTTTCTCATGCACCTATTTAAAAATGTATCCATCTATTTATTTATTAATTTATTTGTGGCTAGCATTATGATGACTCAGACGCATGCCCCATAATGTGATAAAAATCTGTTATTTTAACCATGTGGGGCATGGGTCCTGGATGGCTGGTGTCCTGCACATTTTTGGGCTTACCCTCGTTTAACACACCTGATTCAACTCCTCGCAGCGCCTTGTGCTAATTACCACACATCTCTTCAGCTCAATCATTTGTGGTGGAATAGGGAAAGAACTGAACTACACAGGGCACTGGCCCTCCAGGACTGGAGTTCGAGACCAATGATGTGGGGCATTTTTTCGGTCCCCACAAGGAGAAACTCAATTAAATAAACAGGGGTCCACACAAGTGGTATGCGAGTACGCATGGGCGGGATCAACAGTAAAATGCAGGGCAGTTTTACGCGCATTTTAAAACTGGCGCATATTTTACTGTTGATCCCGCCCATGCGTACTCACATACCACTTATGTGGACCCCTGTTTATAAAACTCAATGACTGCAATAATAAAATTGAAAGGGTTTTGTATTTTGTTTGGTTACTTATGGTTAAGATTAGGCCTGGGTAGGGGGGTTAAGGGTGCCGTAGTTGGGATGAGGGTTTGCCCATAGAAATGAATGGATAATCCCCACAAAGACACAGATCCGTAATATGTGTGTGCGTGCGTGTGTTTGCTAACAACATGCAGTTTACATGAACTATTGTTTACACTGCTGGACAGGCTTACAGCTCTAGCTTGCATGGAATAAGTGGTTATAGCTTGGGATTAAAGCAGCAGTTTCCCACATTTTACAGAACACCATACAGAGCACATCTGGCCAGTTCCTTCAGAGGACATATTTATATGACAAAATATCTCACGCATTGCTTTAAAATGCAGTACCTGCACACTGTTATTGAGGTCAGCGTCTTAAGTATCACTCCTTGGAAGTTTTTGTCCTTGATAAAAAAAATAAAAAGCTGTGCTGTGAGCCACAGCTTTAACCAATCAGCTGCAAACTCAGAAGCCTGTCTCAGCCAATCGGTCTTCCCCCTGTGAGCGCAGTAGTTGCAGTGTCCATGCTGACAATGCTGTTTTACACCAGCAGGTTTGTGTACACTGGGGGTGGGGGAGTTCTGCCTTTTTAGGGTAACACTGCTCTGGGAATGACGTCTTCGCTTGGTGCCCGACGCCATCATGCGTTATTAATTTCGCTTTCCGGTGCCGTGGTCAAACCCGCAGACCACACACGCACTCCCACTGAGGGGTGAGGCGCATTCGGGTCCGCTGAGCAGAGTACCGCTCTCTCTCACTTCCTGTTCCGTGTGCTGCTTGTCCGTTAAAAGGGAGCTTTTAAAAATGTACTTTCTCTCTCTCTCTGGCTGTACCATTCTCTCATTTCAGTCGCACCCTGGAAACACAACTGGCTGTCTCTGCCACCTCCGGCCCATTTCCATTTCAAATTCCGGAAATTATGATCCCCTGAATTCTCCTCCCAACCCCCCCCCCCAAGTTACCCAACCTAAGATAGCAGTACTCCGGAGACGGCTCGTGCCTTGCACCCCATGCCCGCCAATTAACCTCCCCAGGTTGGGAAATTAGTGTCAAGCCACTCCTGAGAGGACGGAGGGGCAGCCCTATTCGCCCATGCATGTGTGCCTCAGCGGGTTAGGCTGCTGGGCCTGCAATCGGAAGGTTGCCAGTTCAATCCCCATGCCCGGCGAGGCCCTTAACCCCAGCTGCTCCAGGTTCTGTCTTACCCAGCTTTCTCAGTCGTGTCCCATTTTGGATAAATGGCTCTGCCAAATGAATAGATGTTAAATGTACGTGCCACGATTCCAAAAATGTACCCTCTTCCCGGTTGACGGCATGAGCTTCAGCAGAAGTGGGCACCACGTCTTGCCTCCTGTCTCCCACTCAGCCAGAAGAGCTGACAAACTACCCCGGGGGATGGAGCTTTTATGGCCCATCTTCAGATATCACACACTAGACTTTCAGGGGTGAAACCACCCCAACTACCACCACGCCAACTCGCACACTCCATCACGGCGACAATCCATCTCAGGCACTAATTACAGCCTGCAAATTGCGGAGAGCTCCCCGAAGGACAGTCGGCGTTTGTCCAAGGCGCCTGGCCTCTCCCCGTTCCCGGGGCACAAAGCCGGCGAGTGGATTAAGACCTCATCTTCATCAAGTGGGCTCCTGGGGAAGGCTATCATCAGGCTCCTCTCGCGCCCCCCCCCCTCCCCTCTCCCCCCCACCGCATCTGATCCCAGATCAGTCCGCTGAGTCATCCCACGGCGGTCCGTGCTTAACAACAAGGACCCGGAGGCAGCGGGGAGTTGAGATGAGAGCCAGCGATAGCCCGGCGATATCGGCTGTACCAGCTGGCATCATCGCGCGGTTACTTAGCGGAAGTACCTTACCCACCGAAACCTCTGTACCTCATGATTTCATATTTTTATCTAACAGGAGCAATTTAGGTGAAGTGCCCTTTCCAAAGGTACGAGATCAAGGCCCGCGCTCTGATCTAACCCCGTCACAAATTCAATTCCTTAACTGCCATGCTAAGCTCTACCTTTCATAAATCATGGCTCCTTGACACGGCGCGGATTATTTTTAACACTAGTTATCACTTTATTTTTCGAGCTATCACTTAACAGCGCGCAGCTTTAGTTTCTGCTCCACTTGTGAATGCTTCACTGCTTTCCCATCAGTTAGCCCGTGAGGGTTTTGCTAAATCTACGTTAAGCAGCTATTGGAGAAGACTGTGTATACGATGGATTGAACCAAAGTGACTTTATATCTTGGCTCACCAGGGTGGCACAGTTATCTACTGTAGTGTGACTTGTAAGTTCACCAACTTGTAGCATGTCTCACAGTTCTGTGTTTACCGCGGAGTTTTGCGGGAATAACCACCGGGAGGAGGAAGCTCTGATCTCCTGGCTCAGGTCATAACCGCCAGGCCTCCTACAGGTCGGCGACAGACAAATAGACAAATGCGGGGTGAACAGAAATGTAACACAAACACCTACATACACAGACCTACAGTTAACACAAGCACAGAACAAAGAGGAACCTATATGCAAATACACTCTATAGAAAAACATTTGTATTTTGAACAGAAGCTTAGCATATGTATACATACAAAGTGAAAAGAAATTTTGCATATACAAGAAATAGAATATATATGTACATATGTATATATATATATATATATGGATAAATATTTATATTTATATACACATTCATATCTATCTATACATACATACATTTGTATGTATGTATGTATGTATGCCTGTCTGTCTGGGTGTATGTATGTATGCCTGTCTGCCTGGGTGTATGTATGTATGGTGGTACGGTGGTGCAGTGGTTAGCACTGTGGGCTCACACCTCTGGCCCCAGCATTCCAGCCTCCACCACGCCTCATGTGTGTGGAGTGTGCATGTTCTCCCCAAGCTACACAAGTCAACTGTTATATACGACTAATGGAATAAAGCACTACAAAACTGATTAGCATCACTTTAACAGTCTTTAAGACCACAAAACCAGACATGAGATACTTAAATTAGCCCCAAGCAAGGGAAGAGACTTAATTTATGAGCTGAAATTGCTCAACCAGGCATGCAGACGCAGATCGTGAATGTTGATAACGTTGCGTGTGTACCTAATATTCACCACCTCCAATTCACAGATCATCACTGGCGATTACATATGTGTAGGAACAAGTGGGAGGGACTTCCTGTCCATAACCCACACACAGGGTGTGTAGAAGAGCCTATAATGCAGAATTAATGCCTAATAATACAAGTGTAATGCATTATATTGCATGATATGTGACTGTATGATGAAGTGGCCTCAGACCAAATTATAAGGGCTTCTTGCAAGCTTCAAAAGCGTAATTCAGGAGAAATGCAGAGATCTAAAGGCTCACTGACTTGTGACATTGTGCTGCTCTTAGAGCAACGAAAGTTTAATGTGGATTTTCTTAAATAAATAAATAAGTGCATTGACAAAAGGTATGGTGGATACCGTGCCACAGTAACAAAGAAACAGCGAGGTTCACGGTAAGCGTGGAGCTTTTATAAGAAATAACTACAGTAAAACCAGCCGGAAATCTGAGGTTTAAAGCGGCAGACTAACTCGGATGACATCGGATGACATATTAAGAGGGCGTGATGAGCAGGAGACATAAACGCTTTGTTTACGGGATAGATAAAAACAAATCTGGTGAAACGGTCTTAACGATGCACAATAGAGCTTCATTTCCGTGATCGCTAACATGGGGGGGGGGGCGAGAGGAAGCGGCCGAGGTGAGCGGCAGCGCCGTTGTGTCCAACCGCGCTATTGTTTGCCCGTCCCATTGTGGGAGCCAGGAGGCATTCAGCATCCCGGGTCCCGCACCCCCCCCTACCCCCCCTGCACCCCCCGCAAACACGAGCACACGCACATGCACGCCCCGGGCGCCTGGGAACCAGACCCAAAACAAAAGCAGACATCTCTTGGGTAGCAAGGCGCCCATTTTTGCATGTTAGCGTGGGTGTCTGTTAAAGGTACAGTAAGTTTTTGTGGAACGAGAGTGTATTATAGCGTTGGGGGGGGGTGGTCTGTGCCACTTAGGCCAAATACAGAGCCCCCCCCCCCCATTTCTGGCACTTTCGTTATATATGTATTACAGTAAGTCTCGCAGATAGATACAGCAGCCCTAAGGGGAACTCTACGCCCTCCCCGAACCCCCAACCCTTTGTGGCTCCCTGGCACCCCCTTGTTGTTGTTACTGTTTTGTGGGCTGCACGTGTGTGTGTGTGAGGGGGGGGGTGGTGTGCGGTCCCCAGAAGGGGACAGCAGGCCGCGGCGATGCTCGGGCTGGATTGAGATCTCCGTAAACATCCCCACACCTCGTCCCCACCCGCCCGTCCCCCTGCCCGAGGTCCCCGGGCCCAGCGGCGGAGGCCCAGCGGCGGAGGCCCTGGCTAACGGTGGCGGCGTACCTCAGAGCCAGCTCCTCGGCCCTCCCGGCGATGGCGACGGAGGCGGGATTGAGCACGGCTTCTGCGCGGCCTCCCTGCACAAAGCCCAGCTCCGCGGAGGACGAGTGCTCCAGCATCGCCTCTGCGCTCGTATCTCCTCGCAAACAGCCACTCTTTCTCCCTCTTGTGTAGTCAGCCTCTCTCCCCCTCCCTCTCTCTCTCCCTCCGTTTGCACCTTCCCCTGGTCCCCCCCTCCCCCCACCGCCCCACATGCACTCCCTCCCTCCCTCCCCCCTCTTGGTGTGAAGCTGCTGAGCATTGGGCCCCTTCTGACTCAACCAGCTGAAATAATCCCCTCTGACAGCTCACGCTGTCCGGGGCAGATCCTACGCTAATGCGCCATGCCGCCCAGCCTGCGCTTTGGGCTCCGAGAACAGAGCGGTCACCGCGTCTGCAGAACCGCGGGATGGGCTACAGCCGGCGCTTTAGAGTCCGGGAGCAGAGCGGTCACCGCGTCTGCAGAACCGCGGGATGGGCTACAGCCGGCGCTTTAGAGTCCGGGAGCGGAGCGGTCACCGCGTCTGCAGAACCGCGAGATGGGCTACAGCCGGCGCTTTAGAGTCCGGGAGCTGAGCGGTCACCGCGTCTGCAGAACCGCGGGATGGGCTACAGCCGGCCGCTATTTTTACAACCAAAAAACGGGTTTATTTATACCATTGGACTAAAACACAATTTATATTTATTGTTGGAATATTATTTTTTGAATTGATTTTTATTGCTAGACAAAAATATGGCAAATATAATTGGACAGAATTTATTGCATTGTTGGACTTAAACATGGGAAATGAAATGTTGGAGAATTTATTATTATTGATAAAACCATGCAAAAGCATTTATTTTTTATCTTATTGCTAGATTAAAACACAAAAATGAAGAGGACGGTTTATAGACCTAGACTAACAGAAGAACAGGGTTGGGTTTGCTCTTACTCTAAATTGTGGGGAAGGGGGCAGAGCATGGTTTAATTCTGCTGAAACAAAGGTGATAAAATGCAGGTTCTGATTCCCTTTTCTCCCTGAAACACCATCAAGGGGACGGAATACGTCATTTGTTTACACCACTGGGCTCAAACGGATAGTAAAGGAAGCGGATGGGCTATGAGTTAGGATTTACTGCAGGTGATTTCAGCAAAACACAGGAAGTCAGTCTGGGGTAGAGACCAGTTCTACTGATGAGATCTGGAGGGTCGACTCTTCAGGACCAGAAACGTACAAGCATTTCCTCTACCTTAGCGCCGTTATATGTCTCAATACATTCAGCTTTCTTCAGGAGAGAAAGAAATCTGATAAGATCTTTGTGTGTGTGGATCCGTTGATCTTCTGAGCACATCTGCCATTGTGGCCCACAAGACAAACACCACACTTTTCTAACAGTCTTAATTTAGTAACACATTAAAAGGGTTTTGTTGGTTCTAAGTGTTCACCTGTATTTAAGTTTTGCAAGTTGGGGTTAGAGACTTAAATTATATCAAAATAAACGGGGAATCAATAGCAAGCTTCCTTAACTGTATGTGATTGTGTGTGCTCTCGCATGCACACGCGCTTAGGTATAGGTGTGGCTGCGAGCCCACGCTTGGTTCAGAGATGTCTTCCCTGCCAGGTTGTAGTAATTAAATGTTGTTTGCGATCCTCAGCAAAACGGTTTGTTTACCAGCACGAAAGCCATCTGCCGCCCATCATAACACGAAAGAGCTCTCGAGTTTTAGGTGCGTCTTATAAATTGACGCGGACAGATAATCGTAATCGCGACGCCGTCTCCGGGCGAGGACGCTAACGTGCTAATGTGCTATGACGGCTGAGCCAGGACGGCTGGCGAGTGCACGGTCCAGATGGGAAGGGGCCGGTGCACCTTCACGGAGACGGCCAGGCGTAGCGCGGTGTGGTTACGGCAAACGGCGGTGCACCGAGCGCACTGGGGGTGGGAAAGTGGGCCGGAGCGGTGCTGTGTGACCCGACCCCATTCTCACACAGCGGGGGGCGTTCAGTCCCTGCCAGCACCGGGATGTGAGAGAGAGGCTCTGCTCCCTCACCATGACGACCGTGTTTGCTCAGCGCATCCCGGGGCGTTTTGCAGGCCGAGCCTCCGTTATGTGCTGCCGTAATTCCGGGAACCGCCGTTCGGACCAGAATGGCGTGAGGCTGCAGCAGCTGCCCGCCCATCTAGCCGCCTTCCTCACCTCATCCTCACCTGCCTGTCCACAACACCAGAGCTGTGACTTGAGCAATTTGAGGATGGATCTGCAGATCACATCCAGAGTCAAGACCCCTAACCACTGTGCTCCCTGGCTGCCCAAATGTGCAGCCCACGTTCATCCAATAGGCCTCCACTGATACTCGCAAAACTAGGGTGGACAGACTAAAGATCACCAGACCAGCAGTATGGACAATATATTTTCATCCAGTTTAATATTCTCATTGAATTAACTTTATTTCCTCCAATCACATCGGGTATTAACGGTTAACAAACAAGAAGATAAAATCAAACTGCATAATCCTATTTTTTAAAATATCCTGTTGTGTGACGCAACTGGCAACCTACACCCATCTCACGGTATGATTCATCCATCCATTTTCTATGACCACTTATCCAGTACTGGGTCACAGGGGGCTTGGAGCCTTTCCCAGAATGCACAGGGCACAAGGCAGGGTACACCCTCAATGAGATGCCAGGTAGTGTGATTCATGTTATGAGTGAAAAGCCTCAGCACAATTCGTACCTTTATTTGAAATATTTTTTTTTAGTTATTGTCAAAATTTGTGAATATTTGTGTCAGGAATATAAAAGAAATATTTCCTTAAATTAATAATAATAAGTCACTGGGTGGTGCTGTGGCCACAATTCCTGCCCCAATTGTGTGTGTGTGTGTGTGTGTGTGTGTGTGTGAAGCTGGCAGCTAGTACCAGGAGCAGGAGAGCTACCCCTTGGGAGCCCCAGTTCATCGCACAGTCCAAATGCAGTGTGGTGAGCTTGTGTGTATGTGTGTGTGCATGTGCCCCGTGACGGCATCCTATCCTGGCTCTCTGATGCTCTGTGTCCTGTTTTTCCTGGGACCGGCTCCAGGATCACTATGACCCCGCATCGGATAAGCAAATACGGAATACAGCCGGATTAACTCCGAAATCACTTAAACCGCCAAATGAATACATCTAGATCCCGGGATAAAGACATGCCTACAGCAGTGAAAACATGCAAAGAAAACCCAGGAACTGTGAAAAAGCCAGCACCACGTACTGGACGTTACCGTGACTATGGAGGCTTATTTATGTCCAGATGTTGGAGCACGTCCATGTTTGCCGCCAAAGAGCGGGATGGGGCTCTGGGAACGGCGTCACCGCGGAGCGACGGGGGGGCGGGCAGGTCGAGAGTGACGAGGGCCGCAATCCGCGGATCCCAGCCGCTCGAGTGCGTCACCGATGCCAGGGAAGGGATCACACTCCCCGCCACTCGCCGCGTCTCCCAACCCCTTGACCGCGTGGGCAGAGCTCTTGCTGACAAAGACTGGCAGAGGCATTCTCTGCGTTATTGCACACATATAATCATTTATTTTCTTTTAAATCCAGTTCAGCTCGCTCTCATTTCTCAAGCTTACGATAAGGCATCACGACACTCTAGTACCCTCTCCTTCCTCGTGTGATGTTCCCTGCTACGGTGTAGCCATTGCAATATCCTGGCACTTAGTACATCACATCATCCCTACCGAACACGCTTTGATTGTGACTATCATTTAGAAACAGGCTCTGCGTTGAAACCAACCACAGACTGGATCGGCAAGGAGCGCCCCCCCCCCCCCACACACACTCTTCCTTTTGTTGTTTACATTTCACCAGAATGACCTAGATAAGGACTGCCCCCCTCCCCACCTGTCTCTCTCCTCCCCCTCCCTCTGTCACACATGACTCTGCATCTGACTGAATTTTACTGTGAAGAGCTACTGTCCATTGTGGGATGGGGTGGGGGGGGGGTCACCATGGTAACCCCCGAAGCTTTGCTTCAACCTGGAAGCAAAACAAGGTCCCCAGTCCATGGCAGGTTCTTAGCTAGTGGAGGAGAAGATGAAAAGGGGAGGGCGGTGCTGATGGTGGTGGGGGGGTTGTTGGGGGGGAGGGGTCAGCCATTTCATTGGCTGCTCTTTCGGAAGTCCTTCGTCACCTGCGGGGCGGAGCTAGTTGCAGGCTCGTGGCCCCCGGGGGACAGGGGCAGCGGAGAACAATGGTGAGAATCTCCCGGCATGCCCTGCTGAAAGGCCCACGCTGTCGGCGTGCCTCTCACGGGGCCTCTCTCTGTCCGACCGCCATGTTTTATTCAGGGGCAGCTGCGCGGATGAAAGGAGAGAAATCCTGCCGCTTCTGCATTTCCGAAGGCGGCGGAAGTCAGGCAGGCCCGCTGCATTCACTCCGGCGGCGGGCACGCGTCCCAGCTGGGGACGGGGGTGGGCTTGGGGCGGGAGCTGCTCATGCACCCAGGCACCTGAGAAACAGGCGTGATGCAGGAGGGGAGGGGGGGTGACCTGCGTTTTACGCAGCTATGCGGGCTTCCCTTTCGAGATTGGACAAGCATTTGATGTAGAGCTTTTTTTACGTTATAAGAAAACGGTTTGGCAGATGAACTCCGTTGGTCCTGTTAATGCAACGAACAAATATGGATTTTGATAGAAATATAAATTGCCTTATATCTGAAAAACAAAGCTACACTCTGAAAGCAAGGCTCTGCGAATGTGGCCATTCAGTCTCGACTCTGACTCCCCATCACGTCGGTTCGCGGTGTGCAGCGCCGTCTCCCTCTAACCGCGGCGATTTACGGATCGGCAGCCGGGCCGTCCTGCACAAACGGAGTGCTGGTAAAATAACAGCAAACCCCCCAGCACCCCCCGAAACGAGCACACGGAGCGTCTTCCCGGGGCATCCGAGGTGGATCCCGCACGTCGATACACACAAACTCCCGCTAATTCAATCTAAACGGTCAGCAGCAGACACTGATAGTTCAGCCGAAATCAACCCCGCGCACATTTCCCACCACGCATTAGTACATTGTTATGGATAGTTATGATATTCATGTTCTTGCATTTTGCGACTTACTGATTATTTTTTTGTTGCACATATTGTTAAATATTTAGCCTCGTGTTGCGCGTAGCCCGCCGTACTGTCGCGTGCAATGACCAGATTCCGGTATTTTTTTCTCAGTGATAAGAAAATACATTAATATTAGGATTAAATGGTTTTTCATAGCTTCAGTATCAGCTGTTATCTTTATAAGTGTATTACATACTCATATAATAGTAATACTATGACATCATTACAGCTGTTGTCATTTTTTATATATCAGGCTTAAGTTGAGTTCCATGTTACGGAAGGTTTTAATGCATGTCCTGTAAATAAGTAACGGGGTTCCGTGAGCTGATCGCATGCTGCCCTGCAAGCCGGAGCCGCCTCGGACCCCAGCCGGGGGGGGGCTGGGTGCTGCCTGTATGCCGTCAAAGGGGCGAGCGGGGATCTCACACACTGCAAGCCCACGTCTCCTGTGCGTCTTTTTTTTTTTTTTTTGGTAGAGAAATGCACCAAAACACAGATAAATTATTTAAGGGTTTTCTTTTTTTTCTTTTAAATCCGCTGCGCTTTATGCAAAGGAGCCGCCTTTTCAGCCGCACGCCTCTGCACGACGGGACTTCAAACGGGCCCGTAACGATCGGCAATCAGTTTGCCGCGGAATGCTGAGCAGCCCGCGGATACGGAGCCCGCGAACATACCGCCGACGCCCCGGCGAGCAAGCGGAGCCCCGGGGGAGCGGAGATGTCAGCCCAGCTGCTCTCCCGAAGCGGGTTCGGCGATCGCAGACGCCAGATTGGCGACACTTCCCGCTGCACGGCTCGCTAAGAGGCGGCGGGGTGTGAGCGGGGATCGGCCGAACGCTCACAGCCTGCGGGTGCGACTCTGGGTGAATATCAATACCGAGAACGCAAAGATCGTACTCGTGGTCTTGGCAAGAGCCGTCCTGCTAACTCGCCTCCCGAGAACGAATTTGGGCCGCAATGAATCACGGGATTGGACTTTCAGTGAGGATGCAATCGATGCATCATTGACATTTGGGGCTGGGGCAAGAACAACATCCGGGGATTTTGACCATCCTCTGTACCACTGTTCTTGAGTACTGGAATTTGTCCTTGGCAGTGGAAGATGATGTAAACCGCGTACATGACAATACAAGTGCAGTAGAGTGCGCATTTTGAGAAACTACCCTCTGACTCCGCACACCTGCTTGCGTCAGCGAGGCTTGTTGACAATTAGCAGGAAAGTTTCCTGTGTGAAAAGCACGGCATTGCTCTTGAAGCTGCTCTCCTTCTCTCTAAAAGGTCCCCAAAGCTGGGGCTGCCACAGCTCTGTCAGTCAGACAGAGAAGCATCACCTGACTGGCTGCTTTCGCAAGGACTGGAAGGTCTTACCCTGCACTGAGGGGGTCAGAGAGAGATGACAGAATGCTTTAATCGGAGCCCAGGAAACTGGGTGAAGGACTTTTTACAAACAATGACTGTCCCTGCAGGGGATTAACCCATGCAGAATATCCCCCTTTCCAGAAAAAGAAAAAAAAATTTGCATCTTATGTAAATTCATGGCTCTCTCTTTCAGACGAGGAGCTACAAAGGGCTCCTTGTCAGTTGTCCAGGATGCCTACAGACTATTCTTCGGGTAAACTGGAGGGAAAAGGATTGTTAAACATGTGAGCCGAGAGGGTCAGTCTGGGAAAATTCCGCAGAGGGGTCTGAGCCCTTGTGGCACTTCCAGTGTTTCCTTGGAATTTTCTCTGGGAATGCTGGGAATATTTGGGATGCTCAGGAATTGCAGGATGGCGCTCTTAAGTTAGTATCACATATGAAGCCTGTATTTCATTCATAAAAAACTTGTGAAAAATGTGGCAATATGTGAACAAAGATCGAGGGGACAGACACCCACAATGTGCATGATAATGACATTTAATGGGGGGGGGCTGCAAGAGGGGTATCACACCTGACTGTGGGTTGGCGGAAGGCTAGAAGAAAATGGGATTCTCGTGGGCGCACATGATCGGGGATTAAGCCCTGAGTTTGTGACAGAACTGGGTGAAGGCTTGGCCCAGAGATGCAGGAATCCAGCCATTAACATGGTCTCCAGCTTCAAGATCCTCTGCTTTGCAGTCTGTGTTTATCCTTCATGCCTACCAGAAAGTCAGAACGGCAGCATATTCACCATTTAAACAGACGCAATGTGGGTCAATTCACATATCCAGCAGTGAAAACAACGAAAACTCTGTGTTAGTGGACTGAGCAGCTTTGCCGGAGCGTTGCATGATGGGAAATGCTGTAATTGGCCCACCTGTCTTCCCCAGCATCTGGTATGCTTTACACTCTGCTTGCTGGAGCCAAACGCTGGCTCACCAGAAGGAATCAGAGGAGGAGATCAGGGATTACGTAAGACTGATTTCGAGTGCCTGGGTTTGGTCCTGCCCCCCCCCCACCAAATACCCCCTCTTCCTTCTCCTACTCCACATCCCAGATTGTACTGTAATAAAAAAAAACCCAGTGTGGATTATGTAAGATGCTTAATTCCCTGGGAGGTAAACACGTAGCTGAAGTGAATAGGACAAATATCATGGAGAATGGGGCATTGATTCACTGTGGACAAAGTACACAGGTCTCCAGATTCACAACTGATCCACTACGCTGGCCTGCTAGAATTCCACGGTGCCATGCTTCAGTCAAGAGGAAACGAGGCCAAAAAAATAAACGGCAAACTATCCACCGTATTATCTGCGGAACTGCACGACCTGTTCCGATTCAGTGTGCATGTCTGTGTGTGTCTCTGTGGGCGTGCCTGATCTCATCTAATCCATGTTACTATATGTACGGAGTCACATGATTGGTTCGCGGTGTAACGGCGAGTGAGGTGTGAGGAGCAGGATGACCACACGGCAGTCCCGGGATGGGATCCAGGCTCACAGCAGTGCTGTGCTGGATAAGACGGTATGGATGGATGGATAAAACAAAGCCATTATTCATATAACGCTGGCATCCCATCCAGGCTGTCCTGTTATTCCTGGGTTAGGCTCCAGGCTCACTGTAAATCTATAGTGGATGAGCTAAATGGATGGATGGATGGAGGAATCACAACCTTATTGAACTGAAAAAAGCGCCTTCCGTCATTCACAGCACACCACATTTTCTTGGGAGCTGACAGCCAGTTTCCCTTCCTTTGCCCCTTTGTCTTCCTCTCCTTATCTCCTCCCTGCTTTCTCCATCTCCCCCCCCAGCACCAGCTCCAGAGAGCTTTATTAACACAGCTGCCCCCTCCCTCAGCTGATGACTGGCCCAGAACTGCTTTCTCTCCCCAACCCCCCATCCTGCCGCTCGCCTAAGTAGGTAACCTCCTTCTCATGCCGCGGCGAGAAGTTTAATTTCGGCACAGGCCCTGCAATTAGCCGCTTTCCTTGAATAATATCTTCATCAAACCGTGGCCCATGAATAAACATAGAACTTGTCCCCGCTACGAAATTAAAACACAACAATGGCGCGATACCACACTCCTGATGTACACGGTCACCCCGTGCCCCGGGAGCGTAAAGTAAGGAGACAGCAGCGTGCGCCCCGGTCCCCATTAGCGCGGTGCAGCCCGGAGTCGTGGTTGAGACCACCAGCCAGCCAGACACTTATGCAGCAGAAGCCCTTTAACCGGCCCATTGAGTTCTGTATATTAGCTCTTTTGTACATTACTGATCTCTATTCTGAGACGGGAGAGGAGGGGAAATGTAAGGTTACGTCCCGACGTTTGTTTAAGCGCGATACGGCCCGTCCGCTCTCACGCCGGCCCGCGCCGGGCCCCGCTCAGATCTGCGGCGGCCCGCTCTCTGTTTCCCTTTCTTCTCCAGAGGAACGATTAGCGCGGCCGAGCAGACATTCAGAGGGCGATAATGACGGGCTTGGAGCGCCGCGGCGGCTTTGCGCGGCGGCGGCGGTGCTGGTTTATCCGCGTGACGCGAGTGGCGGCCTTCGCCGCGAGCCTGATTAGCCTCCCTGCATGTTCGCAGTCACCCCCCCCCCCCCCATGACTTCAGCGCCCGCTGCTCCCCCATACCTTCTTCTGGCTTAATGGTCCCCCCACCTCCTGGGAACTCATTTGCATAAATCCGACAGAGCACTCAGCCAGCCTGTTGTTTGGGAAAGCGGCTCCCGTCGTTTGTCCCTGCTCGGTCCGGCGGACCTCAATCCGCAGAATGGGGGCAGTATCCCACACTGCATATTTTAATACACTGGCTCCGCTAATAGTCACAGAAGATAGCTACAATGTCTCAAACTTACTCTAGGCAAGCCAATAGCAGCTCAGTTTAGGAACCAATAGCAGCTGGTCATGTTAAGCCACCAACAACTGCTGCCCAATTGAAAGAGCCAATAACAGCTGGCCATGTTAAGCAGCCAGTAACAGATAGCTAAGCTAAGTAGTCAATAGCAGCTGGCCGTCTTAATGAGCCAATGATGACCAACTGGCCTCACTCTGTGGTATGCTCGCTTTCTCATGGCTTCTTTCTCATGTTCAAACTTTTGCAGCTGTGGGACATTAACTTTCATTATTTTCAACCCACACAATAAATTCTATTAAACTTGTAAATGAAATGAATTTATAAGTCAGATACCTAAGGGAACAAAATGACAGATGTCCCCAAAGATAAAGAGATACTCACAGTACCAGTGGCCACCACAGGTGGCGCAGTACACAAATCCTTCCCATTTCCACTGTGAGACTTTGCTAATGCTGCCAGGCTAGCCATGCCAACCACAGGACCACACAGGGGACCATGTGCAAAAATGAGCCAGCTGGCGCTCATGTGAGGCTGCAATAAGAGGGAATTAAAGCAGGCGACAGAAGTTCTCATGTTCTTGACTCCATAAATGTGAAATGTTGCAGATGTGGGAGCCATCGGCCTCGATCGGATGCAGATGTTCGCCCCGTGCAAGCTCGTTCCCAAGGCGCCTCGGCCCGGCCCGGCTCGGCCTGGCCCGGCGCTGCTGCTGCTGCCACATGGTGACAGTCCCAGCTGAACTTCCGAAGGGGGCACCAGAGAGCTCGGGAATAATCTGAGGAGTGGTGCTCCCTTGCCAGGTGGTCCCTGCTGGAGGCAATAGGATATCAGGGTACTGATCTGACGACTAATAATTATCTTTCCTATGACTATGAAACTCTACAAATCAGCCTGAGTCTGGACCTGGTACCACTGTCGACAGTCCTTAGCAGATGCAGTGCAGACGGCCCCCCCCTGGGAGTGCCACATATGGGGCCTCGGTGGTCCTTCCGGGAGACAAGATGGGAGGACATTCCGTAGAGAAAAGCAAGTCTGGACGAGACAGGAGCACAAAACAGGAGGTGGGAGAACAAGACGAGACCAGACAAGGAGGCGAGACGAGCAGGCGGGGAGGCGAAACAGAGAAGCCTGTTCCGGATGCATGGTGCCGCCCCATCGCCAGGAGATCCAATCCCAGGAGTGCATAAGAATGAAGGTGCCTGGCGGGATGGCAGCCCAGGGCCGCCCGGGGCCCCGCTCCAACTATGGGCTTCATTGTGCCGCACATGAATGTTGTATGAAGCCAGTCCCATGTCCCCCAGCATCTTAGAAAGGGACAGCCCAGCCGGAGGAAGGGATAGCAAATGCTGGATGAGAGCTGAACAAAGATCACTCCTCCTCCTGAAATCCACTGTTCTGCCAAAAGAGGACATTTACAAAAAATGGGGGATGCAGCTGTGACATCACTTCCTGCCTCATCAGAAGGTAGCCAGTAGGATCACAGGAAACTCCATGGATCTTGCTCACTTTTAGCTTCCTGGATATCAGGGCTCTTCTGGAACAGCAGTTTAACTGACGGTTAATGGGATGCTTCAGAACCAAGAGCAGATAAAGTATTCCCGGAAGACCCAAAAAAAGCCCATTGATCACACCAGTCTCTGTGGCAAGGAAAGGCCGAAGCTCAAGTGTGCCCCCTGCAGGGGGAGTCTCCACAGAACAAGTCCCTTATCCCAGGGTATTGAGAGTTTGGTATGAGATCCTCGCAGCGACTTGACCATAATCATGAAACCTCAGACTCGCAGCAGGAGCGGAGGTGGGTGGAGCCTGAGTAAGCGCTCACGGCAGGATGGCCACTTATGCGCCCACGTAGGGGGCCCCGGTGAGGACGGCTAGAGGGCGACGCGCAATCAACGGCGAGAGGAGCTTAGCGACGCCACGGATGGCGGGCGGGTGAGTGGGCGGCCCGGTCCCCATTGCATCAAAAGTGCTGTCGGATTATGCGTCCAGACAAGCGGGGCCCAGACAGGCCCTCCCCGCAGGTGGTGAGTAACCACCGAGTGACATAACCCCCCCTGCTGGCCGGTGACGAGGACTCGCCAGCTTTCACGTTAACAGCCGCAGATGGCTCGCCTCCTATTCAGAGTGCGTCGGAGGGAAGGAACGTGCCCAGACACGGATCATTCCGGAAGTAAATCCACAATTTCCCAATCTTACATTACCATTGATTTTATTTAGCAGAGCCTTTTGTCCAAAGTGACGTACAAGTGCGGCAAACAGCACATTACAAACACCTACTGTCTCATTCTAGAGTTTTTCCGCTAGCATCAGGCAGTCTGGCTTACGCTCATGTTTGGTTCAAGGGGCCTTTTAGAGGTTTGGACCTTACTTCAGGGGTGGGAACAGATCAATTAGCTCTCTGAGCAACTGCCATTTGGTCAAAGCGTAATAAAAGGCGTCAGTCGGAGGAGGTCCGGCGATTATACACACCATCCCCGCAAAGTTACACCGCTTTGATAATATCAGCTCTTGCCTCTGTGAGCACATTATTGCCATGGAAAGAGCATCATTGCCATTCATTAGTTAACCCCTCACTCAAGTCTTCCGTCTCTGTCTCTGTCCCCGGGCCCCACATCCAGCTCTCCTGTGTCACTTTCAGTTGACGGATTTGCCAAGATCGAATCGTCGAGGATTTTCTGGGAAGGTAAACACCCGGCCTTCCATGCTCGCTGATTATCACCCCACCTACCCTGCCTGTCAGAGTGGCAGCTGTGAAACCCCACCGCAGTGCTGAGTTTGCCGACTTACGGGGAGTAAAAGCATTCCTGCCCAAAGTATTGAAGCGAAATAGAAGCATTGGAGCCTGATACCCTAAGGCACACTGGATGAGAAAAGCTGGAACTGGTTTCCAGGTCTTGCAATGAGTCCTCCAGTCCACTAGAGTTCAATCAGTTCCTGAGAAGGAATCTGCTACCTTAAATCTGGGAATTGTTTGAGGACATTCATTGCTTGTACATAGCATTTCCTGAGGAGACGCATCTCTTCTGGTTGCGGCCGCTGACCTTGCCCACTGTCTGCCCCTTCGGTTCCCTACTTCCTGTTCCCGCAGTAATGCTATCCGGCATCTCCGCCAGCTCTGTCCTGCACTTGCTTGACCTTTCTGCCAGTTCCTTGTCCTGCCCCTCAGACCTTTCCGGACCATTATGAAGTGCTGGGGGTACTAAAGCTCCCCAGGCTTACTCAAGGGTGCCCCCCCCCCTTTACTGTTATAGGGCAGAACAACAAATGACTTCTAGACAACCACCTATCAATGAGGTTTTTTCTCCACAAAGGCTGACGCTGGGGGTGGCCACTAAAAGCGGCTCACAGCTGAAGCGCCGCACCGAGCAGCCTCGGCACAAACCGCTCCTCGCAGGGCGGTCGGCGCTTCACAAATGGACAGTTGGCTATTAAGGGTAAACAGCCGTGATTGATCCCTCTGCGTGTGTAATAGGACTAAACAGAGCCTCAGTGTGAATAGCAGCTCTGGACGAAAGCTAACACACAATCCATTCTCCAATCGATAGCTTTTTCTCTGATCAGTCTTTTCCTGTACAATGCACTCCGTACCAATGAGGATCATGCCTCTTAGCTATAGCAATACGTGACATGATGTCCTCGCGCAATGCTCACAAGCGTCACGCGAGCAGGACACATACATACGCCCCATGCAGACTCACAGAAGCACAGCTGCCCCATAAATAAAACACTGCTCTCGAAGGACGCTAACAACTGAGATGGGCCAGCCGGGTCTGTATGTGAGGCGGTACCTTTCCGGGTCCCAGTCCAGTTGTGTTTAACCCAACGGACCACACGGTCCCCAAGGTGCCTTGTACAATCCTGTCGACGAGCAGATATGGGCCAGAGCAAGCCACAGCAGGCAGTAGGCCATCAGGAAGGGCTTCCAGGCATGGACCCGGTCAGGCCCGCATGGCAGGAGTAGGTCTCGGGGAGAGGTGGCTGGAGCAGGCTTACCTTTGTAGGCTTCCGGTGAGCTCACTGGTGTCCTGCCTGAGGTGGGGAGAGAGGGGGAGAGAAAGGACGGTGCCAGTCAGAGACACGACTAAACAAAAGGTGGGGACTGTCAGAAGATCGCACAGCACCTCAGGCACCTTTCCAGGAATTCCTTTTGTGCGTTTTCGTGGTGAGGGCAAGCACTTACAGTGCCGCCCCTTTAGAGCGCCCCCTCACCCCCCCATCCCTAGCTACACCCCACCGTCACGCCAAGATGTCTCAGGACAAACATTACCAAGCAAGAGATGGCATGTGACATAGAGTGGTATTTCACCAAAGCCAGCTTACTGCAAGAAGAGGTCAATTAGCACAGAACTATGGCGTCACGCGGGGGAGGTGCCCGGAAGGTTCCGGAACTCTTCTCTGTGTAAATGGTCATTGGCCGAATGCTAATATGCCCACTTGCAGAAGGGAAGCTGTCAGAATGGCAAACAGCGGCTTTTAGAAACCTAAAGCATTTCGAGTACGGGAACTAAGAGCTGAAGAGATCAAAAAAGAGGGGTAACATCCCCAAGGCAACGTCCTGATATGACGTACACACACACACACACAACCACACAGATGTTTGTATGCATATCTTTGTGGGGACCATCCATTCATTTCTATAGGAGAAACTCTTTCCCAATAATGGCAACCTTAACACCTACCTAAACCTAAACTTGATCATAAGTCAACAAACAACATAAAAGACGTTTTGGCAATTTTAGTTTTTTAATTGCAGCCACTCATTTTTATATATTTTCTATAGTTTAATAGTAACCGAAAAAAATGTCCCCACATGGTCAAAAATGGACCACATCAAAATCACAGGTTTTCCAAATGCGACCAATAAGCGCACCCATTCGCACATCTACACAGAACGGCATGGGGCCCCCTGCTGGAGGCCGTGTGACGTAACGGCAGCCCCTGTCTCATGACGGGAGCTCAGACAGGAGTCCTGAAAACAGCCCACTGCATTATCCGCGCCCGGCTGCCGGAGAGCGCAGGACAAACAGAGCATTCATAACAAAACGAGCCGATGCAGCAGCTCCAGACAGGGTGCTGGTCACCTGGATACCTAGGGGGAGACACACCAAGGCTTGGTTCTCTGCATCATTCACAGGTTTCTCTGTCAATGACGAACAACGAAGGGAGACTTTTGAAGCCTGGTGATTTTGGGACACAACGGCCATTCTAAGGCCCCACTAAGAGAGTCTAAGCCCTCCTGGCTGTCACAAGTTAAACCACAAAGCAAAGGCTGTTCAGGGCCGCATGCGGCTCATGCTCAGCTGACAAGGCCTGTAGCTCCCCGACTAAGACCCACTTAATCGATCACAGATTCTAAGCAAAGTCTCAACTAATCCAAAAGGTACATATATTTTTAAAATCGATGACTGAGGCCAGCAGCAAATCAATGAAGTGCTATCATAGGTCAGATCCGATCGCTTTTGCTACTTAAAATCCCGTGGCTTCCTGCATGGACTCCTCAGAGCCGTGGGCTCCATAGCGAGATGCATCCGTCGCGGTTCTGACCCAGAATTTCAGGGTATTCTAGTGAGGATCGTCAGAAGCCATGTGTTAGGGGGTATGAAGGCTATGCTTAAGAGTGGAACACTCTCCCTCTCACTCTGTTTGCACGCACCCCCATTTCAATCCCTGAAGCTTTATTGGTAAGTCAGACAATTTGCATTGCCAAAGCACATGAATAAACATTGCACTATAAAAAAGAACACAATATACCTCATGTTTGATGGAAAAACAGTAAAATGGTAAAGAACAGATGACCCAGCACAGAATTTACTCACACTCTCTCTTTGACAGACAGACACATACAGTGTCTCCCTCATCCTCACACACACACACACACCCCGCTGGCTCTCCATTCTCCAGCAGCCAGGTGGCCCATTATGATCCAGGCTTTGCGCCCCGTCTGCTGTGTGACCCGCCAGAATGCTAAGGCTTCCAGCCCCAGTCGGGCGGAGCAGGTATTCGGCTCCCCAGTTGATCACCATGGTGCTGGAAAAGATACATCAGCAGCTCTGCACTCATCTGCTCATGGGGGCGACCCAGAGAATGGCAGAGGGCCGGGACTCTGTGCTGGGGTCTTAAGGGTTGCTATCCCAGACTGCTAGGCATTGCAGAATGCACTGGTGCTGATCGGCCCAAACCCAGCTGTCTGGACGGGTCACGTAGAAGAAAAAAAAAATTCCGAGAAGACTGCGATCCGACCCACTAAATCACCCACCCATTCTGGGGGACACCTGGTGAGGGGGATTATGAAAGAACAACATTTTTAAATTTAAATTACGCAGACAAGTGTCAGGATGTCGGGGGAGAGACAGATTCGCTGTTACACCTTGATCAAGTGATTTACGTCAATCACACTGTTGGAGATTCTGCCATATTTAAAGCAGGGAGTCGTGCAATGGGGAATGAAGGGGATGTTTGTCACACTAAAGGAGAAGAAAGAAAGAGGGAGGGAAAGGAGGGATGAGAAAGATAGGGCAGAGAGGGAGAGCTGAGACAGAGAGAAGGATAGGAAAGGAGGAAGGATAGGAGGGAGAGAGCTGACAGTGAAAGAGATGAAAGGAAGAGGAAAAGGAGGGATGAGTGATGCAGGGCGGAGAGAGAGCTGACAGTGAAGGAGATGAAGGGAGGAGGAAAAGGAGGGATGAGTGAGGCAGGGTGGAGTGAGAGCTGACAGTGAAGGAGATGAAGGGAGGAGGAAAAGGAGGGATGAGTGAGGCAGGGTGGAGAGAGAGCTGACAG
>JAODKL010000062.1:27449243-27460020 GCA_026780765.1 Petrocephalus schoutedeni
ATGTTGAGCAACTGTATGACAAGCTAAAGCAATTTCCCTCTGGGATTAATAAAGTTTTTTGAATCTTGAATCTTGAAAACTACTATTTCATGGGGAAAAACTGGTGATGAAGGGGTAATGCCCTGTGATTTTCTCATCTGGATGTACCTAACTCATCATTCAGCCATCTTCATGAATGCAATCGTCGGTGTAGTAAATCTAGCTTCACAGGACTCCATTTTACTAATAACATTATTAATAACATACTCAGTGACAAAAAAAGTTAAGCACCCATACGGAGAGGTGGAAATTAAATGAATCTGCACGTGGTGAAAGGTTGTGTGACTGCATCGCAATGATTATAATATCAGGTCAAACTGACAACAGAGTTGGCAGTATGGGCACATCGCTGGTTCTATGTCAGTAGGGTGTGGCACCCCTCTGGGCCTGGATACATGTGCCGATATGGTGCGTAATCGAGTCCTACAGTCGATGTATCCTCTCCTGCAGCTGGTCGGCCCTCAAGATCCTGCAGATTGGGTCTGAGTTGATGTCCAAGCTGATCCCACAAATGTTCCTTTGGGGAAAGATCGGGGGACCTGGCTGGCAACGAGAGGACCTCAACATGACGTAGGCAGTGCACAGACACGCGTGCTGTGTGTGGGCGGGCATTGTCTTATTGAACGACAGTACCAAGGTGCTGTCTCAGGAAGGGTAGGACAAGCGGACGCGGGATTTCATCAACTAAAACTCAACAAGAAAAAAATGGAACGGAACTGCTTTTCATCCCAGCTGACTCATCCCCCCTCCAGGACCATGTGATCACTCTTGACAACTTGCTGACCTGTCCTTCGGTCACCGCATGCAACCTCGGGGCTACCATGGACAATCACCTGTCCTTTTCCTTGCATATCGCTAATCTTTCTCGCTCTTGTTGGTTTCTCCTGTTCACTATCAGAAGGATTTGACCATTTCTTTCCACACAGGCTACTCAGATACTTGTTCAATCCCTCGTCATCTCCCGCCTCAACTACTGCAACTCATTCCCAGCAGGTCTACCGCTGAGTGCCATTCGACCTCAGCAACTGATTCAGAATGCAGCAGCTCGACTCATTTTCAAGCTTCCCAAGTTCTCCCACACCACTCCTTTGTTACGCTCCCTCCTCTGGCTTCCTCTAGCCGCCCGTATCAGATTCAAAACACTGATGCTGGTGTACAAAGCCAAAAATTGTCCAGCACCCTCCTACCTGAAAGATCTCATCATAACCCACACTGCACCAAGATCTCTCCGATCCTGAACTGGTTCCACCTTCTCTCAAGACACAAAGAAGACATGCATCTAGGCTCTTCTCTGTTCTGGCACCTAGTTGATGGACAGAACTCCCCCTAGATGTCCAAACAGCTGAGTCATTAGGGGTCTTCAAACGACGACTAAAAACTTACCTCTTTCAGAAATACATGGATTAGCACTTCTGATATTATACTCTCCTCTTTAAAAGACTTTTAAAAGACATAACTTAACCTATATGAATTAAGTGGATTATCCCAGCTGCTGATTCAAAACTACTGGATGATAATGCACATACACCTAAAAATAAAAAAACTGGTTGCTAGTGTAAATGTAATAAAGTGGAAGACTGCTTGCTATGACAGTTTTAAAATATGATAATGAAAATAAACATTGTTTTGCTTTAGTCTTGTTAATGCCTTTCTCATTAGCCTTTGCAAAAGCTTCCTGTTTATTTACTCATTGCCTTCTTTGATCAGCTATCATGCCCTCCCAGAAATCAGCCACAACGGCTTTAGCTTTGGTGATGAACAGCACCATCTGCTGGGGTTTGTGGGTACCTGCTAGGTACATATACACACAACCACTCACACATACAGCTCCGGAAAAAATTAAGAGACCACAGCACAAGTTTTTGTTTCACCCACTTCTGAATTTATGGTTGTGCATCTGTGTAAAATATACATTTGTTTTGCAAACTGCAACCTGGTTCTTCTCTGTTTCTCTTTAAAGAAGGGCTTCTTCCTTCCTTTATGGGACTTCAGTCCTGCCTCTAGGAGCCAGATACTAACTGTCCTAACAGTGCATGTCACATCACATAATGGTTCCCATTCCTTATGAAGATCATGTCATCCTCCTATTCATGAGGCACTGCTGGATAAGTTGACGGCCATCTCTGGCATAGAAAGTCACTTCCGCCTATTACCTGGCTGGTTTCTGGTCATTTGCAGTTGTGTATCCTGTTTCACATTGTTCCTGTGTAGGCTCTTGCTGTCTTCGAAACGTTGAACCTGGAAGCAAACTGCTGCTCAGCCTTCTGCCAGCAGAACCATGATTAAACCAGGATTTAAAAATGCTGATTTATTTTTGTATTGTGATGTGGTCTCTTATTTATTTCCTTATGTATATTTGTGTATGTGTGTGTGTTTACCACCTTATGAGGACCGAATGTCCCCGCAATGTAGCAAACCCTGTTACTTTTTAGCTTGTGGGGTCATTTTTCAGGTCCCTACAAAAATCTGTGAATGCAATAAAAAAAAAATAAGTCTTGCATTTTGTTGGTTACTTATGGTTAAGTTTAGGGCTGGGTAGGGTTTAAGGGCGTCATAGTTCGGACAGGAGTTTCTCCTACAGAATGCATGGAGAGTCCCCGCAAAGATATGAATACAATCATGTGTGCATTTGTACGAAGGACAGAATGACACATAGTGACATAGTGTCCACATAATAATAATGTTAATATTGGGTTTTCACAGCCATAGATTTTTAAAGTTGTTATATGGTTTATTGTGAGAAGAAGGCAGATTTCACAGCACCATCGTATAAATAAATATGGTATATATGTATATAATGTGTTTTGTTCATTTATTTAACAGGCTCTTTTATGACATTTGTTAGAAATTGCAGTCTTCCTGTTGATGGGTTTTGATGATCACAGGTAGACCACAAGCACATTTTATTAGCCTACTAAAGGCTATTCATTTGGCACGTTTCCTTGTTTGGTGTGATCTTTGTGAAACATGTGCCATCTGGTGGTGAAAAGTGACTCATGCGTTTATGTAGCGCACATTTTTCTTTTAAATACCTTTATACATTTCACAGACACGGTACTGTAAAATCTGCCTTCTCTTCGCCATAACCTAGGCTTGGTTTTCTAGGGATCGCCAGAGTCACCCTGGTATTTTTGCCACCTCCACACAGAATCTGTGCAGCATGCTTTACTGACCTGTAGAGGGTGCTAAAGCCACAGGCAGTGAATAAGCCTCAGCGGGCCATGCTTCCTAAGCTGGAATGATAGCAGGAAGTAGGAAACAGACAGTCATTACTGACATTCTATGCCCAACCCAGTGTCCACACTCACAGACTCGCGGACTTTGAGGCACTTTCCCTCAAGCTCCTAAGGTCGTACCACTGTCAAACCAACAAGTGCATGAGGGCTCTCTCTCGGACATTCTGAGCCCTTTATGAAGCTGCACCGTGCGTCTTGCTCAAGCTTGGGGACTCATTCCGCCCCGCCCCCCCACATTTCCCAACTTTGTACAGCCTGCTGGCTGGCTATAATGCACACCAACGTGTGGTCTATTTTCACACAGCGACCAGTTCTCACTAACTCGATTACTAACTATAACCACACACTATTCCCCCCCCCACGAAAATTCAATACCTTTTATCAAACACTTGGCCATAAAGTCTGTTGCACCTCTGCGATCACTTTTTTTCAACAACTGCACCACCCAATCTGCTGCATTTCCTTTATGCACACATTAGCCCACATTTCGTCAGACTTCGTCTGAGGGAATTACCCTCAGTTCCTAGCTTTGCAACAGAAACACAGGGTTACAAGTGTAAATAATAAACAAACCATTTCTTTTAGTTTTTACAGTTGTCCCAGGTCCTGGGCCAAGGGGTCCCCAAAAGGGCCCGCTTACCTTTTAATAATCTGCCAGAATAATTTGTAGAAAAATGCATGTTATAGAATTTGTATATCACATAAAAGCTTGTTATTTGTTTTATCTCCCCAATTTTCTTTGACACAGTGGTCGAACACGATTGAACTTTCCCTCGCTATAATGCATAATGGTTTGGCCATGGTGAAGTGAAAAGTGTAATATTTAGCCAGCCCCTTCCCCGTCCAAGCAACGGTCCAAATGGCAGGTTGTCAAAAGTCAGGTATTCAGAAAAGGAGAGGAAAACAAAAAAGGGAAAGTCATAGCAGAGGTGCAACAGACTTTATGGCCACGTGCTTGATAAATGAAGGCGAATTTTGTGGGGGGGGGGTGGGCTACCCTTTTAGTTAGCTGCATACCGTACCCATGACCGATTGTCCCCCCGACTCCCCTCGAAGCAGGGTCCAGTGACCTGCAGACTCTGACCTTTTGCAGAGTCAAGGAACATGGAGCCATTTTCACCATGGTCGCCAGACCAGCAGGGATAGATACATTCTTCATAGTCAGCCCTGTCAGTACCAGTAGCCACACTGAAGTCACACAAGTGAAGTTCTGAATAAAATGTCTTCCTCACCATGACATCATTCACCGCTGTTGGAGCATACATTGTAACAACAAACAAGACTCCCCAAGAGTGCCTCAATCTGCTTGTTGAAAGGAAAGACATTGGACTACATCAGGAGGAACTGTCCTGGGTATGACGTTAAACTGCATTTGGCCCTGCAAGCAGTCCTTCAACTTGCAGGGAAAAATTTGGAAGTCAGCTGCGAGATTGGCACTCCAGTCACTGTAAAACACTTCATGTAGCTTCAATCAAGTTTGCAGGACACCATTCTGCTCTCTGCGGGAGTAGCTCTGCTGCAGCCACCTTTGGGAAAGCTGCTTGCATTGTGAAGGGGATGGGGGAAAGCCTTCCGGAACCCCATCCCTGGGGAAAACAGAGGTGAGACAGGACGATGGATAGCCGCCTTGGGAGCCGGCCTCGTCCGGGTTCAGAGGCTCCTATGGGGCCCGCAGACCCTGGGCTTGAGACCCTCTCGGGGACTGTACCTCTGGACCTACAGGGCCCAGTGGTACCCAGGCTCGAGGGCTGTGTAGCAACCTCAGGGCCTCCAGGACCTGCAGGTGCTATGGGGACAGCGGGACCAGCGGGTCCGGGACCCCAGGGGCCCGCCTTCACCTCCAGACCTCTGCTCCTTCCTCTGTTCCTGCCCCATCGTCCTGTCTCACCTCTGTTTTCCCCAGGGATGGGGTTCCGGAAGTCTTTCCCCCATCCCCTTCACAATGCAAGCAGCGGGTTCCGCGGGGACAGCAGGATCAGCCGGCGCTGTGGGGACAGCAGGAATGACGGGCGCCACCCCTGGGAAGGTTGGAACGGTGGTCACCATCTCTGGGAAGGCAGGACCGGTGGGCGCCACCTCGAGGAAAGCCGGAACAGTGGGCGCCTCAGGGACGGCAGGACCCGGAGGCTCCGCAAGGACGACAGGACCTGGAGGGTGAAAGTCGGGAACAGGACACTACCTGGGAGGAGGCCAGCCTTTCCGGGCGTGGCCCCGTCTACTTCTGCGGGAGAAGGAGACCCTAGCCTTTCTCCTCCTACTCCTCAGGTGGTCTCGCGGACCACCCAGGGACTGGGGACAGGGGTGGTCCGGGTCTGGGCCGGGGTACCCGGTCCATGATCCTGAAACCAGGGATAACCCTGAAGGGTCCCAGTCCAGGTCCTCCAGTGGTCCCTCGTCAGGGCCCCCTCCGTCCCAGCTGGAAGGCAGCAGGGAGCCTGATCTGGGGCAGGAGGCCACGCCTGGCCAGAATAGGTGAAGCTGCTGAAGCTGTCTGGGCACCTGCTGCTGGCGAGGTGTGGCAGGCTGAGGTAAGGGACTGGGTGATGAGGCTGGTTCAGGCAAGGACCCGAGCAACGTGGCGGGCCCCGGAGAGGAGCCAGGTGAAGTGGCGGGCCCCAGCGAGGAGGAAGGCTTGGGCGAGAAGCCAGGCGACGAGGAAGGCCTGGGATAGGAATCAGGCGACGAGGAGGGCCCAGGCGTCCCTGGAAGCGCACTGGGCACATCAGACGCCCGTCGGGCATCGCCTCTGGGAGCACACTGGGTGCAGACGGGACCTCAGGGAGCGCCTCGGGGAGCGCGCTGGGTGCGGATGACACCTCGGGGAGCACGCTGGGTACCCCTGGAGACAGGCAGGACCCGGTGGGCACGTCCGACGACAGGCAGGCTGGCACTGGCACCAGAGCAGTATCTTCAGGCGCCGGACCGAGAGACTCAGGGGCAGGTGCCTCCGGAGCAGGCGCCTCTAGGAGCATGCGGAGCGTGGCACGCCACCACCAGGAATGGACGGGAGCGTTGCAGGTGCCCTCAGAGGGCGATCACTCCACAAGGACTGGACAAAGACCTGTATAGTCGGGTCTGCGGGGAAGAAGTGGTTAATTCACGTGCTAAGGACGCCACCGGTAGGTGTGGAGAAGTGTCCGGAGTGAACACCGCTGTGCTCTGCTTGGGGAGAGGCTCCTCCCAACACATTGCTGTGCAGACCGCTGAGAGTGAGACAGCTCCTAGGGAGCTCACAGGCACGGGGGCAAGAGCCGCAGGGGCTGCCTTACTGGGGAGTTTGGGGACCCGGGAAATGGCATCCTCCACAAACCTGGCTCCGATTCGGACCTGGCGCGTTCCCCGAAAGGGGTAAGTCACTAGCGGTGGCAGCGTCTCGGCAAGTGAATCGGCGGGCAAAGTGGCATCCGGTAGCGGGAACAACAGCTCCAGGGAGGAGAGCGATGCCATTCCCCCAATCAGCTCGAGCACCTGCCTCACTTTCTCCTCTATCGCTCCTAGCTCTTGTGGCCGGGAGGAGGGAGTGATCGCCACGAAGTCACGGGCGATCGCGTCCAACACAGCGGAAGTTCCAGGTGTTGCCTGAACCACCGGATTGGACACAAGCCTCCAGAAAGACTCCTGGAGGGTGAAGAACTCGTCGGCAGAGACGGTCAAACCTGAGGAGGGGAAAGTGTGGTGAGAAGTGTCTCGATGTTCGCGGGGAACTGGCTGTGCAGTGAGGGGAGGAGCTGGGAAGACGGGCTCATCCTCTTCGTTTGTTGCCATAGCCACTCCTCCTCTGACAGAAGCTGATCCCCACGCCAGAGGTAGTAGCCCTCCGCTTCGCCTGGGCTTTCGTCCTCCTCCAGGTGCAGCAGCTTGAGCTGGTCCTAGGTATAGCCACTGGGTCGTCGGTTCGGTCTGTCGGTTATTCTGTGGTGTTGGCGGCGGGATGAACAGCCCATGATGCAGGCCGTAGTTACAAAGCCCCTCAAAGGGGTGTTTATTCTTGGAACCGGGGGAAACCGGGAACTCAAAACCACATGTAACATGTGACAATAACCGACAGGGGTAACAGGACTTACTAATAAAGGGTAGGACATCAAGGAACAAACAGTAGGCAGGTGTGCTGGGTTAACAAGTTTATTGGAACACAAGGAGCGTCGAGTCGTCACCAGGATCTTGTACCTACGATGCAGAGTCCATCCCACCCATCACTAGTAATGTCTGGAAACACATTCACATTCACTAAAATTTAGTTTGAAAAAAATATGCTATGTATTTTAAACATTCTCATCGCATTTGCAAACACCAGTACCTTAGTGAAGCACTAAATAATGGAGTTTTAATAAAGCCATGTTTGACATGACATGTACAGCCACTACACAATAAACTCCTGCCGGAAGGGTATTTTTGGAAGAATGTATCTTTCCATTTGATGCAGAAAGACTGTGTACCTTTAAATTCTCTACACTTTGTGAATAACTTCCTTTCTGTGGTTTAAAGCTGACCCTTTGCATCACTCACATCACCACTTCAGTTTTTGCACCTAGGAATTTTCACTCCTATAGTACATGGGTTCCTGAGTAATCCATATTTTGTTGGTTAAACACGACATACTATATACACCGCTAACGGGACTGAAACAAAAAACAGCTGGTAAACACCGGGATTCCACACGGGGTTAAGGAGGGGGCGTGGCACACAGGATGATCGGAGGAGAGGGACATGACAGGTTATTAATGCATATCTCACCCTCCTGGGCCCTCATGCATAAATGGTGCCTACGCACAAAAATGTTGCGCACGACCGTTTCCACGCTCAGGTCGAGATGTATAAAAACTAAACTTACCGTACCGCTACGCATATTCTCAAGGCAACCCCAGACAATGCGTATGCAAGTTTCTGCTCGATTTTGTGCACTGGAGGCATCCACTGGCAAAAGAGTGCTACTGCAGTTTCATGCAGTACTCGCATTTATGATGCAGGCTGCATAAAATACACTAAAATTAATTGTACGTCGTTTATAAATGTACACCACCTGATCATAATCAATTTGTGACAATAAAACGGTGCAGAGAAAGTCCAAAGTATTCCAACTACTACGGCTGCTCTTGCGTTATTAGAAGACATCGCAAATAGAAGACTTAGAAGAGAGCGCGTATTTAGGGATCATAATGATCTCTTGGCTCATGATGATACTGACTTCTAAGTCGATTTAGATTTCCAAGGGCTGTTTGCTGAACTGGGGCCAGCTTTACAAAGGCAGACTTTGAGAAATGGCGCTTTACCGGTTCCTTTCTATGCCAGCTCTTTGGGATGGTATAAACCACTTGTCATCCATATATATATACACACATTTTCCTTACAGTTTGTACAGGTAAACATTAAAGCGTAATTCGCAGCGATGTCCGATTTTGCAAATATTATCGGAGTGATCAACTGCACGCACATTGCTATAAAGGCACCTTCAGAGAATGAATTTGCATATGTAAGTGGAAAGAAATTTCACTCTATTAATGTGCAAATTATCTGTGATGCGAAAATGCGTCGCATTAATGTCGTGGCGAGATGGCCTGGCTCAACCCAATAATCATTTATTCTCAGAAATAGTAGTGTTGGGAACAAACTTGAAAATGGTGTGGTGCGTGATGGCTGTCTTCTCGGTAAGAAGACATTTTATACTTTACAAAATTGTAGGTTTTGTGTATAATGTAACCATTTGACAGTTCCTTAGAGGACAGTGGGTACCCACTTAAGACGTGGCTTCTCACCCCACTAGCAAACCCACAGTCTACTTCGCATTTGCTAAATTTTCTCTTCTTCCCACGTGCCTTGGCCATCCCGATCTTTGTGTAGCACACTTGAATAAATCAATACTCAGTGTGGCGTATGTGCCTTTCTTTATTGCACGATCTGCAATCACATACAAAACAAAATCAATGAATTTGTTTTTCCCGCGGATGCCCGCCTGTGTACGCCATCTCGGCTGCGCTCGTCTGAGCCGAATGCTGCGTCAAATGTACCTGTATGTATCTGCCACACTAATATAAACTGGGTTACGAATTATTCCTTCAGCTAGCCGCCACTGCCACCATGCACTAAGCCCATTGCCCTTCCACGCGGCACAAGTTCTACACGCGACTCACTCACACAACAAGAAAACATTACTTGCTTTCTCCCTGTCTAAATCGGTCACGCCATTCTCCTCACATGTGCTTTGACTTATCTGCTTACCTGCAATCACATACAAAACAAAATCAATGAATTTGTTGTTCGCGTGGAAGCCCGCCTGTGTACGCCATCTCGGCTGCGCTCGGTCTGAGCCGAATGCTGCGTGACATCCACGTCCTATTGTTCACTGACTGCCATCTAGTGGTGGGAGTAAAGTATGTGAACTGCAGGTTACAGTGGTGAGTAGCTTGCCTCAATTTAGTAGTGCGGCCAAATCAAAGAACTAATTGAGGATGTAAATAAAATACTATGGGGGGGGGGGGTGGCCTGGAATATCTACAGATTAGCCGGGTCCCCACATAAGGGGATCTTTATATTGATTAGCATATTAAAATGAATAGAATTATGGGAGGAGTCGGGGCATGGCGGTGGGCTCGTGCACGTCCGTAACATTCCACGCTGGTTGGGATGTAAGAAGGGAAAGTGCGTCGAACTTTGCGTACGCACAGTTTTATGCATCTGGATTTTTTTTGGCGTACACAGATTTCTGGTTTTGTCCGTACGCCAAATTTTAGTATGAATTCTACACACGCCATTATACATTAACTATGCTTTTTGGACAAGCATCCCAGATCTTCACACTAGAAGAAGTGCAAAGATGTAGGAAGCGAAGAACAGTGAGAGGACACCATACCGTAAGAAACTGAAGTGCGATGCCAAAGAAATGCATTTGCAGAAGTTACTGGCGATCAACAACGTCGTCCCTTACGAAATGCTGGCGAACAAATGGACAAAGAATCCTGATGCCCTACCTCACCTTTCTTATGGGGACATTGTCAACTACCTAGTTTCCTGGCATTAGTGAGTACACTTTTAAAGAGTTTAAAAGTTGCAGATCTCTTGAAGTGCATGAACAGTTCGCTGCCGGCTGAGTACAAGACCTCTTCCTTTTCAAGGATTTTACAGGACAGCTGAGATGGTCTGGGGAAAACAGCACGAAGAAGAGGCAAGAGCGGCACACAGTGTTTACAGCACTTTTTTTGATTATTTACTTTTTTTTTAATCTTTTTTTATTTTTATTTTTTTACTTTATTTACCGTATTTATTGGTTATTTATTGATGTTCACGCTACTGCGGCATGTGCATAAATGCTGTTTTCCCAGCATTGAAATTAATACTAATCTTAACTGTCTCAAGCTTATTATGTCTACAAGTTCCTATGCAGGCTGTCATGAAGGGCTTATGTTGGTGCCATGTAGCCGTCATAGAATACCCATCCATCCATCCATTTTCCTACCCACTTATCCTGTTCAGGGTCGCGGGGGGTCCGGAGCCTATCCCGGAAGCAA
>JAODKL010000062.1:27472724-27495257 GCA_026780765.1 Petrocephalus schoutedeni
GGGGGGTTGTATTAGCTGGATCTGATTATTGGGGGGGTCATGACCCCCCTAACCCCCCCGGAAATTACGCCCCTGGCATAGGCTCATAATAATAATAATAATAATATAGCGTAATCACTAAATCTGTATATTTACAGGTCACTTTGGAGGCCCCAAGCGACTGCCTACTCTTACCTTATGGCAAGTCTGCCCCCGTGTGTTTGCGATTTAACAAAAATGAATGAGGTAAACAAGGGAACAAGGACAGTCCACCATAAGACATTCATCATTTGCTGTATGGAAATATTTTGGATTTGACATAACATTGAGTAAAAGCAAGAGAAAAGCAAGTTGTGCCTGATGGCACAACTCCTGGCAAATAATGTAAGGGAATCTGATTATTCTGCTGTTTGGGCTGTCAAAATGAATGTGTTAATTGTTGCAATTAATTAAAAATATTTTGCACATTAAATTAATGCAATTAATGCAGCTGCATTTTGTTTACTTCTTGGGTGGGGGCTGACCTGTCCCTTACGAAAATGAACCATGGTTTTACTATGGTTTTTTGGGTAACCATGAGTTTATGACTATAGTTTTATCATGGTTTCACTGCAGTTACCATGCAGTGCTATAAGTAAACCATAGTAGTACCACAGTTACCATGAAGTGCTGTAAGTAAACCATGGTAATACTATGGGTAGGAGCTTAGTAATCATAATTACCATGAGGTACCACAGTAAAACCATGGTTACTGTGAAAAATCCATACCCAAAACCCAAAAAACCATAGGAAACCATAGTGAATTTCCATAAGGGATGAGATGGATGCTGCAAAATTCATCCTAGCCAGAAATAACAAAGCATCGCACAGTGCATTATGGGGCGGATCCACCATATTGTGTACCAAAAGAAACAAAACTAAAAGAAACTAGCAGACTCATCTTAGTGCTATTCATTGTACTGCGCACTGTTTGTAAGCAAAAGGGATTGCACAGAGACAAACTCATACCACACTACATAGTTTTCTGTGTATATCTTTGTTTAAAGATACTATTAAACATTGGTGTCTGAAGTATACATCCTTTGTGATTATTCTATATTAATTTGGTGATTGATTTTACATTTAAGTATGCTTTATAACAAACTTTAGTCTTAAGAAGAAAACAAGTTTTTAATTGTGATTAGTCATAATTAATTGCAAAATGTGCAACTCATTAGTTCATTTTTTTAATCGATTGACAGCTCTTATATATATGGAAATAATTTAATGTAGGTGCCTATACAGTAAGTCAGGGAATCATTGTCTGGATTGTTTTGTTAAAAATAAAGAAATCAACAATTGCTGTAACTGGGCAAGCGACACGCTATTAAACGTTGTATGCTCCTGCATGTAATCTATCTCTTCAGTTTAATTTAATTTCAGTAATAATTAAACATATATAAAAGCTACTTTTTGAAATGTCATGTTATCTTTTCAGAGTAAAGAGTAATATCTAATTTTGCATTGAAAGAAATAAATATTTTGATCCATACCACAAACATATGTTATGGAGCGTCATGATGGAATGGATGATCTACAGTCCACTTTACGAACAGGAGAACAAGGAACAGTAGTCTAATAAACAATCACTACCGACTCAAATACTTGGAGAGACTAGGAACAAGGGAACATTACAACAAACTAGTTATACTCAGGGATGACAAAAGAACAAAACAAGGATCTATACTGAAAACAAAACTCATAGGTACAAAATTACATAATTAACAATGGTAAACAAAACACAAAATGTCCAATATAGTTGAGGCGGGCCACTGGCTAACCTCAAACCTACAACCTACAAATGCATAGTTCATAACTGCATGCTTAGCCCCTACAGCAGCAGAGCAGTCCAGGGAGCAGGGGAACACACTAAGACTTAGGAAGGGTGCTAAACCTAAGGAAACAACTAGACGAACACAAAACGAAATGGCCAGGGACACCAGCTGGTTAAACAGGAAAATAACAGACAGGACTGGACAGAGCAGGGACAAATCCTGAAAACATATTTCTCTGTGTCTGGTTGGAGTGAGGTAGGGGCAAGGTTAATCAAATATTACTCAAATAATGATAGGTGAAATTCGACTAGCAATTCTGCAACTCTCTGAAACACCCATACATAGTATTTACCTGTATATAATTCCTTTGGCGTGGAGGAACTGGAGGCCACAGATTATTTCAGATGCATAGAACCTGCGTTGACAAAAGTAAGATGATAGCATAATGTTAAGATATCAATTGAGTGAATAAAGTACTTTTTTGCATGTACAACAAAGGCAAGACCACAAGCTATGGACCACACTTACGTTGATCTTTGGAGGCTGAATTTGTGACAGTTCTGTATATGGAACATAAGGTCACCACCATTCAAGTACTCCATCACAAAGAAGAGGTTTTCCTATTGAAAGCAAAAGCACAGTTAAAACTGGTCTAAAAACTTAAAACTGTCCAAATTATGGATTCACAATGTACTACAGTATATCCTTAGCCTATTAAGGAAGTTCCTATAAATAAACATATTTGTACTCTTCCAGGGGTGGGATGTCTTGTGAGATTTTTTTGGTTTATTTAGCTAGAAGTTATTTTTTTGTATGAATCTATCTTTGAGAACCCTCAGTCAGTGTTTTCTATAAAGGAAGAAGGTTGATTCTTCCATCTCTGCCATCGGGTAAGTCAGTAGGGATGTCTTTTCATTGTCTAGACCAGGGGTCTCAAACTCAAACTAGGGGCCACTGGCTATGTGGTGTTCCCCAAAAGGGGCCACGTGAGAAATCGCTAAAAAAAGTGTCCCATCTTTTTCAACTTGAATTTTTAAATTTAATCAGTCATTAACTACATTCATTACATTCTGTTGACCTGGACAGTTTTTATTTATTGCTTACGACCAGAAACATGGCAGTGTTCCTGGTGAGTAAGATGAGTACCATTTGGATTTGAGGGAGGTGACAGTGGACGCAATCTTAAATGGCCTAGGCATGGCCATCATACTGAATCTGAATTTAGATTTATTTAGATTCACATGTGCTTCCAAGCAGACACATTACCCACTTGATCTGTTTTGACAACTCCAGCATGGAAGAGGGTAATTCTCGCAGATATCACGCAACCATGTCTAGGTTTCTGTTTACGTCTTGAAACTTTGATTTGAGGTAAGTGCTCTACTGTAAGTCTATATATAAGCTCCATCAGAAGTGTGCTTATTGGTATTATTGCGGTATGATTAAAATATTTTGAAAATGTTTAAAAAAGTAGTCATACACAAACTGCAAACATTTCAATAAGTTCTATATTGAAAACTATGAATATAATTTGCAGCACTATACCCTTTTTGTTCGCATAACCATTAAACATTAAAATAATGACATTATCAATACCTAGACATAGTAAACATATGAAAACCAAATCATCTCTTAACGGTTCAACTATTTACTGAACTTCAGACAAATATAAATAATACTGTCACATTGAAGTTACACTGGGAAATCCATAAAAAATAAGGAAACATGTCTAAACTGTTCTGTTTCAAGAATATATAAATACAAACAAACACGGGCATTCAATTAGGTCTGAGGCTGAGGCTAAATTAAATAGATTAAATAGTAATATAAAAACTGTCGTGTGGGCCGGATGTGGCCCGTGGGCTGGTAGTTTGAGACCGCTGGTCTAGACAGTGGGATATGAAAACTATGGGAAACGGGCTGGAATCAGAATAGCACTGAAATGTGCATGAGTAAAGGGACATGGATGGTCACCTTGGTCTGAAAGGTGCAATAGAGGTGTGTGAGGTAGGGGTGTTCCCAAGCCAGGGACAGCACCCTCCTCTCTACCATGGTACATTCCACATCATCATCCATGAGGACCACATCTTTTTTCAAAGCCTTCACAGCAAAAAACTGATTGGCAGACTTCAGTTCAGCTAGAAATACCTGAAAGAGTAAAAACTCAAGTTACAGACATCTTTTAACATCCCTCACACATTACACTAGAGGCTTCTTGTTACTGAAATAAAACAAACGTGCTCTTTAGTAAACTTTAATTAAACATTTGTTTAAAATCAAAATTCAGTCAAACTCAAACTTATGAGGTATGAAGGTGACCTTGCCAAAGCTGCCCTTTCCCAAAAGTTTGTGAAGGATGAAATCACCAATGGCGATCTTGGCGGGCAGATTGTGAAGAGGCAGCTGCAGCCCCCCCGTAAACTGCTGCTTGTCTGTGGTGATTTTCCATGCTGGGCTGAGCAGATCTGAAGAAGGAAACCAGAAAACATATTCTGGGCCACATCACTGTGCCTCACTTCACTGGTTTTCCTGGTTTACTTTCTTGCCCACTGACACTGTATGTGCCAGTTTCTTCATCAAGCTGCAAACATTCTATTGATGTGTTCCACTTCAGATGATGCTAGAAATGTTTCTGGTGTGGTTCTGATACCTTTACACTCTGGAGTGACTGAAGGTATGCTTGAGATACATCCAGATGGCTCTCGGATCATACCAGACTGGTCGATGCTAACTGGACCCTCTCGGCCAATGATTTCATTACTACGGGAGGTTCTGGCCTGCTTTATACACAAGAAACAAGTACTGTCAGTCCTGATGATTAGAATATTGATGAAGAATACAATCGACTCACTGTGTGCTCTTAATCCTCACTGGTATTTTTCAAGAGGCAATTTGCCACTGCAACAATACTAGTACCAAAAGTACAGTACTTAAAGGTGTTAGTTTTCCACAGGTATAAAAAACTGGTACCAGTGCTGAGTGACATCACAATGTTAAATTTGAAAAATGGCTATAGTATATAATAGTATACAAAAGACTTCTATTTCTTGTCATGCCATCCTGATCTTGTTGCATCTGTTCTTCAGACCAGATCACAGTTAAAGCTTTTCTTCTTCTGCAGAAATCTCTTCATTTGTCCACGCATCCATTATTATTACTTTCATCTTTTTTACTTTGTTTATGGTTGTTTTCTGAGTTTGTGACTTTTTCAGTTGTATTGTGTTTCAGAGGCAGGCTATTTGCAAAACCAATCAACAAAAAAGCATTAACAAGTCTCATCCAAAGTAATGAAGTGGAACTTTTTGGAACTTCTGGTACTTGAGAGTACTAGTTGGTTTGGCACTTTAGGTACTGGAACTTTTGGTACTGGTACACAGATGGAAGTCAATGGAAAATGGAAAATACCAAAAGTGCCATTCCAAAAGTTTGGTACCTGATGCTGTGGAAAAGTGCCCTAAAACTGACCTGCTGTGTGCTCTCAGTCCTCACTGGTACTCAATAAATTCAACCTGTTGCGCTCAATCTTCACTAGTAGTAAATAAACCAACCTGCTGTGTACTCTCAATCATAGCCAGGGCCTCCGCCATCAACTTCTGATTCACACCACACAAGTTGGCTACTTTCATCTGACACTTGTGATGAACATTCATACAGCATTCTGTTTGGACAGAAAATGCACAGAAAAGTCACAGAGGAAACCTACATTTGATTCAACCCTTTTAGACACAAATACCTGGCTATTAAAAATCCAGCCAAATCTTTTGTTTCTTTTTGTTTCTTAGTGAAAGATGTTGAAACTGTTACAACTACCTGGTTTTGAGATTAGTAATGTACGTGAGAAGTGATAAATAATGTTGCGTTACTTTTCTGCATTAATTTAGACAAACAACAGCTTGATGTGAGCTGACATCATGGGACTATCTCTTACCTTCACACTTGAGGCCCTGCCTGGTCAGCCCCCACAGCAGTGTGCCACAATGCTCACAGAATGTGGGGCTTTTGTAGTTGTAGACCTTAAACCGGTGTGGCATGTCGATTTTAAACCTCTCCTTGTGGATCTGTATGATAGTTCCATAAATCATCCTGACTGCTGCGTATATCCAAAATACCATTTCCATACTAATAATTATTGACCAAGGACAGCTAATTTTGCATAACAACTGATTCAAACTGATTTAATCATGCAAAATATCCAACAGTTCTGAAATGGAGTACTTCAGTATACCTCAGTGATGTAATTTCAGAGGTAGAACGACATGAAAATGGTTACATCTTTCATTGCCTTCTTGATACAGTAGCCACTCCAATTAGTTGGTTGGAGAGTTACATCATTGAGGACTGGTGGACACTGGCTATCCCACCCTAATGGAACTGGGAATATCCATAATACTATTAAGACTACACCCACATCAGCACGACATGGACAAGACCATTTGTGTGAGCCACCAAGGAGATGGAAAAAATGGAACAGGGTGGCTGACTCTTGTTCGACAAACTACCACAATTCTCTAAACACAAGTGTGGGTCATTCATTTTTAAATGGTTGTTTTCCATAGTGAAGTGGAATAAGAGACTGCGTGAGACTCAAGATCTCTCCTCACCTGGGTCTCTTTACTGTTGATGGCTGATCCAGTGCACTTGGCAATCACCTTGTCAATGCATTTCTTGTGGATGGCTGCATTGCATTCTGGGACATTGAAGAACAGGTATCAGATAGATGAAGTGTGCGGAAAACGGCTTAGGATTATGTGTGAAGGTACGTACGTCTGCATTGGTAGCCTTGTTTATTTAGACCCCTGAGGGAGAAAGACCATTGTGGTCAGCAAGTATGAGCAGGAGTCTGCAAGTAACACTAGTTATACGAGTATTACACACACTTTAAATACACATCAAATAAAATGGAAAGCATCATTACTGCCAGAATCTGTCCACTAATTACAAATAAACATTACTGTTAGCCTATATAAGTCCACAGCAGTCATAGAGTTACGATTAAGGTTAGCTATTTGGTAGATGTTTAATAGCAGGTATTATTCTAACACTGCAATGACAACCAATCCATAGAACGAAACCAAACTGCCCATCTGATACATAGGAGAGACTGTGGCATAGCAAAAATGAGCCACATAGAGCTATGGTAATCACATTACAGCAGCAGTGAAGCAGTAGTGAGGCTGGGAAGATCCAGCTGGCAGACCTACCAGACAAACTCCTTGCAGACGGAGCAAAAGGTGGGCTGGGGAAAGAAGGTGGCTGTGAACTCGTGGCACTTCACCACGTGAATCTTGGCCTGCTTTATGGCACCACGGCGCTGGTGCAGGGCGAAGAGGCCCTCACCGTCGGCACCTCTACCCTCATCTTTCACATCTGTTCAGTATACATTCAGCGCCATCAAACTCCTTGACATCATAATGCAGTACAGTTAGTATCTGAAAGACTCTAAAAGACTGTGGTGGACTGTGCATACCTATACGAAAAAAAACCACATGGTTCATATAAGGCTATCAAGCATTTTTCTTATTTCAATAATAATGAGAACGCGTAATTTTTTCTTAATATATGTCCACTACAAATGCTTATTGCTTCTTAATTAAAAATTACATTGCATTTATATTATTCTTATGAAATACATGTATGATCTCTCTACATTCAGTTGGTTTAATTAGACATAATAAAATTCATGTTATGTTTTCATAACACTATATGAATGCATTAACTGAAAAGGATATTTCCCAGTGTCCATGATTCCACTGAGTTCATTCAAAGAATTATACAAACAAACAATACTGACAAAACATTGATTTAAGATGCATTGTACATCAATGGAGAACTAATATATTTTATGGTACATTCATTTCGCATTCATTTTACAAAAAAGGGCATATATGTTAAATGACACTCTGGGCTCTATTTTTACACAAAGTGTAAAGCGCAAGGTGCATCTAACATTTATGGACGTGTGCAAAACCACTGTGCTATATTGACGGCAGAAAAAACAGACTTGCGCCAGAGAAAGGCATAAAAAGATTACCCTAACTTTTTTAATTAGTCAGAGGCATAACATGCAATAAACTAATCAGAATGGCACGTCACCTCACCTTTAAAAGGCAGAGGCACAGGAGCTACAGTGGATTGCTATTATAATGGTGCATTTACCCGACTGGTTTTCAGGCAAGGAAATGGACTTGTTTGTGCGTGAAGTGAAAATGTGCAAGCACATCACAAGCACAGTTCAGTAATTTTAATTTGTACAGTAGGCCTACTATAATTTGAAAAGTGTTTGAACCAGCAGTACTGTATTTTGAAAGAATCAATACAATTCAGTAAATAGTGATACTGTCCATTGTATCTTATATTCATGTAATACAATGACAAAGTCAATTAGATTTTAACCTGCCTGAGACATAAACAAAAAGAAAAATTGTGGGCGGATGTGATTACTATAAGTGATTTCCATTGTAATGTTGAATGATTTTTTTATTGATATGGCTTTTTCTTTACCAGTAAAGGACTAGTATTATAATAATTCGTATATGAATTAAATAAAATGAAATAACAAAAAGCCATTGTGTACATCGTGTACCTGTGTCTTTAGTAGGCATTGTGCACCTGCAGGTTTCCAAAATGTGCCATTTAAATTTTGTTTAATTACATGCCACTGTCTTTAGACGTGGTTTTTGTCAGTCAAAGGTGCAATGTCATTTCATTGCCTTCAAAAAGCAATGTGCCGACAATGAGCTCGGCTACACTTAAAAAAGACCATCCCTGCAATCAAGAAACGTGCAAAGTCATTTGTTATTTTGAAAATGGCCATCCTTGGCATAAAAATGAGCGGTATGCTGGAACTAGCAACCCACTTTGCGTCACGCTTTCCGCTGGCTCAATATAGGGTCCCTTAAATTAATATGAATCGTGAATTTATTTTGATTTATTGTTTTATTTTATCATATATAGAGCTTATATAATTTGGGTAAAACACATAAGACTTTTTAAAAGACTATCCAGATGGGTACAGTTGCAATGCATTATGCCAAACAAACCTATTGCTTTGTTTAATATCTTTTTCACGTTATGACAGTAGGCATAAAGTTAGAAATTTGACACTACCCAATTTACAAATGAGGTCTTTAAAAATAACATTACTTTACATTAGCAAATAGCTGTGCAGCAGCAAGCCAGCAGCGGCTTCATTTATTTATGTTCTGTTATGTTACTGTCAAGCTGGGGTCTGGCAACACCTTAAAACTGCATAAAATATTATTACAACCACTCAGCCTTCTCTGCTAGACATCAACAATGAAACCTGCATCCAGAGGCCCACTGATGTCACCAAGGACCCATCACGCCCCTCACACAACCTGTTTGTACCTCTGCTGTCTCATAGGTGGTTCTGTAGCCTCAAAGCCAGGACAGTCAGGCTTAAAAACAGCCTGTGCTTGCACATATCTTACTATGCAATTGCAATTTTCTCATAATACTGTGAACTGTCACAACTATATTTGTTCTTACAATCAGTTTATGACAATTTCAGATGACACTATTGAGTATTAAGTTATTAAAGAGTGAAGCTATCTAATCATCTAGACTCACCACTGTTTTGCAGTAGGTAGGTGGCCTCCATTTGCAGTCTGCCTATTGGTTTCATCTCCACCTGGTTTCAAGGAGTAAATTGTATGTTCATAGCCTGCTAGCTCCTGTCATCCCAAAATTCACACAAAAATCCAGCCTGACATTCACACACACACACACACACACACACACACTCATGTACCTATCTAAATGGGGACTTGAGAAATGTCCCCAAAAGTAAGGAAGTTTCAGATTTTACCACACTTTGGGGACATTTTGTGATCTATGCAAACCCACACACACACACCCACAAATTTGCGTACATATCCAAATGGGGACCTTCTATTCATTTCTATGGGAAAAACCCTAATCCCAATCATGACACCCTTAACCCAAACCCAGCCCTAACCTTAACCATAAGTAACCCACCAAAATATAAGAATTTTGACATTTTTAGTTTCTTGATTGCATTCGCAGATTTTTATTACATTCAAATTATCCAAATGGGGACCTGAAAAGATGTTCCCAAAAGTAGGGAAATTTTAGGTTCTACAAGACTTTAGGGATATTTTGGTCCTCAAATGTGATCTATGCAAACCCACACACACACACTCACTGAGACTTTCGTACACATTCCACAAACAGGCAGGACCAATCCTTCACATATTCATGTGCAGCTCAATCATGGCTTCCATCCACACTCACCCAGATCTCCAGCCTGCTATTTTCCTTCTTGCAGCGTGCGGCCAGCTGGTCTAGATCCACAGTCGCCTCACTCTTAAGCTCAGCTGTCTTGTCCTTTACTACCACATGCATCATGTGGTCTTTTTGGAGGTGGGCGTCGAATGTGGAACACCAGGGAGGATACATAGTGGGCTTCACCTGCTTATAAACCTGCCCCTTCTCTGCCGAGCAAAGAGCCAACATGCAGACAGCTATGTCATTAGACAATAACCTGTAATAACATTCACATTTCCTATTCTGCATTTTAATATCTAAAATTGAGCTGTAAAATATGTTGCAGATCCTTTAAATTACATTTTTAAATCAATCTCAATAGGAACCTTTCTTTAAAAAACCTGGCAGTGTCAGTAAGATCTGCTACCCTGCTCAAGGTACCATCCGCAAGCACTGCTCCCCAGGCACTCATGTAGCTGCCCCCTGCTGTGTCATGTTAAAAGCAGAGGAGACATTTTATTGTTGCGTGCTGTGGTACGTCAGCAATGACAAATAATCACCTTTTATTCTCTCTCTAATATATGCCAATATAATTATAATTTCTGTACTTCCGGATTTCAGCAGTGCATAGGTATGACGGCAGTGTGTGGTTCTGCAGGCCAAACCTCTGTACCTGCGATTGGAAAGTCACCTGTTCAAGCCTCAGCTGGATAGTCACATGCCTGTGGGCACCTTGGGAAAGGGCCTGTAGTCCCAGCTCCAGAGGCCCTGCACAATGGCTGACATTGTGCTGTGCATTGTGCTTACTCATTGCCACACTACTCAAGTGTCAGGACTAATCTGTGCTTTATATGGAAAATGTTAAATTTGATGAAAGATTGGCACAAATGCTTCATACTACATATGGACACGCTAAGCATCTTTAAGAGTAAGGGGCAGACACTCTGCGCACCTGTCTCCACAACCTCCTTCATGTACACAGCACAGTATGGACTCAGGACCTCCTCATGGTATGCCAGGCCTGGGTCCATCTTGAAGCAGGAGAAGCCAATCTTCAGGACAGCTGCCATAGCTTCTTGTTCGCTGGCTGGAGGCGTGAGTACATCATACAATATTTAAAATGAACCTGGAAACAACTCTCAAGCATTAGCTGTTTCAGATGTACTTGTGAATATTAATGAAAATTAGAGATGCGCCAATCGACGAGTTTTTGGAATCGGACGATTTTCAGCCTGATCAGTGATCAGCCGATCAGTCACACATATTTCTGATTTCAAACTGATCTTACGCACGTGCAATACGTCATATGCACAGCCACACACAGACACCCATATCCCAGTCGCACATGCACTTACAGACGCACTGAAATGTCCGTACTTTGGAAATTCTTCAGTGTGAGCGAAGTGGACACAAAATTCACTATCTGCAATAAGTGTAAGGGACTTACAATTCAAAGATATTTAACACAGCAAATTTAATTAAACATATAAAAACTCATCACCCCAGTGAACATGTGTAACAGAGTGAATGTGCATCTGCTTTTATCCTATATAATTACCCAAAGGTCTATCAGCTACTTTTGTTTTGATACCTGGCTGTAAGGCTGATTGTTTTTCCAATATAATTCCCCCTCCCACTAGTGACACTGCCACGCAGTGTAGCCTTCTGCATGCAGAACCAGAATTAAACCAGGATTTTTAAAAAATATTGAGTGGTCTGTTAATTTTTACTAGTTTTACTAGTACTAGTTTAATTTTTTTAGTTTTTACTATGGCTGTAACTTACTTGGCAAATAATTATAAAACAAGATTAATACTACATTAATAAAAATAAAGTAGATCAAAATAGAAATTAGGTGGTTATCAAGTTCCTAAAAAACAAGCTCCTTGATTTCATTGGCAATCCCTTTTTTCCACTGACACTAAAATGAGGATGCACGTGAGTCTGTATGATCCTGGGAAAGGTATGTCACTTATACCTGTCTGTATATCTATGGGTGCCAGTTATATGTGCTCATATTACAGCAGTAATATGCTTCTCTGCATATTCATGCTCATCTCTGCTGTTATTCAAAGAAACAGCCCCTGTGCAGACAATCACACTATATTAGCAGCTATGGTAACAGAACTACTAACTGAATTCTAATGCGTAGCTGGCAACTTTCTGTCTGAAACTAAATTATGACAATGTTTATGAATCCGTTAACTGGAAGCAGGCTGTTTAAGCAATAATACAAATGTACCATCCATTTTCTGAAATTGTTTATCCTTCTAGGTTATGGGGGGGTCTACGGGCATGGGGTGTGAAACGGCCCAGGATGGGGGGCCAGCCCATCATAGGGCAATTTAGTAATTCCAACTACATTCAGCAAATTTTTGGATCTTGGGGGAAACCGGAGCACCTGGAGGAAACCCCACAACAAAACAGGGACGGACACACACACACACACACACACACGCACTTGAACCCTGGTCCTAGAGGTATGAGGCAACAATGCTAACCACTACACCACCATGCCACCCCTACATGTGAACCAAAAGAGGAATACAAATTTCTAACTAATGCACCCCACCCCCAACCTCCAGTTTCTGGGCCCCTGAAATTCTTCCCCATTCTCCCCCCTTAGAAACAGCGATGCAGAGAGTTGCCTGTCCAACACATTCAAGAACATACAAGAAGCAAAACTTGGCACTTGATGAATTGGGAACATAGCGAGGGTGTCTGGATGGTATTATCAGTGGTTTAGCTGTGTGTGAACAAGAATAAAGAGAGTCTCTGAGTCTTCTGATAGAAATACGTTGCTGGTTAGATTGATGAACACATGGATGAATGAACATTTATTATCACACTGCCACTTTCTAAAAGCCCTTGCCAATGGCCTTTCCAAAGTTAGCATGTTTTTATGGTAACACTTTACTTGAGGGGACATGCAGTCAAGAACATGCCAAACCAACAATCGGTGATATAACTCTAACTGTAAAGCCATGTTGGCCAATCAGAAGCCTTATTACCTGTTCTGCCAGGCTAAAAACAGCTATTGTAAACAGCAAATGGCCCACACTCTGAAGTCAAACAAAGTAGATAACGGAGCACACTGACATTATAAGCCAAAAACTGTTTCTCTGTCTACACTGTGACGTTGAAAACGTCTCTTGAACATTTTCAGTGACCTAAAATGCCATTCACATGTAGACAGAAAGCCAAAATGCACAGAAAATGCTACATTTTTAAAAATACCCATGTACATTTGGACAAGGCCTTAAATACACAGGGCTAACAAGGGAGCACAATGAGAGGCAGTTGGAGTAAATGAGACTAATACATAACAAGCATGGCTCATCAGAGCCACACTGGGGAGAAAACAGGAGGGGCAGGACGGCAGGGCGTGACACCTAGTTATAAGATGTGCCAGGACAGCATTTTAAAAAGAACAATAACATGTATAACACCTAACATAACAATGTTTAACTTCATACATGTGCAACCCCTCTTAATTTATATATTTTTGCTTATTGTGTTATGTGTGTAACTATGCACTTGATGTTATGTGAACAAATTTCCCTAATCTAAAATGAAGCCATAGGCTTAACTACACATTTAACTACACGTATTAACGATTACATACGATTTAAATACACGTATTTAAAAACATGTGTAATGGCACACTCCATAATCATTTACATTTACAGCATTTGGCAGACGCCCTTAGCGCTTTAAGATTCTACAATGAATTTTCCCGGTACTAGCTCAATAAAACCAAGCCTATGAATACCATCGATCTAATACTCTTGGGAAAGTGCTTTTTTTTTCTAAAAAGAAAAGAGCTCAGAGTATGATACCAGAAGTGCTAAATCGACTTAACTTTCAGCAGAGCCATACTTCTGTTTGGACACAGCCTAGCTATGTCACATGATCATTTTAAGGAAGGCTCTGTGAGACCAGCTGTCTGCAAGTCAAGAGGAGACCCAGAGGGTCAGTGTGCTATTAATAATCATGTAATACTACACTCTCAAGCAGAAATCCATGCCCAAACATCACTGCAGTTCACAGGAAAACACCAAACAAATGCACACTGATAAAAAAGATATATATGACAAACCATTTTATACTTGTATACTTATTCTACTAAAATGTAGGTAAAATTGTCAAATCTATTGATGTTACAAAAAGTAGCCTATCCTTTTAAATTCACCAGAGACAGATTTGAACATGGCATTGTAAGGTTCAGTGCATCACAATAAGGAATACTAAGTTGCAAGAGGGTAAGAGGATTTTTGCCTTTTATTCACGAAAACTTGGACACGGTTAAAGGCCTTTGCAGTGCCAGGTGGGTTAGCACTAGGCCTGTGTGATATTGTGATATGATGATACTATTGGTAACCGATGATATCAGACTAGTAACCTTGTGTCAAACGTCCGATTATTGCCATTGTCTGGGATCAGCACTTGTTTCTTGTTTAGAGCTTTTGTCATAAAATATAATTGTTCCTTCTCTAAGTTACAATGATGAACAAACATAACTCTTTTTCTACTTATATTATGATATATTATAACATTTTGTTCATATTTTGTATTTGTAATATTTTGTAAATATTTAATACATCATTCAAATATTCACAGTGTAGGTAGGAAAAAGTATGTGATTCCCTAGGCTAATGTCTAACAGAAGCTAACCAGAGTCAGGAGTGAGCAAACCTGGAGTGCAATCAATGAAGCAAGATTGGAGGCGTGAGCTGACTTGATACTAATCCGCCATTTCATTAAAACCACTGACAGGTGAAGTGAATTACACTGTGTCCTGGCATTCATGTTGCAGAATGTATAGATATCATGGCAATGGTATTCACTGATGGCAGTGGCCTCTTTCAGCAGGATAATGTGCCCTGTCACACTACAAAATTTGTTCTGAAATTATTGAATTTGCTCTGAAATTATTTTTTACATGAAAATGAGTTCAAGGTGTTGACTTGGCCTCCAAATTCCCCAGATCTGTCAAATGCGTTGGGACAAAGGATGCAGGAACAAGCAGAATGAATAAATGAATCTAAAGGGATGTATTAAACACAAAAAAGGTACAATACTGAGAATAAACAGGATCTCAAGGGAATCAGAGCAGGGTTTTTTAAGACTTTAAAAAAATATATAATAAAATTTAAAAAGGGAAGGCAAGCACAGGCTACACAGGGGTATAGACTTTGCTGAAGGATCTGGTAAACACAGGACTGGGAAGCAATTAAATACATAATTAACAAGGGAGAAAACAAGAGGCTGCTAGGTGTAATTAACACAAGGGCAGGAACGAGAGGTAAGAGGCACCAGGTATATTTCTAACAAGCCATGCCAGGGAGAAGACAGGAGGATTATGAATACATGGCCGGCATGACATGAGAAGATCTCAACCTGATAGAGCATCTGTACTGGACAAGTTGGATCCATGGAGGCCCAACTTTGCAACTTATAGGACTTAAAGAATCTGCTGCAAACATCTTGGTGCCATATACCACAGAACACATTCAGAAGTCTTTGAGTGTGTGCCTTGATGGGTTGTTTTGGTGCTAACCAAACACCTGCTCCTGAGTCCTTCATCCCATCCAACATCAGATGAGGTATGCAGCTTTTTTTTTCCGATTAATCATTTTAAAAAATTTGGCTGATTATTGATTGGTAAAGTTTATGGATCGAACTTTTAGGCTAATATGGTTTTGCTCTAGCCTGTTTGAAGTCCGGAGTGGTATTCTGATACTAGTCATGTGTCCTGTGTTAATGTTTGTTGGGTGTTTTCATCCTGTCCTTCCTTGTCCTATCTCATGCAGTCTTATCCTGTCCAGGGGCTTTGGATCCTTCGGCCCCGGGGTGGGGCTAGTCCAGTGACATGCGGTGAGGTTCGTGGCAGTCACTGGCTCTTTCAGAACAAAAATTCCAAAAAAAAAAAAGCGTGCTATAGTCAACTTGATTTTCTGATTTTTCATGATTTTTAGCCAATGTACTGGCAATAATAATTCCGTAGGCTCATGCACGTACCCTTCATTGATGCATCTTGTTCTTTTTCTATGAGGTTATATCAGATCAGCAAGACTAAATTTCTTATAGACATTAGTGAAATACATTACCTATTCTATGGAAAGTGAGCACATATAATATAGGTGAGTGCAAACATGACATTAGTAACTGTTGTGTCGGGTGCCGGGGGTGGAGCGGGGAAGCATAACCAGGAGTCCACAGGGTGATGATCACAGAGGGTTTATTAGACACACAGAGGAAACAGCACAGAGCAGCGTAACAATGTCACTGCCCGGACTGGGGAAACAAACTTAAACGCGGACTTAAATACACTGGACTAATGACATGAACGAGGAACAGCTGAGAAACAGTTGGATTAACACAAGGTTAATGATGGGGCGTGGCACACAGGAGGATCAGACGGGCTGGACGTAACAGAAACATACAGAAAGAAAGCAAAAGGCATGCACTCAGTGCTGTTAGTGAGGGATCGTGGGCTGGGAGATGAGGCTCTGCTCCTCGCTGTTGCACCTCTCACAGCTCCTCTCTCAGTGTGGCAAGTACAACACTTATTATTTATATGTGAAAAAACACAGAGTCACCCTAATCACAATAGCACATTGCAAGGTGTGCTGGTATCCTGCATAATTAACTGCCTGGCCTATGGTATCACAAAATAAACAAAATAGTATTTAAAACATTTGCCTCCATTCTTTGGGGACAAAATAGGTTTGCATATTGCCAAGTAAGTGTGCTTATTTTAAGATTAAGATTACAGTATTAACTTCAAGCAAATAAATTGCAGGAGGAAACCTGCATAACACAGGCAATACATGCAAACTGCATACACACAGAGCCCAAAGCAGGATTATAATCCCAAATCCCAGGAGACGTAAGGCAACAATGCTACCTATTGAGCTACTAGGATACCCCATAGCACATATCTCTTTGTGTTTTGATATGTGCATGTATGCACCCTGTGATGGACTAGCAGTTCCGTTCAGGGTGTAGCCTTGTGCCCTGTGCTGCGTGGAAGAGACTCCACCCTGCAACCCTGCCCAGGACAAGATGCAAAATATGGAATGCTGTTGTGCTTCCACATCCATGCGCCCCCAGGAATACCCAGCTTTAAGAACTCTATGATCAAAAATATCAACTGATGATACAACACCTATTTGGAAGGAAGAGGTTCAAACACCTGCAAGGCCTTTCATCTCCTGAGATAGCCTCCATCAAAGGACAGTGTAAAGGTCAAGCACTGAGATGACCTTTCAAAGTGTTTATAGGTCTGAAAGTCTATAACCCCCCAAAACCCCAGAAAGCCTGACCACCCCCCCCCCACCCGCAAACTCCGAGTATAATCACTTTAAGGAATATCCTGTATTCTACATGTCCTACTGAAGAAATTTTCTTTATTTCTAGTGGATAATAATACACTTGCCATTCTGTGTCCCTAAAACACCGACATAAAATGCCACTGCTAGGATATTTAATCCTTACTTCATCCAACACTATAACAAAGGAACCAATACACCCACCCTTTCTGTACTAAAATGTAATACCCATTTTCTGACTCAGATTTCACCATAAGGATCAAGTCAATACATTCTTCTCCCACCAGATTGACAAACGGATCAGTTCACCCTGTCATTTAGGTGAATAACTTGGCCAGTCTTGGCTTCTGAGTCATTTGTCATCATAAGATCATCCCCATATGTACCCAATAATAAGCAAAAGCCCTGGTCAAATAAAATTTTAATCGAACTAAAATGCAATCAATATAGATTTATAAAAGTATAAAAAAGTATAAAAACGGACAACAGTTAACTGCAGCCACTCTTAATAAGATCAAATACATTAAATAAGACTCTAATTTCTAAAGGGATAATAACTACATCTTATGAAAAGACACCAAAAAGAGATAATAAAAAAATCATAATTATCATCCAAGGTCGCTTGTATACAGCTCCTTGGAATTCCTGTCCCTGTTTAAACAAATTTACTTGCGAGCATTTCATTTGCATTATTCCAAGAAAAAGATTGTATATAAAGTAACCATGGGTGATCTCGTGAAGTACGGGAACGATCCCAGCGCATACTACAGATAGCGAGGCATAGGTGATTTTCGTGATTTTCATAGCTGATCATTTTGACACTGTATTTAAACCGGAGGATTATCCGAATTATTTTTCCGAGTAATGTACAGTATGTACATAGTTTAGTTTCCGAGTCTGTTTCATATTAAACAATTAAACGTACAAGCTTGATATGTTGCGGTTTAACACACAATAACCCCCTTTAGAGTCACGTGGGTAATTATAAACATCTGCTTCGCTCAGTCATCGGACTAAAAAATGAAGTAATGGTTAAAAGAAAAAGCGAGGGAAGTACAATGTTAATATATGCTCCACCGGCAGACACAAACAAAAGCAGATAATATAAGATAACATTGTACAAATAACATAAACGATAGATCTATCTAAAATACTTACCTTAAAGTGTGCTAAAATTAAAGGATATAATTTTAAAATCCGCAGTGTCGTGCTGTCATGTGGGCTTTATGCCATACACTTTATACCATACACTGTCTCCATACACTTCGGACAGCTGTGCCGTTTAACTCACTGCTCTGTAACATGGTGGGCACCAGGCGCTTGTAGTCACGCCTCTGGCTGCGCCGATACTAGAAATTACTTTCAGGGGTTACTTCCTCCATTGTAAAAGTGACTACAAATAGACCTCCGATTATTAAATAACGTCGCGAGATCAGTGGAATGCAATACAGTGCATTACGATGACTATGAGTCAATGAATAAATGACGGGGTGAGTAATTATGTTATTTGTTCAACCACTATTCATTAACCCACCGTTTATGTGTATTTAACTTGCTAAAATTACACAGCAAGATGTTAAATTTCATCTTCTGCTGAAATATGAATAATACACTACACCAGGAGGTTAAAGTCGTCCAAACAAATGGATTTCTTGTATAAAGCAATATGAGTTTTATTGCGTTTTAAGTGTTAACACCTATGCCCCTGAAGTACAGTGCAGAGATTAATTAAAAAGACTCAAGCTACACATAAATACAAATACAACAAATAAATGCATAACATCCCCGCGACCCTGAACGGATAAGCAGGTTGGAAACTGGATGGAAATGCATAACATCCACAACACAATCAAATTTAATAAATACAATGGAAATAAAAATAACGTGCTGCGGTGGCTTCGATCTATATCATATTACTATACGCACACTGGTTGCCAGTCTCTTCAAGAATCAAGTATAAAATTATTCTCATCACCTTCAAAGCCATTCAGGGTTTAGCTCCTGATTATTTGTCTGAGCTTTCCTTACACTCCTGCCTGTGCATTAAGATCATCCGATGCAGACTTGCTCACTGTACCTAAACACAGGTTATCAACTATGGGTGGCAGAGCATTTAGTGTAACAGCTCCTAAACTTTGGAATGCTCTGCCGCATAGTCTCTGTAAGGAAAAATCTGTTATCCATTTTAAGCTCCTGAGGGTTTTTGGGGTCTTAATATTGGTTGCTTTCTGGTTTATTTATTGATTTCCAATAAAACCCATTGAACCAATGGATTGAAAATATAAAACTGAGCTCAAAATGTGATGCTTCCTTGTGAAAAAAGTACAATGGCAAGCAGAAGTAGGAAAAGCAAGTAACACTTCTCAAAAGAATCCTTAAAACGACTTATTGAGGAGGTGGTCAAAATATATTTCTGCAATGTTGTGCAACATACCACACACAACAAAAACAGCACAGAGAGGGAAATCTTAGATCTCCCACTCCCAAGGACCTGTGTAGGCAACAGAATCACATATTTCACATGCCCAATGAACGTTCTACAGTAGTGTGTGTTCTTTGGCCTGCAATATTATACCTTTCCTCAGCGATGGTTTGTCAACAGGTGCAGGTGTGATTCAAGGGGTTGCAAGTATGAATAGGGTTGAGGGTTCCATTTACTGCACCTACACTTCACAGCATCTCCTCTTGCTAGACATTTTACGCAGTTACGCACATAGCGCAGCAGAAATGTCATTAATGCAAGCACAGATGCAGGACACAGCAGTCGTGCTGAAGCCATGTGCATCTGTAGGTCTTCAGGACGCCACCAGGTGTAGAAGAGCTGTCAGAAGTTGCCTGGTGCACTGAGTGCAAAATACAGTGTGTTTCTATTTTCAGTTAATCCTGGACCAGACGAAGGAGGCTAATTTTCTCACCCTAGGCCAGCCTGTATTCCTCTATGAATTGTTCATAACTGAGAATCCAGGGGGTTACTGGCCAGCCACAAAACAGCATTTACTGTAGATAAACAACTTGGCTTCCTGGATGGCATTGTCTCAACTTCTGTCTTTAGTTAACTTGCACAATTCTCTGCCATTGCTGGTTGTGAAAGGTGACTCACCTTCCCAATTCAAAAGATGCGATTGAATACAGAGCAATTTTCATAGGTTAGCTTGTTATACAGGGTACAAGGGTGGTTCAGAATTCATGAATTGTGCTCCATTTCAGTCATCAACTGGATTTGGAATTGACATTGCCATACCCTGGAAAATGTTGAATGTTGACAGTAAGGAGAATATCGTATATATGTACTAGTGAGTGAATTTTATATTTACATGATTGCAAAATAAAAAAAATTCATTCATGGCACAGCAGAACACACCTTTACAACAGGACAGCACAAGACATAAGATTCTGGCTAGTTGTTGAAACACTATGCAAATGTTCAGAAGAAACATCTCTTGAAGTGCAGCTCTCAGAATTTCCACTGGATCTTTATTTAAAACAGAACAGCTTTACTTTAAGAGGTGTAATTGCATTTTGCCAACCGGCTACCAGAAGCTCTCTCTGAAGGTGTCAGGAACAGCATTAGGTTAATAAACTATAAGAGAATTATTCTAGTTTACTAGCCTAATGCTGTTTCTGATGACAATCCTCCACCTTTAATCCAGGCATGGGACCAGCACCTAGTTGGGCTGGCTTGCCTCCTTAAGTGGCTGGGTTAGGCTAAACTATGTGCATACTGTACATTACAAAGATTAAAGCAAATCATCAAACAGGCTACTGAACCACACGCATAATACAATAGTCAAATAGACAAAATCTTTTTTAAATGTTTGTTGTAACAGCTCAATAATTTTAAGAACACGTACTCTAATGTGGATGCGTTAAACTATATACACGATTTGTCATATGTCAAATATTATAATATTGCAAATAAACAGGCTAGATGACCTGAGCTTATATATAATTAGGAAATACCAAAACAGAACTAGGCTACAACCAGCCATTCATTCATTCATTCAGTGTGTTTTATATTTTTTGGTATTTTTCAACTAGGCCTAGGCTACAAAAAATGGCCCCATTTTAAATAATAATTAAAAGGCCTTTTAGTGTAGAGTCATTAACCTAAAAACAATGTCGCCCCAACAACGGAGGACATACCCAGAATTCATTGCAACAAATCTACGACAACAAATCTGATACACAGCTCTTCATGCAGGCTATTTAAAGGCATCCGAAGCACCTTGTGCTGAGAGAAGTCATTCAAAATTCGTCCAGCTTCTTTGCTCTCTCATCCTTTATTGACAACAGGGCTAACCCACTACGCCTCTCTTGACACATTGTGCTCCCGAATTTTTAATTAATGTAAGTTTAGAGGAAAAGCTACGGTGGCCCAGAAGGTCAAAACACACCCACATTTAAAAAAACAGAAGGACATTTCAAAAAACACAACGAAATTTCAAAAACACAACGACATTTCAAAAAAGACACCCACATTTCAAAAAACACAACGACACTTCAAAAAACACACCCACATTTCAAAAAACACAACGGTATTTCAAAAATCACACCCACATTTCAAATAACACAACGACATTACAGAAAACACAACAACATTTCAGAAAACGCAAAGGGTAGGACCACACTTCTTGTTCGTGATTGGATAGTACCCTTGGAGTCATAATGATACTGTCCAATCACGAACAAGAATTGTGGCCCTACCCTTTTCCTGTTTGTGATTGGACAGTACCCATGTCACTCAGGACAGTTCATTTCTTGTTTCTCGTATTATTATTACTGCGCGAATTTTAAACTGTAAGTTCCCTTGGATAAGGACAATACGGGAGTATTTTGATCGAGGGCATTCATATCTCAAAATAACGAGATACTATTTCGAAATGACGACTTAGTATCTCGAAATAATGAGATACTATTTCGAAATAATGACTTAGTATCTCAAAATAACGCGGTGAAGTCCGTTTTAGGTTGCTTTGATCTATGAACTGTCAATGCATTACTGTCCGAATAATAAAATAGTAACATTTTATATTACTTAATATAAAAAATTCTTTCAATCGCTTTTTAGTAAACATGTTGATGATTTTTTATTGGGGCGTAATTCACAATGTTTATTAAACTGACTACACAGCCAACATACCAACAAAGTTGCCGTCATA
>JAODKL010000062.1:27495357-27514097 GCA_026780765.1 Petrocephalus schoutedeni
ATGTTCATTTGCACAAAATAAATGTCACTTTGACAATGAAACATAAATATTCTCATTTACAAATAAAGTTATGAATGGAGTTCTTTGTAAAAAATGTGAGTAATGTACACTTTTTGGATTAAAAAAAAATCTATATAAAAATATATATATATATAAATATATGTGTGTGTGTGTATGTGTATATATATATACACAGTATATGTGTGTGTGTGCGTGTGTGTGTGTTTTGAGCTGGTAGCCCTTGAGCCATTCGGGAATCTTAAGGTAGCCCTCGGCTTTAAAAAGGTTGGTGACCCCTGTTATAGACAATATATTTTCACCAGGTTAAATATATCAATCCAACTACATAAAAAATACATGGACTAATATATTTACCAAACACCAATATATTTAAAATATATTTTAAATATACAGAAACTGCCGCTTTGGTATATTGCAGTATATTTCTAAAAATTCATTTATATATTGAAAATACATTTTTCATTATATTTATTTTCAATATATGCAAACATATATTAATATATTAATATATTAAATTAATATATTTCTTATATATGACAGGTATACCAAGAATTATATGATAGTATATATAATAAATTATATTTCATGCACAAACGTGACATGGCAGCAGGCAGCTATCATTACAGTGTCTAGGGAGCAGTTTATGTGGGGGCAGTACCTTGCTTAGGATAATTCAGTGGTAACTTGCTGGTCAGGCTATTGAAATAACCTTTTGAACACCTGCCCAAATCCTTAAACTTTAGGCCACCACTGCGCTGTATGTATTTGGTTGTTCTAATTGTCACATAAATTAATAACTGGAATTTAAAACAACCTAATTCATTTAAATATATTTGGGAATATATAGGCAATGTATTGGCCTATAGTTTATTTATAGGGTAATATGTGTAATTATATTTAAATATTTGTTTTATAATATGCTGACAAATCGATGTATTTACAATCATATATTTCACATATACTTGAGGAATATATGCTATGTGAATATATTGCTTAAAATATATTTTTAAATACATTTTTTACAATATAGATTCCAATATACTGCGATATATTTAATTTCCATATGTGTCTAGCCCACAGAAAAAGGTCGAAGGGGAAACCACATGCTAGCTTTCCTGGTCCTTCCCAAAAGTCATCACAGATGACATTGTTAGGAACCATTGAATTTAACTCAAAATTTTTATATAATTGACTTTATGGTAGTCCATACTGTAGAGTGGAAGGGCAGTCGTTTAAGTAAGGAAAGATAAAGGTAGCATCCTAGAAACTCATTCCTGAGAACCTGTTTAATAACAGAGAAACAAACACATTATTTAACATGAAATCTCTCGTGATGTAGTTGTGACGCTTGTACTGGCTTTAGAAGCTCATGAATTCCCCAGCGGGCTTTGGCTTACTAACAGGACACCTCCAAACTGTATGCACTTAGGATGTTTGTGTGGTACTTATAAAGATGTCTCTAAAAGAGAAAAAAGGATGGCAAGTCATTGCGGGGCACACAAATTCAGACACACACTATGGGCAGCTTAGATACACTGATTCACAAAGCGAGAGCAGGATGTAAATCTACACCCCAGAGGTGGGACCCACTCAGCCACCCACTTGTCTGAGCAGAAAAGTCTGCAAACTGTGTTGCAAACTGGCCCTGCAGGAGCAGAACCGGAGAAGCCCATGCTATGGGTTTTGGATTAAGTACTTGTTCCTTCCTCAAAGTGCATTGAATGGGACAGGAGAGATTCATCTCTCTTGCTGACTCTGATGTCAACAAATAGTGTGTTTGTTCCAAAAGCCAAAAGCCCAGGGCTGATGCAGGGGACCATATTCTGTCACAGATTCACCAAGCACTGTTTTAATTCTCAATCAATAAGCTGAATCTCCCTCCAGTCTGGGCAGGTTTTAGAGAATCAGGGTGATTCATGGTGATTGTGCTTCATCATCAGGATGGAGGAGGATTTTGTTAATTTCTTTTTATGCTGCCTGCTCTTCTCCTTTTGTCAGTATTTTCTATCCAGAAATTGATTTTTTTACACTTTCGATTATGGCATTATCGGGATTGAGCAGATGTTCATGTACTTTAGCAAAAAGGTAGCAAGGAACGGGCTGGAGTAGATCGTGCTTTTAAAAGTCAAATGGGGATAAGGGCATTTCCATGTGTTACACTCATCTAACATGGGATAGTCCGAATCACATATAGTGTCTTTTCTTTATTACCCCACAAAACAACAAAGGTAACAGTATGAGGCAGATACGAGAACACAGGTAGCTGGGGGCTGTTACTGCAAGCGGCAATGAGACGGAAACACAGGCCCAACCTCCTATTCTCACAGACATGAACAATAAATCTGTTCAAGGCTGGTTTTTTGGGTTAATGGAACCTTCAGCTCAGTGGGGATTGAAAACTCAAATTTCAATCATATCCAGACATAGTTTTCATCATGAAATATGTTAAAAGACATTTTCCTGTCTACCACACAATATTTTGTGAAATACCTCAGGCCTTATTTTATCTATCCGTCCATCATCCATGAATCTTCCTTCACTCTGAACCTCTTATTCAGTGCAGGATTTGCTTGGAGCCTGTCCCCGGACCTACAGGGCACATGGCAGGGGACACCTCGGATGAGATGTCAATGGCCTTATTTTAGAAACTCCTATTATAGATTTATAGCTCATAAAAAGCAGCTGTAACTGTGCCGCTGACTTTCTGTTTCTGTCCTCTATAACTCATCAGGACCTTAGGCGAATTTGATCCCTCCACCCTCTGTGTCTCTTTTCTCCTTTTCTTCCGTGAATTACGCCTGCTAGGTTAATTGGCAGCATTTGCGGTAGAAATAGCAGGATCGAATTGCTGTGGCCTCTTCCCCCATCTGTCGCCAAAGGCCTGGGCAACATCGCAGGCATGGAAAGCTGGACACGTCCCTGCTGTGAGCAAAGTGTAGGTGCCAGCATCGAGTGGCTGCTTTCCTGCCTGGAGAGGTTAGTGGTAGATGAAGGGGGTTTCGCTTTTGATTGCTATTGATCTAGTGTTAGTGAGGTTCACATAACTCACATCAGTCCCCTGGCCCCTAACCCCAAAACCTTCGAGCAGCAAGGCCTTGCTATATGTATGCGCCTCAGGTACCAGCTGCTGTCTGGGAAAAAGGCTATTCTGCTAAAGACCCTATTTTTCACCCCTGAAATAATTAACGTGCTTTTCCTCCGCCTCAGAGATGCGAGTCTCTAATAAACCTGGTATGGGCAGGAGGGGGAGATAAGAGAAGGGACAGTATGCGATGAATATAAATCACGCTGCAGTAAAAAACCGGCACAATTAACATTTTGTTAATGCCGGTAAACAGAGGGATGAGACGCACTTCCCCGCGGTGGAGCGAGAGAGATGTGGTGCCGAGAAAGACGTCAATACGATAAAACATATTAAAGCATTACCTGTTCCATAATATATATGGAAGCTGCCAGCCTTCTGTGGTGTTTCAGTCTGTAGGTTAGAACTAGGTTAGGTGTGTGTGATCAGAAGGTCATGGGTTCAATTCCCATGGTGGACAGAGTGATGTCACCACTGAACCCCAGTTGCTTCTGGGACTGGCTGACCCTGCACTATGATCCTCTCTTGTGAGTCGCTTTGGACAGAAACGTCTGCTAAATAAATGCAAACTGAATGTATTTTTTCCTGCCCACTGCAGTATTCTTTTGGAGCAAGAAAAAAATGTGAAATCCAAATGTTTCGGATTCTGGCCTGCGATCTAGCTAGTTTGTAAACAATATCAGGAGCCATTATAGAGCAGGAAATGTCCTAGAGTCCTTTTGCTGGTAAACTTCAAGCCGGATCGAAGAGCTTAAATGCAGTCCTCAGCAGTTATGCAGGCTGCCTCAGGGAACTCTGCAGCTTCATGCATCAAGTTGAATCCTAATGGTACCTCCGCAGTGTATATGAGGCTGATTGAAGGGCAGCATCTCAGCACTTCAGTACTGAGATTTCACTACATAGTGGGTCATTCAAATTTAATACTGTTCTTTGCATCTGTTTCGTCTATTGGACAAAAAACATGATTTTCAAGGTGTCATAACATTCAAAATCATGAAGAAATGCCATGAGCATTTAGGAGTATTTTAGACCACAAATCAAATAGATCTGCAAGTGCCTGAAAACAAACCAACATAAATAAATAGATAATAAACAAATAAATGAATAATTAATAAATAAATAAATGTGTGCATGAATGAATGAACAAATGATTGAATAAGTAAAAAGTGTACCTCGGGGAACATCCTTGTAGCAACTAATGATGTAATAACTGCCAATAACGTAATAATTTATTCGGTCTTAATGTAATAAAAAGTCATTAATGCAAACATTGTCCAGTAATGTAATACATTTTCTGAACCGACAACGTAGTAACTTTTGGCACTAATGTAAGAAATTATTACATTATTGATGAGTTATATAATGAACTTTTATTACATTAAGAACAGAGAAATTTATTATGTTATTTGCCATGTTATTACATTATTGGTAGTTGTTACTTTATTGGCTGCTACAAACTTGATTGGATGGGAGGAGGCATAAGTGAACTTTAATAAGCGGAATGATGACACTGCAAATCATGAACATTTATCCATTACATGCCCACATCTTGAAACCATTTAAAGCACTAAACAATGAAAAATACTGCTATTTTATGCAATTAAAGGCATGAGTGGTGACAGTACATATTAATTAAAAGGAGCAAAAGTAACCGCTCTATCACTGTGAGATCACTGTGATGTCATTAGTGCATCATAAAATCAGCTTAAGGAGTCAGAGGTCATGCCACAGCTACGGTCGTGCTACCTAGGGGGGATCCTGAGAGAGGAGATGGGTTAGGAAACCCACGGGATGATGCGTCCTCCAGCACGGCGCATTCCATGCCCGCTACTTATTGAAACATTCTAACGAGTTCTGATGCCCGGTGACAGCTGCCCAAAATGGCGGTTTGGCACAGCTGTTCTGCTGCTTTTGCTTGGGACAGTCACGGGTTTCTCTTCACTGCACGGTTTGTACATGAGCCAAACCTGCATCTGTACGGGAATGCTTACATATATATTTACATGCTGCACTATAACTAGTGTGATGCATGTAATTACAGCTATTGTCAGCATGTAGCTAGACTAACTGCACCACCAAATCTATACTTTTCTCAATTGTGTTGTTTTTGCCATTCTGTGAAAGCATATACTTTAGAATAACACCCCCACCCCCCAAATTAAGTTAATGAATCTGAAGTGATACAGCACCCCAGAAGATTCTAAATGTTTGCTTATTGAGGTTAGGAGGCAGAATCAGGTGATAGGCCTCATAGTTTCTGGGGTCCTTTGCAGTACTGTACAAGCATCAATGCTGTAAAATGCATTAAGTGAATTTTCATCAAAGCCTGTCAATTCCGTAACAGAAATAGAAATGTCAAACGACTAAGAAAGAACTGGGTGGATTTTGGTATAATAATTGAATTAAAACAGGCATGTTCTTGCAAAGAACATAGTAGTCTTTCAGATGGTGACCTTCATTGTACACAAACAGTTTTCAAGCTGCAAAGCAGCTGTGTGCACAGTGAATAAACTATAAAAGAGTAACCCTTCACACCAGGCTCAGCTCCAGCTCTCTGTAACAGGGTGGGCCAGGAAGATTTTTTGAGGAGGCAATTGCATATAAAAAAAATACACTTCCCTCTCTTGGCTGGGTGGGCCAGCCTTGTGATTGGAGCCGGGCCCGCTTCCCACACAGATATTTCTCATATACAAGTTTGGTTTACTTGGGGCATAAAAATCTTATAAAGCCAGTGACATCCCCATAATTACTACCAAGTAATAGTGAAATAGCTCAATCACTGTCAGCTAAAAAAGCCAGCCCTAATACTGGGCAACAGTCTTGAAATTTAATATTCATTGTCTTAATATTAAATGTGAACAAAGAAATGGTAATTGCATGATTGTAATTGCATAATGGTAATTCATAAGTATCTGTGTAAAGTTTTCCCATGATTAATCTGTAAATTATTGGAGATTAAGATATTTAAATTTTTCAGAGTTGTATACATTATTCACATTTATGAACCAAAAACACAATTTTTAGTAGAATGACTACTACTTTAGTAGTAGCTTGGACAGTTTCATGGTAACACGGTATCCTGCTGCAGTATTTTATTTCAGCTAAACTGTGTTGTGCCTGTTCCCGTGACTTGCCAAGATGATCAACTAGTCGCTACTTTTAAATTGCCTGCAAATATCATAGTCAAATGCGTAGTAACCATGTTATAGGTGGGTTAATGCAAGCTGTCCATTATACATTTTTCAATGCATGACTATGGAGGCAAGAATCACTTTTAATATATACACTATATTGCCAAAAGTATTGGGACGTCTGCCTTTACACACACATGAACTTTTAAGGTATTCTATGGGGTTGAGGTCAGGGCTCTGTGCAGGCCAGTCACGATCCTCAAACTCGCTCATCCATGTCTTTATAGACCTTACTTTGTGCACTGGTGTGCAGTCATGTTGGAATAGGAAGGGGTCATCCCCAAACTGTTGCCACAAAGTTGAGAGTTCCTTTCACTGGAACTAAGGGACCGAGCCTAACACCTGAAAAACAACCTCACTCCATAATCCTCCCTCCACCAAACTTTTCACTTAGCACAATGCAGTCAGGCAAGTACTGCTCTCCTGGCAACTGCCAAACTCGGGCTTGTCCATCGGATTGCCAGACAGAAAAGCGTGATTCGTCATTCTAGATGACACGTCTTCACCACTCTAGAATTCAGTGGCAAAGTGCTTTACACCACTGCATCCTATGTTTTGCATTGTACTTGGTGATGTAATGCTTGGATGCAGCTGCTTGGCCATGGAAACCCATTCCATTGAGCTCTCTACACATTCTATTGTTCTTGAGCTAATCTGAAGGCCACACGAAGTTGGGAGGTCTGTAGCTATTGACTCTGCAGTAAGTTGGCGACTTCTGCACACTATGCACCTCAGCATGCGCTGTCCCCGCTCTGTGATTTTACGTGGCCTACCACTTCATGGCTGAGTTGCTGTTTTCCCAATTATTATCACTTTGTTATAATACCACTAACAGTTAACCATGGAATATTTAGAAGCGAGGAAATTTTATGAATGGACTTATTGCACAGGTGGCATCCTATCAAGGTACCGCGTTTGAATTCACTGAGCTCCTGAAAATGACCTATTCTTTCACAAATGTTTGTAGAAGCAGTCTGCATGTCTGGGTGCTTGATTTTACACACCTGTGGCCATGGACGTGATTGGAACACCTGAATTAAATGATTTGGAGGGGTGTCCCAATACTTTTGGCAATATAGTTTATATTCAGCCTCCTCCATGAATCTCCACCTTATCATTGTGGTGGGGTTTGTGTGGTCTATGATCCATGGTCTATGATGTTTCTTGGAGGAATTGTCCCTGTTAGGGTCTCCAAGGCAAACTGGTCCTAGGTGAGTGGCCAGACTAAGTGTGATTCAGAAAAACCGCCATGAAGAGTAATATAAAAAACCAAGTTACCCCTCCTGGATTGAGGAGACCAGGTCCTCGACCTGGAGCCTGGTCTGGGCCTCCACCCATGGGACCCAATTTGGCATAACCCAAAGGAATAACATGGGTTTGCCTTCCTGTGGGCCCACCACCTGCAGGGAGAGCCATGTGGGTCGGATGCAATGTAGGTTGGGTGGCAGTCCAAGGAAGGGGTCTCGATGGACTGGTTGTTGGCTACCAAATCTTGCTCTTCCCGCATGGAATGTAACCTCTCTGGTTGGAAAGGAGCCTGAGCTGGTGCAGGAATTCGAGAGATACAGTCGGGCTCACCCTAATGCATGGCTTGGGCTCTGGAGCCACCCTCCCTCCAACTTTTGACTTGCCGGATGGCCTCTAACTGTTGTCTGTATGTGTGCACCAAACATCAATTCAGAGTATCTGGCATTCTTGGAGACCTTAGAAGGGGTGCTGGAAGGAGCACCTTCTAGGGATTCCATTATTCTGCTGGAGGACTTCAAAGCTCACGTTGATAATGACAGTGAAACATGGAAGGGTCTGATTGGGAGGAATGGCCTGATCTTAACCCAAGCAGTGATCAGTTGTTGGACTTTTGTGCTAACCACAGCCAGATAGCGAACACCATGTTTGAATATTATGGTGTTCATAACTACCTTGGTATTCCCCTTGAGGAGCTAGCTGGTGAAAGGGAGGTCTGGATGTACCTGCTTATCCTCCGGATAGAGAGGTAAGGGAAATGCAGTGATACAGCATGTTGCCACACACCACTACACCACAAACCTTATGGATGAGAATCTGAGGGCAGCCATGCAGTGGGTGATACCTCAGCACCACTCTGTTAAGTTTTTCCAGTGGCTCAAGTGCCAATCCTGTCACCAACCCCCAAATTTTCCCTGAAGTTGGTGGACCTGCTTTCAGGGCCAGATGTAGGTCAATAGCCTTGCTCAAGGGCCCAACAGAGTAGAATCACTCCCAGCATAAATGGGATTCGAACCAGCAACCTTCCAATTGCTGGTACAAATCCCTAAGCGGCAGATAATGGACAGATGGATGATTATTAAAACTGAACAAACCATCTGATTTATGCAGGTCATACAGGATCACAGGGATGCCACTAGAGATTTTAGGCTCCATGACAGCATACCATACCGGACCCCCAACCCAGACCAATCCAAATATATTCCAAATTTTGTAGGGCTCCTGTCACTTAGGGGCCCTAGGAATTGTCCTAACTTTCACTCCCTTTAAGAACCTCTGAGGACATTATGAAGGAAACAGAAAGTATGTCAACTGGCTTCATTTGAGGAATTGTGACAGGTGGCTACAGCCATGCGGCCCCATATTGCCTGTGTCCGACTTGGCTGTCTGTGTCATAGGTGGCAGAAGGCTAGACCAGTTTGTCCTTCCAGGTTGGAGGACCGGCAGGGGTGGAGCCTAAACCTGCTGTCCTATGGGTTCGTCCAGTTATGGTCCAAATCCCACGAGCTGCCATTAGAAGCCAGAGGGGAATGAACCCCATCGTGCTGAGGAACAAACAATGCTTGTACTTAGTGCCTATTGAGTTTCAAAGAGAAACATTAACACTCTAGCATAAACAAGGCAACTGGGGATGATAGTTGACCTTGGACCCCCCCCGTAGGTTTTTTTTCTCCATACTTGGAGGTTTTTGGTTCCTCTCCTCTGTTGTCATCTAGCTTTCTTCCTATCTTTTTCTCTTTCTTTCTTTGTCCTCCTTTTTCCCTCTTTCTGTATTATTCATCTGACATGTACAGATATTATTAGTAACAAGAAAAGTTTTGCGAGGGAATGCAAAACTATTAAAAAAAATATTTCCCCAACCTGACCCCTTAGGGGCTCCATCCAACTCCAGCTGTGAAGTAGACTTTCAAAAACCTATTTTTAGTATGATGGTAACAGGAAGCATACATCATATGAAGGTAATATGAAATCCCAGACATTTCTCACAATTTTTTTAATCCTGGCCAAACAATATTTGGTCAGCCAAACCATATTAAAGATCGTCATGTAGACAATCTTATGTCTAGCATATATATGTGATTGTGCAAACATTCTGTTCCTGGAATTCCCTGTACAAATCAGGATGCACATGTTCATGTGCATATGTTCAGTAATATTAGATGTATTGCTTCTCTGTATGTCAAAACTCTTTCGCTTTTAAGAGTCAGACTGCCCCTGGGCCAATTTGGTCTTATGCTTCAGAATTTCTGATGCTTGTGCACATAGAGGTGGATATTTATGCATAGAAACATACATATGTATACATACTTCTGTGCATGCGCCCCACAGTGAGATAATCACCTGCCATCATGGACTTGTGATTCAGCTTTGTGACATGGGTAGGGAGAGTGGGGGAGCAGAACAGGACACACAGCCCCCACACGCAGCCCCCACATGCGGCCCCCACACACAGCCAGATCCATACCACCTAACAGAAAACTCAGCAGAAAAGTAGAATGACTTCGGAGTGCCATAGCATGGCTTTTCCGGCTATGACCTGTAAATATGCCTTTCAGTATTTCGGTGCATGCTTACGAGGGGCTCGATCTACTTGATATCTATGATGTTGGTTTGCTCAGTCCCATAAAAACAGGACGCAAAAACAGTGACTTGGATGATGGATTGTGGTATGTCTACTTTTAGGTAAAAATTTAGTTGCAATTCAATTCAATTCAGTTTATTTTTATATAGCGCCCTTCGCAACAGAGTTGTCCCAGGTTGCTTTACAGTACATGGGTGAGTGTGAATACATTGCTATATGCAAGACAAAACAGACTGGTACAGAGAAAATGAAGTGCAAGGAATGAAAGAAAAGAAAAAAAGAAAGGAAAGAAAAAGCAGGAAGAATGGGACAAAATGACACCTGAAACACTTCATCACTTGGTGTCTTCAGTAAACATCTAAGTGTTGTGAAAAGGAATGGCAACATTACAAAGTGGTAAATGCTTTACTGTCCCAACTTTTTTTGAAATGTGCTGCAAGAACCAAAATTGGAATACGTATTTATTTTGTGAAAAACAATATAATTTGTAAGGCCACAGGCCTTGCAGGCCCTGCCAGGATTCTCTCAGATATGCCTGTACTGACCCTCTCAGTGACCTAAGGCAAACAAGTCCTGACTACCTCAAGACACAGATGCATCATATGCTCACCAACTCACATTAACACAGGAGGTATCACTCCAGACTAACATTAAGGACACATATACCCATGTTTGGTCTTGTTTGAATGGTGACGGCACGGCGGACACAAGGGTCCTAGCCTTAAAACAGTCTCACATAAGTGAAATATAGAAAGTAAGGCTGACCCCACCAAAGCGGAGGATCTTATCACCTGGTGGAACAAAGGAATTCCTGCAGTCCACCTAAAGCAATTTGATTGGTTAAGGGCTGGAGACCTGATAAAATCAGCAGGGACAAACATATGATCAAAGACGGTCCATAAAATAATCACAATATTTGGTCAGAATTGGTCAAAATCCAGTCTTCAAAGACAGTCCATCACTTGGTTTTGGGATACTTAACGAAGAGCTCCAGAATAGCAAGGGGAGTCACTCTGTAATCAGAGCTCCCACAGAGTACTGCATGAATTTTCATCTATAATCAGATATTTTCCTCTGTGTCCACTCAGCTGAGGTATGGAATTGTTCATTTTTTTTATTGTTTATGATCAAGATAGTATAGCTTAGGAGTTTGTGGCCACATGTTGTAATTAGATTAGGGTTATATTTGGTCAAATTAATGTGCACATTTTGTATTAATTGTGAGTAAACAATGTCCTGATTACTTCTTGGCTGTCTGACTTTGCTAACTTCCATACATTTTGGTAAATTGGATCATCTTTGGGTAGGTGGGTAGGTTGGCGCCTTGCATGGCAGCCTCCACCACTGGTGTGTGAATGTGTGTGTGGATGGGTGAATGTGAGGCATGATTTGTAAAGCGCTTTGGTACTCATAAGAGTAGAAAAAGCGCTATATAAATGCAGTCCATTTACCATTTACCATCTTTCCTGGTTATTATTGGGTTCAGATATTATCCTTGTGTATAACACTCTGTTGCAGCCCCTGAGTCCGCCCCAGCTGACCGGGACCCAAAGCGATTACCCAAGCTAAGTTACGGTGAATACCGGCTAAGCGTCTGTGGGGTGCACAAGCTCAGTTACGGTCCGACTGAGCCTCTGAGGTCCACACAAGCTGGATTACGGCATCGGCACAGCCTCTGAAGTGCGCACAAGCTGATTGCCGAATCGCACCGGCTAAGCCTCTGAGGCGAACACAAGCTGTGTAACGGGAAGTTCGTCTCAGCCCCTGAGGTACGCACAAGCTTAGTTACGGTAGCACCGGCTGAGCCTCTGAGGCATACACAAGATGAGTGACGGGACGCCGACTCAGCCTCTGAGGCGTGCACAAACTGAGTTACGGGAATCTACCCGACTCAGCCTCTGAGCCTCTGAAGCTTAGTTACGGGCAGCCCCAGCTGAGCCTCCGAGGCGTGCACAAGCTGAGATACAGGAATCTACCCGGCTCAGCCTCTGAGGCACCACCAGGCTTAGTTACGGGAAACACTGACTCAGCTCTGAGGTACTCACAAGCTCGGATACGGCGAATGTCGGCTGAGCCTCTGATGAACTATTTGAATCGCTGGGTCCGACTGAGTGTCCAGGCTGTCATAGTGAACCAAGCCTTATTTCATAGATCCACCGATCGCCTTATTGGCCGAGGCGAGTCCGGTGATCTCCTTTATCCGTTATAAAAGGGAGTTCGGAAGTAATCGGGATCAGAAAAATGTCATGACAGTAGCTTTCTTAATGAATCTTTAATTAAATTGGAGTCAGATATAATTCGGGTTTTATATAAAAGGGTGAGTAACTTTACAGGAGCGCTCAGAAGGACCTATGCGCATTCAAAGCCTTCGGCTGTTCACTTGGATTCCGTCATTGGTTCCTACTACTTTCTTTTTTTATTTGCGTTTTCCATACCGTACGAGATTTACGAGAATACGAGATTTAAAGACTGAGACCAATACGACATCCTGAACAAAAGCTGGCAAACTATCCCACAATATGGGGGGCCTTAGCAGAATGCTGTAACTTTATTTATATGTGGCACAACGAGGAGACCTGCATTCTGTGAGTAAGTGTACGATGTGGCTTGTAGTTTGATCTGTAGCATTTGCATTGCCCATTGCCCAAAAATTCTGAATCAGATGCTATTATTTTATGAAATATTATGACATAATATTCAGTATTATATTTTTGCATGTTATTTATTTAGCAGACTTTTTTTATCCAAAGACAAGTACATTTGAGATAGCAGGATCAGCCATCAGCCAGTAACTGGAGCTATGAGGGGTTAATAGCTTTGGTCAAGGGCTGTTTTTACAGAAATTTACAAATTTCACAATTTTATATTATAAAGTCGTACTTTCCTCTAAAGCAAATCTTATTTTATTTAATATACAAACATTACAACAACACTGCCATAAATGAAATACACAGTAAATAAAATTATTGCAAAGAAATGCTTCACGTCAAATTTCTGCTTATTTTACACACACCTCCACCAAGCCTCCTGCTTCTGTTCACTCCACACTAAAAAAAATCTGTTGTTTTTATGGTAAAAAAAGGGCAGCTGTGGTTGCCAGAATAATTCCGAAAAAAGTACAGCAAATTATCTTAATCATCATTGCGGAACAATGTGTAAATTTTACGGTATAGAAATGTATACAATTACAGTTTAAACCAGTATATTCAACGGTGTCTTTCTGCTGAATTAACATGACAATTATACTATTAAACCAATTCTTTCAAAACATTTTTTAGCTGTTATTCAGTAGTCAGGAAGTGGAGCACGGGGAGAGCACAGAATACTTCAGCAGTACCTTACCGGCCAGGGATTTAAACCAGAAACCTTTCAGTCACAATGACACTTCCTTAACCATTAGACCACCACTGCATGTCTATTACAGTAAAAGCCTCATTATAAAATTGTCATTTAACAGAATTTTCTGCAAATTCCCCTCTAAAAGTTGCTGATGATGTAATGTTTCTTGATGCATTAATAATTTCATACAGTGGAAGCAACATCTAAATACTGCAATCTTACATATAGACAACCCTAGTTAATTCAGAACAGACAAAAGATCTGGCACGCATTCGCCTAACGCAGTGTTGGGGAATTTTGCACAAAAGTTCTCCATTATAGACAGAGGTAGGAAGTTCAGTTCCAGAAAGTTCAAATCCAGACCAAGGTTTTGTTTCAACCAACTACACTGAACGAAAAAGTTACTTTGAACAAACTCAGTTGAATCAGCTACTGTGGTCCTACACAATTACAATGAGTATTCTGAAAATGAAACATTGACTTTGTGTTCTGAGAACAGAACATAGTTGAGTTAATTTCACAATGTTAAATGTACTTGTTCCCTTGTTCTTATTTTTTGTTCTCTCTGGTGTTAACTTGGTCAAAATAAAATAAGTTTTAAAAATGTTACCAGTTGACCTACATTGCCAAGAAATCCCTGCATTGACTGCATCCTCTTGAGGCCCTACATTACGGTTTTTCTCAGCCGGTACATTTCTCAGACCAGAAATGAAATTCTCATAACTACTTGTACACCCTCCATGTCATTGAGTCACTTGCACACATCATAAATGCAGAGTCTCATTCTTTTGGGCAAACTGTTAATGTTTTGGCACAGTCATGCAAATGAGCATGAGATGTACAATCATCTGCTGATTCCTGCATTATCAATTGTTTATGTAATAAACAAGGGCCGAGGCTGGTGGAAGGGTACAGCTGATGTTGGGAGAACAACCGTGTCCTCAATCATTCTAACGTTTCATAGAGACAACAGGTATATAATCCAACAATATACACTGTACTGTAATACTGTATACTTACTGGTATGATTCCTGTTACAGCATTCCACTTGCATTTTATACTATACAATAAATATACTTTATACAGTTACATACTGTACATATACTGTAGCCCACACATGTATGCATATTTATCGTGTGTATTTACATGCACACTGTACACATCTATACTGTAGATATATGTGTTTGTGTTACAGTATATGTACAGTATGTGTAACTTTGTACTGTTGAAATCAATATATGGCATTCAGAAAAAAGTACAACCTTGTGTATTTTCAGTCATCAAAACCATAGCCACAGCTTATATCGGGAAATACTTACAGTGCACTCTTATACTGACAACATACCTAAGCATTTTGACTGCTTTGTTCCTGAACAATGACACAAGGACTTGTCATTCTGGTGGGACTGGATTCTTTGTCATATTTACTTTTGGGGGATGATTTAAGGATTTTGAGAAAGTTACAGGCTTTTGCAGGTAATCCATTATGTGGTGCTGTTGTGCGACTTGTTTAGGGAAACGCACCGTTATAAAAATGTTAAGCAGGATTCTAAAAAAGTAGCAAAGCGACTGCGAAAACCTGTAAATATAGTAACAGTAAAAGCCAAGCAGAAGAGCCGATATCAGCATGCCTGATGCAAGCTTGCTGTACAACGTAAGGTTAAGTCCTGGTTATCTGGTTAGCAGGCGGTCATACCGCATAATCCCTATGGCAGGTCAGCCGTGTGTGCTCCGTGCATTTAGACGTTTCTGCGCTTTTCCTTCTCTCCCTGCCTTTCGCCATGTCTCACGCCATCGTGCTGAGCGCCCTGCTTTGCTGGCCCAGCGCTGCACTCGCCCTCTGCCCCTCTCTCTGCACCTGCGTTTTCTACGGTGGCAGTGACGGCACCGGCATCAGGTATATACCTTATATGTAGCCCGGACATACACTTTTTTACTACCGAATTTGATCAATTCAATGTATTAATCTCTTCAACCATGTGACTTTGTGGGGTCAAACCAAGTGTAATATATCACCAGGTCACATGGTTGAAGAGATTAATAGATTTTATTGATCAATTTGGTAGCAAAAAAATTGACAAAATAAATATTGTAGCATATCAGCATGCATTTTGTATTCCATCTCTGGTCTTAATTCATACACTAAAACCGACAATACGATAGTGAAACGAGTTTTCTCCTCTATTAACCTTTTGCTCAACTAGTAGTAGTTTTCTGACGGTCCCTAAATCGGTAGTTTCTAACTTTACCGCGGTTATGCTACGGTATTATTTATTATAGTTTGTGCTCTTGCAAAATAAAAATATAACACGATGCTAGGTTTTCAGACAACAAGATGTTTTTAAATATATGCAGTTGATGATGAAGGTAACTTCATAGCACCGCAATGAAGGTAGCTGCTGAGCGTTGTGGCAATAATAGTTTTAGGAATGACGTATAGGTCATTTTAACATGCTAATGGACAACGGCAGGACATCGTGATCTCTGTCCGCTTTTATATTATATTATATTACAGACCCAAATAAACATGCATGCCAGTGGGCTGTACCACTGTCACCACTGTTCCTGGAACACAGCTTGTTTATACCCCTACAGCCTTCTACACTTTCATACTTAATCATGTGGAAGGTAAATGGCACTGATGAGCCTGCGTGCCGATGCCTATTTTTAGGTAACTATGGGATTTAGCTAAACATTCGAGCTTGCAGACTTTTGGCTGACATTCACCAGGCACCAGCTTCTGGCTGACACCCAGCACCCACGTAAAGCCGCTTCCTATTAACATTATTACTCTCCCTCAAGACAGCTGAAAGTGTGGTAAATAGAAGGATGGGATGGAAGCAGCTGGAATGGTCTTTCCTTCAACGACTATAGCCTCTTGCCCCCAGTGTGAGGGTGTCTGTGTACTGCAAAAGCATGCAGTTACTGTATGTCTGTGTATGTCATTGTGTGTCTGCGTATGTTTGTGGGTGTGTGTGTGTCTGTGTGCAGCTTTGTAATTATTACAGTGTGTGGCCCCAGTGTCCCCACAATGTGATAAAAACTTGCTACTTTTTACCTTGTGGAGACATTTTTTCAGTCCTCACAAGGATAACTTAAATTATATAAAAATCTGTCTGCAATCAAAACACTAAAAATTAAAAATCTCATATTTTGTTTGGTTACTTATGGTTAAGGTTAGGGCTGGGTTTGGGTTAAGGGTGTCATGATTGGGATCAGGGTTATGCCCATAGGAATGAATGGAGTTTCCCATGTGTGTGGGGGATTGCATAGATCACTTTTGAGTATCAAAATGTCCCCTAGGTGTGGTAAAACCTGAAATTTCCCTACTTTTGGGGACATCTTTTCAGGTCCCCATTTGGATTAGTCAATTTTATAAAAATCAGTGAATGGAATCAAAAAAAGAAAAATGCCAAAAGTCTTGTATCTGGGTTGGTTACTTATAGTTATGGTTAGGGCTGGGTTGGAGTTAAGGGTGTCATGATAGGGATTAGGGGTTTTCCCACAGAAATGAATGGAAGGTGCCCATTTAGATAGGTACACCGAATGTTTGTGTATGTCTGTGTGTGTGTGCGTGTGTTTGTGTGTGTGGGTTATGCATATATTACATTGTGCGGACCAGATATCCCCAAAATGTGATTAAAACCTGTAACTTTTTACCATGTGTGACTGCAATAAAAAAAAAAAAACTAAAAATGTCCAAAGTCTAGTATATTGCTTTGTTTCTTATGATTAAGGTTAGTGCTGCGTAGGGGTTAACAGTGTCATAGTTGGTATTAGTTTTATGCCCATAGGAATGTACTTTACAGCTCACTGCAAAACTTTACTGGCTAAGCAGTTCCTGAAGATGGCTGGATGGAGGTTTCCCAAGCAGCCTCTCTTTCCCTACAGAACTGTACTGTGCAATAACCCGGACCTGTCAGAGATCCCAGCCGGCATCCCGGGAGACACCGTCAAGCTGCGGCTGGAGAAGATAGCCCTGCGCCGGCTGCCGGCCCGGCCGCTCTCCTCCTTGGCCAGCTTGCTGTACCTGTGGGTCAGCTACAGTGAGGTGGTCGCCATGGATACGCAAGCTCTTGCCGGCTTGACCGTGCTGCGGGAGCTGAGGCTGGACGGGAACCTGCTGACGACTTTCCCCTGGGAGGCACTGCGGGCCGCGCCCTCCCTGCGCGCTCTCAGCCTGCACAACAACCGGCTGGCCAGCGTGCCCGGCGAGGCCGCCCACTTCCTCAGGAACATTACCTACCTGGACCTCTCCAGCAACAGGCTGACCACGCTGCCTTCTGATCTTATGGACATCTGGCTTCCAGTCTCCACAGCAATTGGGGAGCCCTCCCAGAAGGTTCTACTGGGTAAGCATGACAGTAGGGACTGGCCCAAAGTCTTTGTCCTACAGAAACCAACGTATGCCAAAGAAACACATATGAAAGGCCACATATGTGACACCCAAGCCTAATTAAGGACAACCACTTCAAACTTTATTGTCAAACTTATCAAACTTTATTGTCATTGCAAAATGTGCATGCGAACAGTGAAATGAAAGAGTGTTTGTCCTTAAAACCTTAAACCTTAAGGTTTAAGAGACCTTAAAATGGCTTACAAGGAAGTAAACATGCAAGACAACAGATAGATAGATAGATAGATAGATAGATATCACAATGCAGTGGGTGGTTAACAAGGTAACTAGTGCAGTTTTTGACTAAGGCTGTGCAGTGAGCATGTACATGACACGTACAGTTCTAAGCAACGAATTAAGAACAGTGCATGTGTTTTTAAAAACCGAAAGAAGTGATGTAAGGTGCCAGGAGATTTTCAGTGTGGAAGACATTTTGAATCCATTATATTTATATCTAAATGCCCATCTCTCTACAAGCTTCTTTGGCTGAAGACACAGCATGCTGTCTGTTGACAGGAAATATCTAGAAATCAGTGCTTCAGACAAATCAGAAAATCAATCCAGTTATCGCTTACATGAAATATACAACTCCAAATCATAAAAGGTTGGGACGGTATGGAAAACACAAAAAAAAGAAAGAAGTGATTTCTAAATTTACTTTGACTTGTATTTCATTGCAGACGATACAACGGCACAGTATTTCAATTTTGGTTCTTGCAACACATTTAACTAAAAACCGTTGGGACAGTAAAGCATTTACCACTTTGTAATGTTGCCATTCCTTTTCACAACACTTAGATGTTTAGGGACTGAAGACACCAAGTGATGAAGTGTTTCAGGTGTAATTTTGTCCCATTCTTCCTGCAAAGTCTTAAGGTGGGCAAC